>JAZKJV010009264.1:0-579434 GCA_037367405.1 Ottelia alismoides | reverse complement strand
TTTCGGATTTTTCTGGAGCTGACACGTGGCAGCCCCAGATGCCGCCACGTGTCATTGATTTTTAGCATTTTTAAATCTTGTTTTTATAAAAAAAAATAAAAAATAAAATAAAAAAATAAAATAAAATAAAAAGAAGCACGTGTGTCGCACGTGCCATCCCAGGCACGTGCTTCGCACGTGCCCAACCTCCCCCCACGCTAGCGCCACGTGGCCTATCCTGGGTCGTTCGATCTCGGCCGATCGAACGGCCGGGAACCCATCTTCCCCAACTGCCCGCCTCCGAAAACTCCGCCGCTCCTCCTCAACTCCCGCGACTGCAAGCGCCCGCACCGGCCCTCCGTTATCCCCGCAACCACCGCACTGTCTTCCCCGATTCCTCCGCTAACGACTCCTCCTTTATCCTCGCACACCCGCCTCCCTCGCCTATAAAAAACCCTCGCCGACCACCAGAGCAGCCCATCCGCCGCTGGCACGAAGAAGCAAGGGCCCGGGGTGACAGACCGGCCCTCCTCCATCGCGGCGAGATCCGAGGATCTCGCGACCCTCGTTGCAGACTCGGAGCACCTTCCCCGACGACCTGTTGCAGCTCCACCCCTTGGCGTCGAGCCAACGTCTTCTTCACCGACCTCCGACATCTCCGGCTTCACATCGTCTTCCCCGGCCATCTCCAACGCCTCCACCTTTGGCCGGGACTCCTCCGCCATCGACGACTACGCCACCAACTCGCCGCAGCCACCTTCATCTCCGACAAGGCCTCCAAGGACTCCGACCGTCGAGCCACCAACGTCTTCAACCAGAGCTTCCCCGACTTTGCCGTTCTCCGCCCAAGCGTCTCCGCCAACCACCGAACGCCTCATCTTCACCAGACGACAGCCGCAGCTCCGCCGTGTTCACAGCCACCACTGCCAGGAGCTCAGCTCGCCCCTCACCGCCATCGACAACCATCGGAGCTCCGCTGGCCTTCGTCCTCTGCAACCGCCGAGGCCAAGCAGCCAGGACCGTCGACCCTCTCGCCTCAGCCGCTTCGCCACCAGGCTCGGAGCCCGAGGCCCCACCACGTGCCACGCACGTGCGTGGGGAACGTCAGGCTGACGTCAGCCCAGGTCACGTGCTGCGCACCTGACCAGGGGTCAAATTGCTGGAGACCCCCTGGAGGTTCACCAATCCGCATATCAGTCCTTTACACCAAGGGCACGTGCGACACACGTGCCACTTGGACATTTTGCAGAATTCTCCCCCTGTTTCTTGGTAATTACGCAACCCCCCCCCCCCATGCATTGTTTCTTTATTTATTTTATTTACCATTTATTGCATCTGTACCCCTGTCTTTGTCATCCATTATAGACCTATATATTGCATCATTTTATTTATTTAAACATAGCATTTTGTTCATCTTTTAATTCTCTACTTTTTGACATGCTGTGGACATTCATGTGATCAACGGTTAATTAATAATTAATTATTCTGTGGAAATTACCATATTTTGCCTAATCTGTGCTCGGAAATTTTTATTTAATTAACCGTGACTCTAAAAATTCCCGAAAAATCATACATTGTAGAGATTATTTTGCTTGATATTGTGCCCAAAAAGCTTTGCATTTGCATGCAGAAATTGCTCTGTAAAAATCATTTAGCACATTTCAGTATTTGATTTTTAATAGGTATTCAACCCCACATTTTCAAGGTTTAGGATTTTTCTGGGATTCATCACCTAGTGGTAGATCTTAGATAATTTTATTTCTTGAAAATAAGTAGGTTTAATATTTATTATAATTAAATATTGAAAATCATTCTGTTTGCATTTAAAAATTCATAAAAAATTCATATTGCATCTAAAAATTCCAAAAAAATTACAGTGTACTCATTTCATCGTCATTTACATTGTGCCCAAGTTTCGTATTTTTCGGACATCGTTTGATTGAAATTTATATTTTAGTCCCTAAAATAGGCCGAACTTGCACTTTGCATCTCATATTGCATTGAAAAAAATTCCAAAAAAAGACCGCCTTGAAAACTGAACTAAAAATTGGATAGACACAACTCTAGGTTGTTCCTTTGCCTCCTTGTGATCGACCTTGGGACTTGCCCAAGTAAAATAAACATAAAAACCACTTGATTGAAATTGAATAAAATTTGTGGTTATTTCTTGACTGTTTCTGATCGCCGCCTACAACGAACGACATTCATTAATTTCACTCAAGAAGATTAAAAACAACTCCTTAATGCGGCATTTTCGGACTCGTCACTCGCCCACCCGCTGACTGAGCTCTTAGGGAAAGACACCAAGTTCATTGTAAATCACAAATGTCTAGAGGCCTTTGATCTCCTGAAAAGGAAAATCTGTGAATCATCGATATTACAAGCTCCCGACTTGTCTCTTCCCTTTGAGATCATGATTGATGCGTCGGATTTTGCTGTCAGGGTTGTGCTTGGACAAATACGGGATGGGATACCATATGTGATTCTCTACTCGAGCAAAGTTTTGGATCATGCACAGAAAATTTGTATGATGACTGAAAAGGAAATGCTCACGCTAGTTTGGGCCCTAGAAAAATTCAGATCATATATATTGGGCTCCAAGGTGATAATCTTTATTGATCACACAGCGATCAGATATCTAATAGAAAAGAAGGATGCAAAGGCGTGTCTTCTGGATAAACCTAGAATAAAGAATGTTGTGGTTGATCACCTTTCTCGAATTGAGCAAAATGATAATTCTGATATTGGACCAATTAAAGAGATCTTTCTAAATGAGTCAGTTTGTGTTACTGACTCAATCCCATAGTACTCCGACATAGTGAACTATCTCGTCTCTAATAAAGTTCCCCTAGGTTGGACCAAGAGCAGAATTGACTGACTGAAGTCAGATTCGAGAAAATACCATTGGGACGATCCATTCCTTTTCTATAAAGGATCAAATTGTGTTTGGCGAAGATGTATTCCTCGGGAGGAATACCGGAGTGTCCTCACACATTGTCATTCACTTGAGGCTAGAGGACACCATTCGAGAAAGAGAACCGCGCACAAGGTCCTCTAATGTGGATTTTGCTAGCCGACCTTATTTAGAGATGCCAATGATTTTGCACGGTCATGCCCGATTTGTCAAAGAATGGGAGGGACTGTTGGATATAGAGATGAAATACAGATGCAACCAATGACTTTTTGTGATGTCTTCGATGCATGGGGAATTGATTTTATGGGTCCCTTTCCAAGTAGCCATGGATTTGAGTACATCTTGTTCGCGGTTGATTATTTGTCAAGATGGATGGAAGTTATCCCCACCCGAACCACAGATAGCAAAATCATCTGTAAGTTTATCAAGGATAATATCGTTGCAAGGTTCGAGATCCTAAAGATTCTAATTTCAGACGGGGGTAGCCACTTTGTGAATAGAGAAATGAGATCATTGGGTAAGGAATATAAATTCGAGCATAGAATAGCCAATCCTTACCACCCACAATCTAATGGCATGGCAGAGGTTTCTAATAGAGAGGTGAAGAGTATTCTTCAGAAGTTGGTTCGTCTCGATAGGAAGAACTGGTCTCAACTTTAGGACAACCTACAAGGCTCCACTCGGTACTTCACCTTTTAGGATGATCTATGGAAAACCATGTCATTTACCCACAAAGCTAATTCACAAATCAGAATGGGCGATAAAGAAGTTTAATTGGAGATGTCACCTTGGGATTTATACCGTAACTTAAATCTGAATGAGCTAATTGAAATCCGAAACCGAGCATGTGACAATAGTGTGATCTATAAGGACAAGGTCAAGAGATGGCAAGACAGACACATTAGGCATAAGACCTTTGTCCCTAGGCAGAAAGTGTGGTTGTTCAATACCCGGTTGAAGATTTTTCACGGGAAACTCAAATGGAAATGGACGGGTCCCAACATTCTCATCGATGTACACACCAATGGAAGTGTTGATATTGTTGAACTCAAAGATGTATGGACGAATTGCATTGTATGGGCTCGTAGTTTCTGTTTGTTATGGAATGAAGTTTACTTTCTGATATTTGCATCCATGTGCACTGGCGCCATTCTGATGAGCTGAAAACCCTGAAGTAACTAAGGTAAATCAGATAGTTAAGGTCGTTGCAACCTCAGTCACTCGGAGTATCAGCTCGATCAAGAAAAATAAAGATCAGACCACCAAATAAAGAAATAAAACAATCAACATAAAATAGCGGTCCTGGCTATGAGATTAGCCTGGTGTAGCACCCAGGGTCAGACTCAGGGAGCACGAGTTGGCCTCGCGGCCTACGAAGTAGTCAAAAAATAAAAGAAAATAAAAACAAGTATTTTGGTGGATTTTTAATTATTTTTATATTTTTTTGGATTTTTTATAATAAAGGAAAATAAGAAAAAAAGCAAATTAAGCACAAATCAACAAATTATTTAAACACTCAGGTCCAAAAATTCAAATAAAAATATTTTTATGCTTTTAAAGTTTTTAATGTTTTTGGTGAATTTTTGAGATTTTTCCCATTTTTATAGAATTTTCTAAAAATCAAAGAAGGCAAAAACAGAAACAATCTGTCCAGCCAGACTTCAAAGTCTCATGAAAAATATCAAATGGGTCTTTCACAGCCTGGAGGTAATTTTTATGAAAAATAGAAACAACAAAGAAAATTCAAAAAAAGAGTTTATTATTTTTGGGTTTTCTATAATTGTTTAGAATTTTTATAAGTTTTAAGTTTTTTTTTAATTTTTAAGGTTTTTATATGTCCAAAATTAGCCAAACTTGCACAGAAAATCAAACACAACAAAACTAACAAAACCTGTTTTTTATAATTTTTAAAATAGTTTTAATATTTTTTATGATTTTCTAAACTGGACAGAAGCAAAAACTACTGTTTTTGAATTTTTAAACATACTAAAAAGCCTCAAAAATGTACCCAAAAATTAGGGAAATTTCTACACAGTGGCAGGAGCCACGTGTCCAAATTTCACGCTATTGGGTTAAATTTGCTATTTTATTTAATTAAAATGAAGGCTCACAGTGCACATAGACCTAGATGTAATAAAAAGTATGTCCAGGGGCTCAACAGTAACAACTCCAAAAAGCATAGGGTCCCTCGTGCAAAATGTCCAAGTATTCACGCGCACTGCACGTGTTCAGGGCAAGGAGGGACCTATATGTAATAAAAAATAATTTCAGGGGCTTAATAGTAACACGTGCTAAAAGCCCATGGAACAAAATGCAAAATGCCCAGACAAATTAGCACATGTCGAATAAAACCATTCACAGGGGCATGGATGCAAATATCATAAAGTAAACTTCATTCCATAACAAACAGAAACTACGAGCCCATACAATGCAATTTGTCCAAAAATCACATGATGAAGCATGTGTATCACACAGGTAGGGACTAAAAAGCAAATAACAGAAATATTAAGGTCTCAGGTGCAATATGTCCAAGAGCTAATAATTATTTATTGAACTAAACTAGAACAACGGGAAACTGCAGGGGTGCGGGTGCAATTACCCAGCCGAGGCGCGTGACGGTGTACGTGAGGTGCCAGATGTCGAGGCAGGGTTGGCTGTGGATGTGCGGCTCTGGTGAAGCCACCTGGACGATCCAACGGTGGGGGCGCGTGACGAACGTGGGCGGCGCGTGCCCGTCAGACCACGATCTGACGGTCTGACATCGCAGTGGATGGACGGTGAGGATGCGATCTGGAGCGGCTAGGGAATTCGACGGCTAGCGATAGAGGAGGAAGAACTCCTCCTGGCTGAGGTTCTCCGGCTTGCCGGAGAAGATACAGCAAGCCAATGAACGATCAGGGAGGACGGTCCTGCTCGCGATGGATGTCCGCGTCGGGTGGTCACTTCCGATGAAGTCTCCAATGGTCGAATCGTCCGGCGAGGGACGAGCGACCTGGAGGAGCTCCGGCGAAGGTATGAAAGCATGGCCAAGGGGGGTATTTGCTCCTTATTTACCTGCAAAAGAAAGGTCTCGCTCGGATGAGTGCTCCGGCAAGGGTTATTCGCAAAGAGGATGAAAGAAGCGACGTGGGGGCGGATGAAGGCTCCGGCGGAGGCGGAGGAAGGAGCCTAGCTCGATCCTGGCCTTAGTGGCCAAAGTCGAGATGATCAGATCGTGGTAGGAGGGTGGAGATGAGTCGGCGAGGATATCGGTACGGGTAGGGAGGACTCACGGAGCTCCGGCCACTAGAGCGGAGCTGGCGGAGCTAAAAAGCAAAGATCGAAATGGACGATGAACGGAAGGTTATCGGGTCTACCTGATGACGGGAATCGACTGGGGACGAGCTCAGGAAGCTCTGGGTCGTAGCCTCAAAGGGTCGTCGGAACCCGAGGCTCGGGCGCACCTCGCGGCAGCGCACGGCGGTAAAAGTCACCGGATCGATAGCTGGAGGTCTCCTCTCCTCTCTTTGACACATCTCTCACGAAGCTGTCACTCAGGGGAGTAAGATGGAGGTCCTGGGACGAAGAGGCACAGCCAAGGATGGATTGAAAAGTGCGGTGGAGGTTGAGCTAAATACCACTGCAGGTCTGAGAAGATGGGGTCGGGCAGGGTTCCGTGAAGCACGGATCCCTAGGCAGATGCTTCGGCGTGGATCTCAAATGTATCAAGAACGATTAGGACCTGGGGTTTGGGTAAATGGAGCTCGGATCTGGCTTAGAGAATTAAGTGAAGTCGGGTCCGGAGCGAGATCCGCGGGGGAAAAGGTCCAGGGGGAGTTGACCGGGGGTCAACATCCCCCGTGGACCAATCAGAGCGCGCCATTTAATAATTATTTGGAATTTCAATAAAAAAATAATAAATGACCGAATTTCAAAAAAGTTAAAACATGAAAAATGTTTATTTATTTTCAAATTATTTTTTTGTGATTTTTATTTATTTTTTTGAAATAAAAATTATGTATTTATGAAATATTATTATAATATATAGGTATATACAATATGAATTTTTATTTTTGATTTTTAATTATTTATTTTTGTACATTTATTCCAATTTTATATTTTATTTATTTATAAAATAAAATTTGGAATAATAGGGTATTTTTATTTTATTTTTATTAATTATTTACAAGGGTTAAATAAATACTTTTATTTACATACATACATGGTATATATACAAGGTGGATTTTGATTTTATTTTATTTTTCTTTTTATTTTATTTTTATTTTTCTATTTTTTATTTTATTTATTTACACCATGAAAAGAGGAATATGGAAATATTTTTGTTGTATTTTAATTATTTATTTATAAGGAGAAATAAATAGATAAGTTTTTTCTATACACATGGTCTATGTACAATGATGAAGGGAATTTTATTTATTTTCATTTTTATTTTGTTTTTCCTATTTTTATTTTAATTTTATCTTTACAACTATGTACAAATAACTAAGCACACATTTTTATTTTTATTTTTAATAAGAGGAAAATAATTTTTTATTTATTTACATAGGTATATGTCCACACATGAGCTTCCCTATCTCCCTCTACTTGGATTCTTTTGCGATCAGGACCATGCTGAGCCCTCCCTTGGGATTAGGTCGCTCAATATTTATTCTAAATATCTCCCTCTTTTTCTTTTATTTCTTTATTCTTTTATTTATGCACAAAAACATGCTAAATATGCATATTTACACAATGCAGGCAAGATGGTAATTTATTCTATTTACATGAATATACATGTGTTTTGCATAGGTTTTGTATCTAAAATAAAAGAATAAAGAGTGATGAATGGGTATTCATCACCCCCATATACTTAACTTTGCTAGTCCCTTAGCAAACACTTATTTGAAAAAGAAGTGAAAAAGAAGAAGAAAAGGAGGAGAAATGCATGGATCAATGCTGATTATTAAACATGACTTCATTAAATTGAAATATGGAGCTCGATCAGATCTTTGGATTATTAATGTGTCGGAACCTTATTTGGACTTAAGTTTAAAACTCAACATCCTCTAAGATCCACTAATCTATAGTCAAGACTCCTCAACAATCCAGATCAGAACAAGTCTACATACACAAACCCTAAAGACCATGATCTTTCCTTGTACAGTGTATGTGATGTATAGTTCTCCACCTCAGAAGTAGCAACTTGACAACCCTCCCCAACAAGGTAACTCTATGACCCTAGTCTGGCCACTCTTTCCTCGAGGAGCGGGGTATTCCCTTCTAAGTTCAAGTTCAACCGGCTCAAGAAGAGGGGGAAGAAGAGAATGGGCCATGGCCAGTGTAGCCATGTATCCTTGGGAGCTCAACCAGTGTAGCTAAGTCTCCATGCTGTAAGCTACATAAGATGGAACATAAGTCTCAAGCTTTGCTTATTGCATTATATGCATACTCCGGTGGGATTATCATTTTCTCTCAGACCCACCACTTTTTTGGAGTTATTTTCTTTTTGCATTTTTTTAGTGCATCTGTACAACATATTTACAAGGTGCAGCATATGTACATAAGGAGTTTTTCCTCTTGAGCCAGCAGACTATCCCTCTTTTGAAGCATTATTGCAACCCACAACTCCTGTCGTTAGACCTCATGGCAACCAGACCAGGTTGAGACGCACTTCCTTCACTATAAGAAGAAGAGAGGTTCCGCCTAGAAATACTACCCTCATATGCTACCCCAAGTCAAGGATGACTGACACCTCACCACCTCATCCGTAGAGAGCTCGGTGTAAAGTGCGGGTCCAAGTCAAGCCATTGTCTATATGAGTCATGTGTGTGTTGTTAAGTGCTCTACTTAGGCTCATTGAGATGACATGTGATCATAGCCTAGTGGACTCAAAGAATTAAGTCACCATGGACCTGAAAAGCCTTAACCCTAAGTCCTATAAGGTTCCTCTTATAATTAGGTGGATTAAGATCTTAACCAAGCTCCATTTTCCAATTTAATTCCAGGCTAGTTTAAATGTCAACTATAATCCAGGAAAAACTATACAAGTAGTTACAAAGATGCAATTTACAAATATTTACACATGTACAAAATTTTTGAAAATGTTTTGAAACCATGAATGTATGCATGAATGCAAGTTGTGCAAAATATTTACACAAATTTACACAAGGTTTTTGCAAACTTTTGATTTTCAAAACATTTTGGAAAAATTTTGTACTATATACATAGTTTTGATATGCACATATTTACACACTATTTACACAAAAAGTTTTTACAAACATTTTTACAAAAATAATTTGTACAATAGCTATGTATGTGCAATAAAAGAATGTGTATTTACAAGGAAAAATTTTTAATTTTTATGGATTTTTAGGTTTTAGCCATTTTTATTTATTAACACACACAAAGTACGAGTTATGGCTAAAGTATATATGAAATACATACACACCCCCCTATACTTAGCTCGAACGATGTCCTCAGAGTCAAGAGCGATGAAGAAGACATAACTCGTGCTTAGTATAGGGAAGTGAAAAGGAAGGCTATATACAACGACGAATGAAAGAATAGAAATGCAAGAGGGTCTCAGCCTTCCCCCCTATACTTAGGATCAAATAATCCTAAGTCTAGTATGATGTACACGAAGGGAAATCCGAGTGGGAATGTACAGGGTCTACCCCCCCCCCCCATACTTAGGGTAAAATATCCCTAAGTATAGGCAACAAAAATAGAGGTAGAAATGAATCAAAAGAATACCTGAGAGTCCTACATCCCCCCTATACTTAGGGTAAAGTACACCCTAAGTATAGCATAATCATAAGATGAGAAAAGGGATGTGGGACTAAAGAATGGAATGATATGGACATCTGGATCTATACAGGTCGGGAGAACAGTGATAATCAAGCATGAGATGCAATAGATGTGAGTCAAGAGACAACATCTCACGCAAAGTGAATCGGAGCAACATCAACGACCCGCAGCTCATGATCTAGATATGGCTTGAGCCGCTGGCCGTTCACTCGAAAGGTGCTCTCAGAAGGCAACTCAGATATGTTGATACTCCCATTGTCGTGTACCTTTCTCACCAAATACGGTCCCTTCCATTTGCTCTGTAGCTTCCCTGGAAATAGACGAAGCCTAGCATCAAACAGCCATACTCTCTGTCCTGGCTCAAAATGCTTGTGGCTAATATGAGAATCATGCCACTCCTTCACTCTCTCCTTATACTGTAGGCTGTTTGAAAAGGCGGTATCACGAAGCTCCTCCAAAGCTGCTAACGCTGCCCTCCTCTGATCTCCTACACTATCTGGATCCAAAAGTTTATCAGTGACAGCCTAAAGTGACCTATGTCTCAGCTCAATAGGTAAATGGCACGGCTTGCCATAAACGAGGCGAAAGGGAGACATACCCAAAGGAATCTTGAAAGACGTCCTATATGCCCACAAGACCGAGTCCAAAAGCTGTGACCAATCCTTTCGGTCAGGGCGGACAAATTTCTGCAATATAGTCTTGATCTCCTTGTTCGACACTTCGGCAAGACCATTCATCTGAGGGTGGTATGGAGTGGCAACTCGATGGTCTATGCCGAACTCGCTAGCAAGGGCCTTTACCTTGTTGTTGACGAAATGAGACCCCCCGTCAGATATCAACACTCGAGGTACCCCGAACCGTGAAATGATATGCTTCCTCAAAAATCTGCAAACAGTCCTAGCATCTGCGGTTCGGGCGTGGTTGGCCTCAACCCAATGACTAACATAATCAACGGCCAACAGAATGTACTCGAATCCCTAACTCTTAGGGAATGGACCCATGAAATCGATGCCCCATGCATCAAAAACCTCACAGAAGTGAATGGGTTGCATCGGAATCATATCACGCTGTCCACAAGTGCCCATCCTCTGACAGTCAGTGCACCTCTTCACGAACTCATCAGAGTCCTTGAAGAGGGTAGGCCACCATAGGCCGGATTGGAGCACTTTCTATGCCGTTCTCCTCCCAGAGTGATGTCCTCCTGCCTCAAGCTTGTGGCAGTAAGTGAGGACGCTATGGTGCTCCTCCTGAGGAATGCACCTACGCCAGACATTGTCCCCTCCTTCATGGTAAAGGATGGGATCCTCCCAGTGGTAGGACTTGGCCTTCGCGAGGAAGGTCTCAAGTCTCTGTCTGGGCCAATCTTGTGGAACTTTCTTAGCAACAAGAAAGTTCACAATATCGGCGTACCACGGGAGAGAGGCGATAGCAAGGATCGCCTCATCTGGGAAGGTCTCACAAATAGGCTCAGTCTGCTCAGAATCCTCAAGATGCTCTAATCGGGAGAGATGATCCGCCACCACATTCTTGACTCCAGGCTTATCCTTAATCTCTATGTCAAACTCCTGGAGTAGAAGGATCCATCTGGTCAATCTAGCTTTGGCATCCTTCTTTTCCATGAGGTACCTGATGGCGGTATGATCAGTATATATGGTCACTCTAGATCCGATAATGTAAGATCTGAACTTATCTAGGGCAAAAACTACTGCTAGCATCTCCTTCTCAGTGACTGTGTAGTTCCGCTGTGCGGCATCCAATGTACGGCTAGCGTAGTGAATGGCAAATGGGACTCCATCCCTCCTCTGTCCCAGCACGGTCCCTACGGCAAAATCGGAGGCATCCGTCATGATCTCGAATGGGAGAGACCAATCAGGCGGCTGGAGAACAGGAGCCTCTACAACACACCTCTTGAGAGTCTCAAACGACGAAAGACACTTGTCATCGACAAGGAACTCGGTGTCTTTTGTCAGCAGATCATTCAACGGTCGGGCAATCCTACTGAAATCATGAATGAAGCACAGGTAGAAATCGACGTGCCCCAGAAAAGACCGTAACTGCCGCAGGTTGGACGGTAGTGCGAGTTTTCTAATGACATCTACCTTGGCCGGATCAACCTCCATGCCCCTGTTGGAGATGATGTGGCCAAGCACCGTCCCTTGAGTCACCATGAAGTGACTCTTCTCCCAAGACAATACTAGGTGAACCTCAATGCATCGCTGAAGGACTCGGTCTAGGCAGTCAAGACAGGAGTTGAATCCATCGCCGTAGACCGAGAAGTCATCCATGAAGACCTCCAAGCACTCCCCCACCATGTCCGAAAATATAGACAGCATGCACCTCTGAAAAGTCGCAGGAGCATTGCATAGCCCAAATAGCATGTGTCTGAAGGCATATGTGCCGAAGGGACAGGTGAAGGTGGTCTTGTCCTAGTCCTCGGGCACGATGGCCACTTGATTGTAGCTGGAGTACCCATCCAAAAAGCAATAGTGGCTCTTCCCTTCCAGTCTCTCAATGATCTGATCTAGCACGATGGCCACTTGATTGTAGCTGGAGTACCCATCCAAAAAGCAGTAGTGGCTCTTCCCTTCCAGTCTCTCAATGATCTGATCTATAAAGGGCAGGGGGAAATGATCCTTCTTGGTGGCCTAGTTGAATCGTTTGTAATCTACGCAGACCCACCAAGAAGTGGGTACCGGGTAGCGATCTCCTCTCCAGACTCGCTGACAACAGTAGTGAAGCCCGTCTTCTTGGGCACCACATGCAACGGACTGACCCACTTGGAGTCAAAGATGGGGTAGATAAAATCGACGCTCCACCATTTTGAGATCTCCTTCATGACAACCTCTCTCAGATTCGGGTTCAGCCGTCGCTGGAACTCACGCGACGGCTTCGCCTCATCCTCGAGATAGATATGGTGGGAGCACAGGGCAGGACTTATCCCCAGGAGATCGGCTACGCTCTATCCTATCGCCTTGCAGTTCTTTTCAAGAAACCCCATCAGACGGGATTCCTGCTCTCCAGTCAAATCTGCTGAGATAATGACTGGGTACATCTCATTCTCACCCGCAAGGAACCTATACTTCAGCGACGCAGGAAGTGGCTTCAGCTCTAGACAAGTAGGTGCTGGCGGATCTGGCCTCTGAAAGCTCTGAGTGAATGCTGCCAAATATGCATGGGAGAATGGAAACTCTCGCTCACAATCAGTATCTGGAGAAGGCTGCTCTGCTGGACTGTCTCTGCTCTGCATGGCATCTACCTCCTCCCTAGCTGTAGGCTCAGTGGAAGTCAGACATGGTATAAGATCATCAAACTCTTCCCAATCAACATCTGACTCCGAGAGATCTGTATCAAACTCACAGAAAAACTCTGTCTCACGGTCAAGAACCGTCTCTACCGACTGAAAAGTATCCTGGACCAGGAATGCACTCTCCAAGCTCTCCTTTGCTGGCGTCTCTGCATCAGCGGACTCTGAAGGTGAGAGGATGGCCTGTGCGACTGGATCTACCCAAACTGCCTCATCATCTGTGATCACAAAATCGCAGTCCTGGTGGATGTCTGGCCCTACATCTATCATCTGCTATGAATCAGTGGTCTGCTCTGAGCAAGCTGAATCTCTGACTCTGATGTCCTCGACCATCTCTATTTGTACACTCTCACCCTCGACGCGAAAGTATACCTTCCCGCTATCATGGTCGGTCACTGCCTTGGTTGTGGCCAAGAACGGGCGACCTAGAATGATGGGGGTATCGGTTACAGACTAAGGGATCTCCATGTCCAACACAATGAAGTCCACGGAGAATTGCAGGCCCTGAATCGTGACAACAACGTCCCTCAGCAACCCCTTCGGCCTCTTGACAGATCGATCAGCAAACTGAAGGATTGTCCTGCTCTGTCGTAGAGTGCTCAACTCGAAGCGGTCGAGAAGGGATGCCATAAGTAGGTTGATTGAAGAACCGTTGTCTAATAGAGTGCGGTCGAACCTCTGCTCACAGATATGGCATCTGACATAAGGGGCTCCGGAATCTGGCCTCTTGGCCGGCAGACGGTTCTGAATCGCAAAACACGTGGCCCGGGTAAGCACATGGATCTCATGCTGATGGTTCCTCCTCTTCCTCTTAACTGTGGTCCTGTCTCTGAGTGATCTCTGGAGTAGAGGGATGTGCTCCAAGGCCTCCTGGAGAGTCGGCTGAATGTGGAATCTGTCGATCATCTGTTGGTTGAACTCTTCCTGATGCTTCTATTTGGGATTTTCTAATTTCTTCCCCTTTCCCATGTAAAGTGCTCTAGGGAAGGGGATCACAGGGTCCTTCTCAGATGAAGGACTAGGAGAGGGTCTAGGCTGCTCAAGCACGGCAGAATCCATATATACATCATGCACCACAGGTGGATCAAAATAAAGTAAACCCTTTCCTTTATTGCCAGATAAGTCCTTAGATACATGTACAGATGGAAAGACTACAGGACTAGCAGAAGTAGAAACGGTGGCGTCAGCACCACCCTCGGCAGGTCGACTCGCGGCATCAGCACCGCGCTCTGGCTCGGCAACAATGGTGGCGTCAGTACCACCTCCTCCAACTGGTGAAGCGACGGCATCAGTACCGTCGATGGGATCAACATCCATGGTGGCATCAGTACCACCGTCAACATCTCTCGTGGCATCAGTACCGCGCTCCTCCTCGCCTGGCGCTCTGGAAGTGGCCTGGGGTCGTCGCTCAGACGAGGCGTCGTCTGCTGGCATCCTACCGCTCCTAAGTGTGACAAAGTTAGTATCAAATAGATATGTTGACATATCACCAAAAGAATCACTCGGAGTGGCATACTCTGTGAAATCTACCTGCTCAGACTTCCTTTTCAGGTTGTTCGGGTTGAGCTCACTCTGGGCAGGTATGGCAGCCTTCCCTCTCACTATCTCCCGCATCTCCTGGCGGAACTCATCCATCTCCCATCTGAATGTAGCCTGCTGGTCAGTCAAGAGGCGGGCTATGTCGTCTAAGGCAGGGTTCTCATAGGTTGGCCCATGAGAACCTGACGGGTGGCCTCTCTAGTAGTGAGGCTGCTGCTGTGGCTGGTGCGGGTGAGAGGGGTACTGCTGATGCTGCTGCTGAGGCTGATCACGCCTCCAAGAATGTCCCTGCTGATAGGGACGAGGACCATACCGGGATGACTGCTGTTTTTGTTGCTGGTACACTGGGGGCTGTTGCTGCTGGTGATCTCGCTGATGGCTGTACTGGCCACCCTGAACTGGAGGCTGCTGCTGGGAACTGGCACCTCCGGCCGACCAACGGAATCCGGGATGGTCTCGTCGGATATCGGGCTGGGGTCGGTCGTACCAAATCCCGTTGACATCCATCAACGGCTTAGGCTCGTAAGGGGTGGCGGGAGTACTGCCAGAAGCTGATCCGGCTGGTAGACCACCATCTGAGTGTCTGGGGATGGTGGTGTCTGGTAGGACGGCTGCGGCTGCTGGTACGGCTCCGCCTGTACAAGATGGACCTGTCTAGGCTGGTTGGAGCTGGAGCGCTGGGATGAGCTGCCACTGCTACTCGGATCTCCTCGTGACTGAAGACGGGGCTGAGAAGCCGTCTGTGCCTCCTAGAGACACATGAGCTGTGTCTTCAAGTCACTCAGTGTCTGTGCCATCTGATCCATCTGAGATATGCTCTGGCACTGCTTCTTCTCTATAATCTCCATCCAGTCCAGCTTCTCGCTGATAATGCCCATGTCGGTGGATGTGGACTCGGCCTATGCGACTGCCGCTGATGAAGTGGAAGGACCGGCGTCGACCCGTGCGATCCTCTGGTACTGCACGGTCTGTGGCTGGGGGCGTCCCTGAGTGTAGAGTCGGGTCTGGGACATCACATTATAGCTCTCGGCCATCTCCTCGTAGATGGCCCAGACCTGATCCTCATCTTTGGTGAAGTAGGACCCGCCACATGAAGCATTCACCAGACCCTGTAGCTCTGGTGTCAGTCCGCAGAAGAAGCTCTGAACTAGGTTCGGCTTCGAAATCTCGTGGTGCGGGCATCTGTCGGTAAGCTCACGGAACCTCTCCTGTGCCTCGTGGAATTGCTCATTGGGGAGCATGGAGAAGTTGCTGATCAGGGCCCTCGCTGCGTTCGTCCGCCCGAGTGGATAGTACTTGTTCAAGTACTCGGTGCAGAGCTGCTCCCAGGTGTACACGAACTTCCTCAGATGCTTCAGCCAGGTGGCTGCTCTATCTGCTAGTGAAAAGGGGAAGGCAATCATCCTTATAGTATCCTCGTCCACCTGACGGTCGTGGACGGTGCTACAGATCATCAGAAACTCCTGGAGATGAAGATGGGGCTCCTCAGTGGCGAGCCCATGGAACCGGGGGAGGAGCTGAAGGGTGTTTGGGGGGAACTTGAAGTCCCCCACGATAGCTGGTAGAACCACCCAACGGTGTGTCAAAGTCGACCCGGGGTTGTGTAACTCCCGCATCGGTCTCGGCTGGTCTGGTGCTGCCGCTGCTGCGACGGCTGCTGCTGCGGCTGCTGCGGCTGCTGTTGCTGCATCGTCGGGTCTCCTCGGTCCATATCCGGGCCCGTGTTGGTCGCGCTCGGCTCTCAACTGCTCCATCTCTCTCCTCATCTCAATCATGAAGGCACCCTGATCCGTGATAAATGTCTGCTCTGCTCGGGGACCTTCGGTGCGGTCGTCGCTGCTGCCGGCCATGGTCTCTGCAAAGGCAAAAGACCCAAACTCAGGTGCCGATAAATCAGTATGCGGTCTCTCATCTGGCACTGGCATCTCGGAAACAGAATAAGGGTGGTCGAGGGGGAACAGGGTGGAGTCGAACTCGGGTTCGGAGAGCGGGTCTCGGCTCTCGCGAACCAACCTAGATGAACGGGCGGGAGTGCTGAAAAGCAGTGCAGCCAGAGGCTGCCTAAGGGACCTCCTGCCCATCATCTTAATCTGGCGAGTCGGGCGGATGGGATCTGGAAACAACTATGATGAGCAAACAAACCCTGGATTCACCTACTCAACGTGAGCTGAAGACCGTAAGAGTTCGGTCAATTATCTTGTCAGTTTTATTAGGTGATCAAGTCAAGATAGCAGAGCAGTTACTTGACTTGTTGGGAATTCGATTCCCCCAGGAGACTGTCCCGATCCCGAACTAGATCTTTCCCAGCCAGTACACGCAGTGGACCGTTTACCGGCTACCCGATCGGCTCGCTCTGTTAAGGATATCGCGGCCCACTTTATCGGAGACCGGAGCGATCCTCACTGGAGAACGACTAGCCCAGAAGCATTACTCTGAAGGAGGTTCAGATATGGCTCTATCCTAGTGTGCGGGTCACTCTCTCGCACATGCAAACCAGACAATGAGGGGGTTGCTCTCCCCAAGACAAATTTTTATGATGAGTGTCTTTTAGGGTCAAGTTGGTTTAACAGTCCCAATTTTATGGTTTTGATTTTTTAGGTATTTTTCAATAACAAACAATCTCCTAACGAATTTTTCAGTTCTCCTGGTTATTTTAAGTCCAAAAATCGGGGGGAGAAGACGAAAAAGCCGATGCGTGGGAAATCAATGATGCATGCACGAGATAGAAGGCGTACCTGACTCCAGAAGTCTACATGCAATATGATCCGCGCATAATTGAAAGACCAGAAGGAAACTACCTATATGATGCAGCGGAAAACCGGGCCCTAAACGAAGCAGTTCTACTCGAAAGAACAATGGCTAAATGGTCAATCAGGAGGGGTCGGTGTCCGGTCTCGGATGCCGATCGGTGCCCGCCACAACGGGTCCTGCCAGCGCTGTATACGACCTCTAGCGGCGCGGGACCCCTCAAGTGACCAGATAGTCTTTTTTATTTATTTTTATCTTGGTCCAATTACGGTCTATAGGTACATGCAAATTATTAGATGTGTGGACCCTACTAATTACGGTGCAATCAAGCAAAAATCCTAAGCTAGGGCTGAAATCCGCAAAAACCGAATAGGCAGTAAATAAACGATAAAAACAAAACCGTGAAAAAGCCGCGAAAGTCTGGTGGGGTCCCTCGAGCACACCGATGCTCGGCGAAACAGACCCCGAGAGTCTAAGTGTCTCTGTCTCTGGTCCCTGTATTATTACAACAATTTAAATGTGTTGAAAATGAAAACTATGCTAAGCTAACTACTCCCGCACTCCTGTTGTCTCCTTGTGCTCTCCTGCGGCTCCGTGCAGAAGGGAGCCGCCTCCGATTCCCACGGTTGCGTCGGCTCCTCGAGAGGAGCTGCCTCGGTCCTCGGGCTCTCGCAAGTAAACAAGAAGAGTGTCACAGACCAGATAATCAAAGCAAATAAACAGGAAAAAGGGTATATACACAAAAATGCGAATAAAAATAAACACTCAAAACAACCAAAAACAAAATAACAGAAAATAAAAGAAAAGTGAAAATAAAAGAAAAACAAAAGGCCGCGAAAAGCCACGGTCGAAGAAAAAGCTGCGGACAGCCGCGAAAATCAAAAGAAAACAAAAACAAAAATAAAAGTGACAACTAAGTCGTGCTCCCAGGCAACGGCGCCATTCTGATGAGCCAAAAACCCCAAAGTAACTAAGGTAAATCAGATAGCTAAGGTCGTTGCGACCTCAGTCACTCGGAGTATCAGCTTGATCAAGAAAAATAAAGATCAGACCACCAAATAAAGAAATAAAACAATCAACACAAAATAGCGGTTCTGCCTATGAGATTAGCCTGGTGTAGCACCCAGGGTCGGACTCAGGGAGCACGAGTTGGACTCGCGGTGTACGAAGTAGTCTTAAAATAAAAGAAAATAAAAAAAAGTATTTTGGTGGATTTTTAATTATTTTTATATTTTTTGGATTTTTAATAATAAAGGAAAATAAGAAAAAGGCAAATCAAGCACAAATCAACAAATTATTTAAGCACTCAAAAAGGGTCCAAAAATTCAAACAAAAATATTTTCATACTTTTTAAGTTTTTTAATGTTTTTGGTGAATTTTTGAGATTTTTCCAATTTTTATAGAATTTTCTAAAAATCAAAAAAGGCAAAAACAGAAACAATCTATCCAGCCAGACTTCAAAGTCCCATGAAAAATATCAAATGGGTCTTTCACAGCCTGGAGGTAATTTTTATGAAAAATAGAAACAACAAAGAAAATTCAGAAAAAGAGTTTATTATTTTTTTGAGTTTTCTATAATTTTTTAGAATTTTTATAAGTTTTTAAGTGCTTTTTTAATTTTTAAGGTTTTATATGTCCAAAATTAGCCAAGCTTGCACAGAAAATCAAACACAACAAAACTAACAAAACCTAATTTTTTTAGAATTTTTAAAACAGTTTTAATATTTTTATGATTTTCTAAACTGGACAGAAGCAAAAACTACTGTTTTTGAATTTTAAAAATACTAAAAAGCCTCAAAAATGTACCCAAAAATTAGAGAAATTTTTACACAGTGGCAGGAGCCACGTATCCAAATTTTACGCAATTTGGGTTAAATTTGCTATTTTATTTAATTAAAATGAAGGCTCACAGTGCATAGGGACCTAGATGTAATAAAAAGTATGTCCAGGGGCTCAACAGTAACAACTCCATAAAGTATAGGGTCCCTCGTGCAAAATTTCCAAGTATTCACACGCACTGCACGTGTTCAGGGCACAGAGGGACCTATATGTAATAAAGAAAATTTCAGTGGCTTAATAGCAACACGTGCTAAAAGCCTAGGGAATAAAATGCAAAATGCCTAGACAAATTAGCACATGTCGAATAAAACCATTCACAGGGGCATGGATGGAAATATCAGAAAGTAAACTTCATTCCATAACAAACAGAAACTACGAGCCCATACAATGCAATTTGTCCAAAAATCACGTAACGAAGCACATGTATCACAGAGGCAGGGACTAAAAAGCAAATAATAGAAATATTAAGGTCCTAAGTGCAATATGTCCAAGAGCTAATATTTATTTATTGAACTAAACTAGATCAACAGGAAACTGCAGGGGTGCAGGTGCAATTACCCAGCCGAGGCGCGTGACAGTGCACGTGAGGTACCAGATGCCGAGGCGGGGTTGGTTGCAGATGTGTGGCTCTAGTGCAGCCGCCTGGACGATCCAACGGTGGGGGCGCATGGCGAACGTGGGCGGCGCGTGCCAGTCAGACCACAATCTGACGGTCTGACATCGCAGTGGATGGACGGTGAGGATGCGATCTGGAGCGGCTAGGGAATCCGACGGCTGGCGATAGATGAGGAAGAACTCCTCCTGGCTGAGGTTCCCTAGCTCGCCGGAGAAGATCCAGCAAGCCGATGAACGATTAGGGAGGACGGTCCTGCTCGCGATGGTTGTCCGCGTCGGGTGATCACCTCCGATGAAGCCTCCAACGGTCGGATCGTCCAGCGAGGGATGAGCGACATGGAGGAGCTCCGGCGAAGGTATGAAAGCACGGCCAAGGGGGGTATCTGCTCCTTATTTACCTGCAAAAGAAATCTCTCGCTCGGCGGAGTGCTCCGGCAGGGGTTATTCGCAAAGAGGATGAAAGAAGCGACGTGGGGGCAGATGAAGGCTCCAGTGGAGGCGGCGGAAGGAGCCCAGCTCGATCCTGGCCTTAGTGGCCAAAGTCGAGATGATCAGATCGGGGTAGGAGGGTGGAGATGAGTCGGCGAGGATATCGGTACGGGTAGGGAGGACTGGCGGAGCTCCGACCACTAGGGCAGAGCTGGCGGAGCTAAAAAGCAAAGATCGAAATGGACGATGAACGGAAGGTTATCGGGTCTACCTGATGACGGGAATCGACTGGGGACGAGCTCAGGAAGCTCTGGGTCATAGCCTCGAAGGGTCGTCCGAACCCGAGGCTCGGGCGCACCTCGCGACGGCGCACGGCGGCAGAAGTCGCCGGATCGATAGTTGTAGGTCTCCTCTCCTCTCTTCGACACCTCTCTCACGAAGCTGTCACCCAGGGGAGTAAGGTGGAGGTCCAGGGATGAAGAGGCACAGCCAAGGATGGATTGAAAAGTGCAGTGGAGGTTCAGCTAAATACCACTGCAGGTCCGAGAAGATGGGGTCGGGCAAGGTTCCGTGAAGCACGGATCCCTAGGCGGATGCTTCGGCGTGGATCTCGGATGTATCAAGAACGATTAGGAAATGGGGTTTGGGTAAATGGAGCTCGGATCTGGCTTAGAGAATTAAGTGAAGTCGTGTCCGGAGCGAGATCCGCGAGGGAAAAGGTCCAGGGGGGAGTTGACCGGGGGTCAACATCCCCCGTGGACCAATCAGAGCGCGCCATTTAATAATTATTTGGAAATTCAATAAAAAAATAATAGATGACCGAATTTCGAAAAAGTTAAAAGATGAAAAATGATTATTTAATTTCAAAATATTTTTTTGTTATTTTTATTAATTTTTTTGAAATAAAAATTATGTATTTACGAAATATTATTATTATATATAGGTATATACAATATGAATTTTTATTTTTGATTTTTAATTATTTATTTTTGTACATTTATTCCAATTTTATATTTTATTTATTTATAACATAAAATTTGGAATAATAGGTATTTTTATTTTATTTTTATTAATTATTTACAAGGGTTAAATAAATACTTTTATTTACATACATACATGGTATATATACAAGGTGGATTTTGATTTTATTTTATTTTTCTTTTTATTTTATTTTTATTTTTCTAATTTTTATTTTATTTATTTACATCATGAAATAAGGAATATGGAAATATTTTTGTTGTATTTTAATTATTTATTATAAGGAGAAATAAATAGGTAAGTTATTTCTATACACATGGTCTATGTACAATGATGAAGGGAATTTTATTTATTTCCATTTTTTTTGTTTTCACTATTTTTATTTTAATTTTATTTTTACAACTATGTACAAATAACTAAGCATACATTTTTATTTTTATTTTTAATAAGAAGAAAATAATTTTTTTATTTATTTACATAGGTATATGTTCACATATGAGCTTCCTTATCTCCCTCTACTTGGATTCTTTTGCGGTCAGGCCCATGCTGAGCCCTCCCTTGAGATTAGGTCGCTCAATATTTATTCTAAATATCTCCCTCTTTTTATTTTATTTCTTTATTCTTTTATTTATGCACAAAAACATGCTAAATATGCATATTTACACAATGCATGCAAGATGGTAATTTATTCTATTTACATGAATATGCATGTGTTTTGCATAGGTTTTGTAGCCAAAATAAAAGAATAAAGGGTGATGAATGGGTATTCATCAGTGCACAACCATTTTCAATGAACGGGTAATTGCTGAAGCTATATGTGGAATCATCTAAAGACTAGACAACCCAAGTCTAGGCCATCTACTTCATGCAGAGCGAGCACATTGAAGACTCGTCAGAACACCCTACATGAAAAAAAAACAGTCAGACACAAGCTGTACAGATCATCTTTATTCTTCACACCCTCCATCCCAATCCCATCGGTTCCCTTATACATCTTCTTCCTCTACTTAGGTCAAGTCCTAAGTATGGGGGGGACCGATACCATCTGTATATACTCTCCTCGTTCACATCTCCCAACCGCCTCAGTTTCGCTCTTCTTCTATGTTTAGATTGTTCACAGCCTAAGTATAGGGGGGCGGGCCAATCTATCTTTTTCTTTTTCACTCTCTTACGTTTAGGTGTCTTCTCTACACTTCTTATGCTCTAAGGACACAGCACTCGCTAAGTATATGGGGTGTATATACTATGTATATATTTTACCCATAGCTCGTACTTTCGCATAAGTATATATGTATTTACGGGGTAGGTAACTGACAAAAAAAATCCTTGCATTAAAAAATCTCAAAAAATCAAATAAAAAAATATGTCCACATTTCAGGCACACATGCACCTCATCCAGCATTACATACATTGTATTTGTGAAAAGTCCTTGGGTTCTGAATCGAGTTATGAGCAGAAACCGAGAGTGGTATGGACTTGACCTTAATCCACCTAATTTTCATAGGAACTTCACCGAGAAAGAGGATTTTAGAAGCTTTAGGTCTATGACTTAATTCTTCAAGTTCCACATGAAAATTTGCAGTGTTTGACTTTTAGTGTCTAACCTGGTCTCTTCATTCTGAGTACGACTCTAGACTAGGGAATTAATTTGAACTCTCGCACTATGTACTTAGCTCAACTCAAACAGGGTATTGGAAGACTATGTAATTTTCTTTTTTGGTAGCATAGACATCTAAAGACCGAAGTATGAGTTGAAATAAAGCTTCAGAAAAGGGATAGACGACTGGGCACAAATTTTTCTAAGACCTCAAAACATGTACAGAAAAAAAGATCCCATATCCGTAGGGGTACAAAAAGATCCATGCAGAGCTACCAAATATCCAAATACAAAGAAGCCTACTACCAAATAAATATTTGACCAAAAAAGGGTCCAAGCTTCAAGAAAACATGCAGATCTTGGTGGAGACTTGGCTAAACTGGCCGGCTTCACAAGGAGAGGTGACTACACCGGTCGCCCTCCGGTTCTTTTCTCCTTCTTCTAAGTTCTCCCTCTATTCGATTGTGAACGCAGTGTGACAGACCTTAGAAGGAAATACTGACTCCCTGAGGATGAGTTACTAGAGAGGAGGTTTGCATGGTAGTCTAGCATTTTGGATGGGAAGAGCTAAAACCTTTCACACACATGAGTCGATTGTTCAATGTTCATGGGGTATGCTTTGGGAGGAGGATTGATCTAAGATGACTTCTAAGCCGAAACTATGATAATGATATATAGAACTTGGAGGTTGTTGATTTTTAAAACCCTAAGTCTCACAGAAGTTCCTCCAAACTAATAATCCAAAGGTCAGGGCTAGTTCCATTTTCACCTTCTGCTCATGGTCTTGGTATGGAACCCAATCTCATTTCACCTCATTGCATTTCATTAGATGCTTAGGGACGAGCATGGTTTAAGCATAGGGGGATGGTGAATCTCAGATTCATCACTCTAAAAGTGACTAATTAAGCTCAAATCCCCAAAATTCATTGGCATTTCTTCATTTATTTTGCATAATTAGCATTCATGCATGTATAATCAATAATTGCATTTTATCACTCATTATTGCACATAATAAGAAGCCAAAAATCCTAGCCTAACTGACCTTTAAAATAAGCTAGCTTACCTGATTTTTAACTAATTCATGCTAACTCCAAATGACCTGAAATCACCTCCATTGTGTACATATTACTAATAAGAATAAATGAAACATACAAAAAATCACTAACACAAAATAGTGGACCAGAAACTCAAACCCTAATTCCAGAATTTTTGGACTAAAACGCTAATTTTGATCCTACTCACTTTTGAACTAATGCACATTCAAATATCTTCAAAACAAGATCAAGTTCGAGTGAATCGGAGCTCATATGTGAAAGTTGGTTTTTGGACCTCTTTTGTACATTTTGTATATTTACTAGTTTTTTACCTATTATTTTATGGACATAAATAACCCATTTTATTTTATTTCTTTTTCATTTATTTTCTTTGATGAAAGTTTTATTAAAATGCGCAAAAATCCAAATCCAAAATAGCTTGAAATCAAAGAAACTAACTGAGTCCGAGTCTTCACTAACTGCTTGTACAAATATTGTCTTTTTCGTATTTTATTTTATTTCTTCATTTTCCTAATTATTAAAAATACAAAAAATTATATTAATGTGTAAATATCTACCTTTGATTTTATCATTTTTTCAGATTTTTATCTTATTTAAAAATGATAAAATATTATACAACTTAAAAATCAAGGTATTCTATGTACATAGAATACCCCAAAAATATCACTTTGTGCAAATGATTGATTTTGGTTTTGTTCGCTTCATGAATGTTGTATCTCATCAAGACGAGCAACTTTTGTGAAGAATTTTTTTTGATCCGGAGGTCATTTGCTATTTATTTTATATTTTTCTTATATTTAAATTTCTGAATTTTTTGGGGCTGATATGTGGCTGCTCCTAGAGCCGCCACGTGTCACCCATTTTGGGTGTATTTTTCGCTTATTTAAATTAGAAAATAACTAATTATAAAAATTATAAAAATAAAAAAGTAAATTATAAAAAAAACAACCACGAGGCACAACCTCAGTCGTCCGATCTCGGCCGATCGGACGGCCCCTGTACGTCCTTTTCCTCTGATCCTTTTCAAAATGGGAGCGGGCGCCACCTCCACCACCTCCCTTCAATCTACGGCAATCGTCCCCTCATGCTGACTTTCCTAATCCAACCTGACCACCGCCTTCCTCCCAATCACGCTGATTTGCTTCTTCATCAATCCCCCTCGTCCGAACCCCTTTTCCATATTTGCAATCCTCGCGCACCCATGAGATCCACATCCAATCCCTCCATCAAGCACAAATCCATATTTGGTCTCAATCAAAGATCGATTGCCGCCCTCACAGATCCTCAAACAATCGCCATCCTCTACTATAAAATGACCTCCCCCTTCCAGGTTGAAACCATCCGCCGCTTCCAGCAGTGGAAGCATCAGGTCATCGACGGTGATAGAGTCGTGATCAACTGCCTCACCGACAAATTCCCCCTACTTGGCATGATCCGAGGTGCACGCCTCGTCGCAGCTCTCCTCCAGCGAGGCTGCTTTGCTATGGGCTTTGCGTCATTGAGCCCCGTACCTCCAGGTACTCCGCCCCTCTCCACCTTCATCTCTGCTTCATTTCTTCCACTTTCGCTCAATCAACTCTCTACCCTCACATCTATCTGATCACCCATCATCACACGATCCCCTCGAGCCTTCGACCCATCTCATCTCCATAGAAGCTCGACTCCTCTGCCAGATGAGGCTTCTCGGCCACCGTCATTGACTTCAGCAACTGATGCCTTACACCCACCATGCCGTCGAGCCATCATCACCAACCACTGCTGCATCTCTGCCTCGACAAACTTCCTCGACACCGGAACTGCACTATGCCATCCATCGACCCTACTCCAGGCTACCTGGCTCCAGCCATCTTCCAAGTCGTTAAGCCTACCACTTCATCTTCATCGAGCCTACGCGTGGAACCCAGTTCATCAACCAATGTCTTCTTCACCGTCGTGAGCTACACCGTCGTCACCACTTCTACATCGCCCTCTGCCCTGATGTCCCATGGTCATGTGTCGGTCAATCTTCTCTGCCATCCTCCTCCACCGTCGTTGCCACTTCTGCATTGCCCCCTCTTGGCCGCCGGGCGTTGACTTCGAGGGCAGCACGTGACAAGCACCCCCCTCTTGTGGGCTAATTGCGTGGAGAACTCTCGCAAGTTTGCATAATTCCATCCAAGTCCAGATACCAGGGGACACGTGAGGAGCACGTGTCTCCCTGGAAATTTTGCACTCTAACCCCCTCGGGCCTAGTAATTACTTATAGGTCCCACCACTATTTTTTTTCTATTTTAATTAATTTTGAAATATTGCAAACAGAACCATGTATTTATCTTGTAATTTGAACCTTTTATTTGCATATTTTTATTATTTAAAAATTAGCATGGTGTTCTACAATTAATTCTCTACAATATGGCATGCTTGTGATATTTTTACTCTCTGTTGTTAATTAATAATTAATATTCTTGTGGTAAATTGCATATTTTACCCAATCTATACTTGGAAATTCATAGTTAATTAACCATTGCCCAAAAAAATGATGAATATTCACGGATCATAGAATTAGTTGTATTTAACATCGTTCCCAAAAAGAATTGCATTTACATGCATATTTTGCATTATAAAAATCATTTTGCATATTTCAGTCTTTAATTTTTAATAGGTATAAAATCTCATATTTTCAAGGTTTGGGATTTTCTGAGATCAATTACCCTGTAATAGATCTCGACTAATTTTATTCTTTGAAAATAAATAGGTTTAATATTTATTATAATTAAATATTGAAATCCACACCATTTGCATTTATAAATTCTTTAAATATTCATCTTGCATTTGAAAATTCCAAAAAAAAATAGTGTGCTCATTTCATCATATTATACTTCTCGGCCAAGTTTCATAATTTTTTGACATCATTTTATTGAAATTGCATTTTAGTCCCTAAAATCGGTCACATTTGCATTTTGCATTCCGAAATTGCATTAAAAATATCAAAAATAGTCTGCCTTGAAAACCATGCACGAAATTTGATAGACAAATTTCTAGGTTGTCCCTTTGCCTCCTTGAGTTCAACCTTGGGACTAGCTCAAGTAAAATAAACATAGAACCACATCGATTAAAAATTGAATAAATTATTGTGGTTATTTCTTGATCAATTCTGAATTCCCGCCTACAATGAAACAATAAATTTAAACGAAAATTCACGCAAATTAACGTAGGATTTTCACGGCTCGACATCCTTGTCGTGGTTATGTGGATGATTAACGTAGACTAGGACATGCACTAGCGGCTCTCAGAGCATTTCATTAGATTATTTTATTGCCTATGCTCGTACTCTATAGGACCACACATCACACTTAACGAGATGCACTTAGACCGCAGAGCTATTAGTCAAAATTAAATTATTCATCACTCACTAATAGAATTGCTTGTCTAGGAACGGTTTTCACGTTTGCATTTCATATATTGTAAAATTCAATTCAATTTTCCATCTCGCATTTAGAGAGCTAGAAGCACTATAAGTATTCTTAATCAATCATTCATCATTGTTTTCTTGATTCCATTAGCTTTTCTGATTCCCTCTCTTAGTTTTTTAACCAAGTATAAAGGAATTGGGACTGGACGGTAGACGTGATTGCTTGTGTGGATTAATTATAGTGAAACTAATCTCTAAAATCAAGACTGCTAATTGAATTGGACAAAAAATGGTTAAAATTAGCCCTTATTTGTGGGAGAGCAATCATGTCATTGTCTGAATTTATTTGCAAGAGAGAGAGAGAGAGACGACACTAGGATAGAGTCAAGCTAGGATTTTCATATAGACTACTGGTTCTACAAAAATGATTAGCCACTTTTCAGTGAGGATCTATGGGTAGCCGGTAAATGGTCCAGATTTTCTTAACAGGGTGGGAGGTTTAGAGAACACTGTGTAAGGCTTCGTCCTCAAGTAACGGGTAGCCGTATTTTTACAGTCCACACTTACTCCTATATTGGCTGAAAGTAGGTGCAACTAGTCGTACAAATCGGGACAGTCTGTAGGGAAATATAGGCACCTAACATCTCATTAATCTTTCAAGACTTGCATTTATCGCCAACCAAAACTGACAAGATAATTCGGCTGAATCATTATGCCCCTCATGTGTAGAGTTGGTGAATTTGGGGTTGGCTCTTACGTTTGTTTTGTGTCTTTACATGTGTGTTATCCTGTGTCGATCTGCTTACATTCATCCATTCCTTTTCAAGATGTCAGGATATTGGTCATCATATCCATGTCACTCCTCTTTGACCATAATCCGATCATCTTCACCTTCTTATTCCTCCTCATACCCCCATCCAGACCGTGAAGTCAAAGCATTGGTTGACTTTCCCACTTCTTCGCATTTCTCACCTACCCCACCTTCTTATACTCCTACCCCACTTCCAACCCGGGCTAACTCACCTTATAGGCAATCGCTTGCTAGAATTAATGAATAATTCGGAGAGCAAGCCACTGTTGAGACAAATGATTGGCAGAATTATGTGCCCCACATACCTTATTCTCATCTCAAATTGGGACCGAACAACAATTCACATATACACATCCTGACTTGACCTCAGAGCATAACATGGTCGATCGAACAAACCGAATGGAGAGGCTTGTATCATATGATCATCCTGACTTGATTGAACCTAGTAATCAAGCCTGCGTTGACCAGACTTCATACCACCCATTCAGAGAGCCTACACATGCATGGGCTTGGACTCATGAGCTAGACTTACAAGCCCTTCGTTCATTGACTCCATTATTCAAAACTCTAACCAATATCCGTCATTCGGATGGTCCATACTCGACCCAATATTACATGTTAGAGTCTAGGTATGTTGAGTATGAGACTTCAAGATCTCATTATCCTCCGAGTAAACAAACTGCTTCAATGATTTGCTATGAACACTCTTTGGAGGATAACATTTCTAGGATTGTGAAGAGATATGAATTAATTGAGTATAAACTTAGAAATGTCATCGATCGAAACATTTAAATTTATTAAAGCTCAGGTATGGAAGTGAAGAATGGAATAAATGTTAAAAACTTAGAGGATACAAGGAGACACACATACTATGTACAGTTGGAGTCCATTCTACCTCCCTCTTCTATTAATTACTTACCTTCCAATGTAGAGTCTGTACATCCTCCCACTCCTCCTTCACCTATTCAAAATAATAAAAAATCAAAAATCACAAAAAGACCAAAACATTGCAAAATCAGAAAAATTCATAAAAATAGAAAATGAAAAAGACCGAAAAATTTGAATCATGCCCTAAGGGAAGCACTCGATGAAGAATTGCTTTTTAATCTTCCCTTAATAAAGGCCATAGTTCACTTCCCTGACCTCAAACAATTTGTGAAAATTAAATTGATGCCTATGAGGTAGGGCAATAAAAGGACAAGAACTGAGAAACATCTAGTGTCCGTGGCTGCCTCCTTGGTGATGGGGAGAAGAACCAAAAGATGCAGAGTGGAGCGGTTGTCTAAAGTTGAATGTGAAATAAAAGACACCGCCTTTACCCATGCCAGAATCGATGATGACTCACCAATAAATATCCTCCCAACCTCTGTGTTTGATAAGCTTGAACTCGGGCCAATCAGAAATCAAGAGAGATCATTCAGTCGGTTGATCGATCTATAAAACTGTCGAGAGGAACCATTTCAGTCATCATTACTTTCGAAGGTGCTCTACTCTAGGTAGACTTCACAGTCATTGATATTGAGCATCGAGGAGAGTTTACCCAGTCTCAAATTATTCTCGGGAAGCCGTTCATAACCTCGGCTAAGGCGACTATAGATTGTGAGACTCAGGAGATCGATTTCACAACATTGGAAGCACTCCGACCTCACTCATTCTTTGATATACTATATTCTAAGGTAACCACAAGGCTGCTGACAGTCGTGACCATTGAGAGGTAGATGAGTCACACCTTTCTGTTACACCTGAGATACCGGATGTCGAACCGAACATTGGATCCGAGACTCCCCACACATCATTGGCTCCCACTGCTTGCATCACTCCTGATTCCAATCCTACTGAGATCACTGGCACCTCCCTGAGACGTGTGCTGACCCTTCAGGAATATTACAATCTATATGGTTACTCGTCTGATGAGGAACCCATGGTCAGCGTCGCACCACATCCTGGACTTTCAAAGCAGACAACCAGGACTGAATTGACCCCACCCAAAAACATGATTTCTCCTTCCTTTAGTCAGTTATCTAGTGAGAGGAAGTTGATAATTGATTCCTCGAGATGTTCCCCTGAACCCCTCAAGGCGCATCACTCTCCTCTCCCTTCAATGATTCAGGTTCTAGAAAACCTACTAAGAAAGTTTCCTTCAACATACCGAAGAAGGAATTTTCGGAGGAATCCTCATCGGATCCAAATGAGGTGGTTCATATGAGTGAGCTCAGTTCAGTTGTTCTTAAACCATATCTGAGCAAGCAGTCGTGTGTCGACCCTCGTTGGACGATCCCTTCACCTCACTATTATTCATCTGAGGATGATTCTGACAGTGACACATATGTATATTACCCATCCCCTCGCTCCCGCAAGAAGGTTCGTCACAATTCTTGATCATTGTATATCCTCGCCCCTCCTTGTATAGATTTTCTTTCTTTTATTTCCCTCCCTCCCCAGTGATTCATATCACTTGCCCTGGCTCCATATCGTTTCATTTTATCGCTGTACTTAGGATGACCAGATCCTAAGTATAGGGGGAGAGTGACCCGAGTCTCTTCATCATTCTCTGTATATTCTTTAAATCTCGTCGATTCTCATACTCACTCCTGTCCTAGACTTAGGTTGACCAGAACCTAGGTATAGGGGGGGACTGATGCCCATCATGTATATATACTCATCCATTTCCCCTCTTGACCTCGTCCGCCCCATTTTTCATCTTCTTATACACTTAGGCTTTGAGAGCCTAAGTATAAGGGGCAGATCGACTTCTATACCTTTTGATATTTTAGCTCTCCTACGCTTATCACAAGCTATATCTTTTCCTCGCTTCTCGTGCTCTAAGGACATAACACATGCTAAGTATAGGGGGCATGAATATATTACATATATGCTTTACCCATAGCTCATACTTTCGTGTATTTTGTATATATTATGCAATAATTACGGGGTAGGTAAAATTTAAAAAAACTTTTGAAAAAAAGGGCTTCTTATTTACTATTGCATATCATCCTTGCAGTCATTAAAAAATGCCTTGCACTTCATTCATCTACATTGCATGTCATCTGCATTTCATTTGCATATCTAGCATATGCAAAGTGAAAAGTTAGTGGGTTCTGAACCAAGTTATGAATAAAAGTCAAGGATGGATTTGATTCGACCTTAATCTACCTAATTTCAGAGGAACCTTATAGGAACTGGAGTTAAGATTTTTCAGGTCGAGTGACTTAATTCTTTGAGTCCACAAGTCTATGTTCACATATCATCTTGATTGGTCTAATTAGAATATTTCGCACGCATACACCAATCTTTTAGACAGTGACCGAACTTGGACAAGCACCATGCACATAGATCTTCATTGATGATGTGGTGAGGAGGTGGAATCCTCTAGCTTGGAGTAGCACACGGGTGGAAACATCCGTTCTCCTCTAGGGAGGGTAGTGCATCTCAACCAAGTCTAGTGGGTTCGACGTCTAACGATGGGATGTTGTGGGTTGGAATAAAGCTTCAAAAGAGGGATAGTCTACTGGCTCAAAAAGAAAAACTCCTGATGTACATGTTGTACCTTGTATATAGTTCAAAAAAGCTCCAAAAAATGGGACATTCCTGATTGAAAATAAATTGCATGCCGGAGTATGTATATTTGCAATGCATATGCTTCAAAGTCTTATCCAAGGAAGCATGCAGTTGGAGACTTGGCTACACTGGTCAAGCTCCATGGATATGTGACAACACTGGTCACAGTCTATTCTCTTCTCGACCCCCTCTTCTTGAGTTGGTTGCACTTGAACTTACAAAGGGAATACCCCGCTCCTCGAGGAAAGACTTGATAGGCCGGAGAATTAGAGTTACCTTGTTAGATGAGGTTGGTTCTTTGCCATTTCTTATGTGGAGAGCTAAATTTCACTTACACAATACAAGTAAGATTCATAGTCATCAGAATTTGCGTATGAGGATCTGTTCTCACCTGATTGTTGTGCGACTTGAATAGAGACTTATGGAACTTAAAGGATGATAGGTTTTAAATTCAGATCCCTGTAAGGTTCCGCCACATTATTAATCCAAAGGTTTAGTCGAGCTCATTTTCACCTTTTGTTCATGACCTGGGTATAGAACTCAAAATCATTTCACTTTTGCATTTCATTTTAGTTGCTTAGGGACGAGCAAGGTTTAAGTATATGGAGTTGATGAATATGTGATTCATCACTCTAAAAGTCAAAAATAGAGTTTAACATTCGCATTTTAGTTCCTGAGTAATTAGATGCATATCTCCATTTATTATGCACTATTTGCATTCATGCATCTAGAATTAGCATTCGCATTTTAGCATGCATATTTGCATTGAATAAGGAGCCAAATTATCTTGTACATATTAAACTATATATTAGCTAACTTCACCTATTTGTATCTATTTTTTACTAACACATAAAATTGACCAATAAAACCCAAACCCTAGTTTGAGACTAAGAACCTTAAAATGTGAATATCTCTCTCTTACAGTCTCCTATGGACCCCTACTCACTTTTGAATTAATGTGCGTTCAAATACCATAAAAAAGACCTAATTCAAAAGAATCGAAGTCTGTATGTGAAACTTGGGTTTTGGGCCCCTATTGTATATTATATATATTGACCAAAATACCCTTTATTTTATCTTTTTAATTTCTTGATTATTAAAAATCCAAAAAAATAGTTTAAGTTGCAAATATTTATTTCACATTTTATATGATTTTATTTGATTTTTATACAATTTAAAAATGACAAAAAATCTGCAAAAGATAAAAATACAAAATTTTATACCTATAAGGGTACCCCAAAAATACTTTTAGCACAGATGGCTTCTTTTGATTTTTGGTCCTTCACGAAAGTTGTGGATCTTGCAAGACGAGCAACTTTTTGTTGACCGCTTTTTGATTTGACCCATTTTGTTATTTATTTTTGATTTTTTATTTTGATTTATTTTTCGATTTTTTTGGGAGCGGCACGTGGTAGCTCCTAGAGCTGCCATGTGTCACCTCCATTTCTTTTAATTATTTATTTTATTATTTTATTTATTCATATTTTATTTCTTTATTTATTTTAATTGTTATTTTTAGTTATTCTTATTTATATTTATTTTTATATTTACCCCTTTATTTTATTTTTTCGGCATGCCACATGGTCGCACCTTTGCGTGCCACGTGGCCATTTCTCTCTCACCCCTCTCTTGTCTTCTATCTCTACTCCCGTACCACTCCCCCCCCCCTCTCTCTAAATCCCCTCTTTCTTCTACCATGCATGCCCCATGCACATCCACCATATTCAAACCACCCCCCCCCCTCATATTTCTCTCTCCCTCTTTGACCTGTAACCCCCCTCCCCCCACGTCCCAACCCCATGCAGGCACGCGTCCCGCACATCCATTCCCTCTCTCCCCATTGTTCCCCGTCTCTCGCTCCTCTTTACTCTCCATCTACCAAACCAACCCCTGCATGACTGATGAGAGAGATCTATCGAGGGTCGTACGGTTTCACAAGGCAAAACCAAAGTCGATGTATGAACCACTTCAATAAACCTCGATCAATCAACAATCAATCCACGAATGAATCAAGCAATGGATAGCACAAAAAGCGAGTTAAAATTTATTATTCTCTACAACTAGATGTATAGCAAGTAAGTGTGTAGAGGTCGAACAACAGAGAGCAAAAATGGTAGCCTATAGTTATTTTTAACAAAATAGCACTATGTGCAAGAGTGCCATTCATCATGTGTGTGTATTGTGGGTTTTTTATTTTTTTTGCTTTTTTTATACTTTGTTTTATATTTTTGTATTTCATTTTTCATTTTATATTTATATATTATATTTTTTGTATTTTTATATTTTGTATTTTCTTTTTCTTTAGAATAAGTAATATATGATATAATAGAATATATATATAATAATGGATAATATAGGTATAAATATAACTAAAAATATCCAAAATTGCATAAATAGATATATTTTGGGTTTTAAATAATTTTTTACTATTTTTGTGATTTTTTATTGAACTTTGCTAATTATTATAGATTTTTGAAGTCAAAAATAGCTTAAAATAAGGATAAAATAATAGGTCGAGATTGAAATAGAAATTAAAAATATAAACTTGAATCCAAAATTTTCTAAAATAATTTTAATATGTAACTAATAATATTAAGAAAATTAAAAAATAAAAAATATATATTTTTGGAGTTTTTATGAATTTTGCATATTTTTATCAAAGTTTTTGGGGTTTTTTTATTTTTAAGAGTTTTGTTTTCCTATTTTTATTGATTTCTGGTTTGAAGGCTAAAAAATACATAAATAAACAACATATACTTTTTTGGGAATTTTCATAAATATTTTACATTTTTTTAATATTTTATACACTAGACGGGGAATGTTTGCGCTATAAATGGTTTTCAATAAATAACAAAAAAGTTCCAAAATTATGAATAAAAATCATGACGTGAAAGTACAAGCAATCATGAACCTACATCTCTTTTTTCATGATTTTTGGAGAATAATAGCTATTTTAAATAAATCCAACAAGCATGCAATAATACAATTGCTAGTAGGGACATACATGTCAATAAAATAAACTCTTGCATCCTCTATGAAATTTACCCAAAAATATACAACATATTTAAAAAATATTAGACTAAGAACAAATACAAAAAAGTCGTAGAGGTTTACATGCCAAATGGCCACCTCACGTGGGACGACACGTAAGGTGACCTGCCATGGACCTATATGTAATATATATGAAGTACAAGGGTCGACATGCAATTTCACATATTTTATTTACACTGAAGATATTATTTACTAGACTAACTAATAAATACAAAAACTCAGGCTAGATTTAGCAATTTACCCATTAATTGCGGATCCAACGACTCCGCTTCATTCACTTGGACACGTGTCTACATGTGGTATGACGATACCCCTTTGGCCTTGGACGGATATGATTAGATCTCCAATGAGAGATCGATGGTTGTGGCGTGCGATGATCCAACGGCTCGAGATGAAAATGGAGGTCTTCGATGGATCGGATGTCTCTAAAATGGCTTGGAGGAACAAGGAAGAACTCACGTTCCTCCGAGATTTAATCCAGCAGCTCACGCGCATCCGACCACCTAGGCAGCTTACAGAAGGCCCGGATCATTGCCCTAGCTCCTCCATGTCTGATGGAGTCCTCACGAGGCACGCTGGAGCTCAGATGACGACGAACTAGTTCGGAGAAGAAACGGAGCTCCAGGTGCCTCACTTGCGATCAAAATCGACCCAAGAGGGTCCTTTGGCCCACCAGACCATGCAGAAAGTTGCGAGCAAGAAAACGACGGGTTCAGGCTGCTATTGGCGTGAGTGTACAATAAAGGGGGAGTGGTGGAGATCTCTGGTTATGCGGCGGCGGAGGAGATCTGATCTCTAGATCCATGGTGGATCTGGGAGAAATGAGATTCCTGGGACGTGAAGAAGCGACAGGAGAAAGGTGTGGAGGCGATTGGCGGGTTGAAAGGATGGGGTTAGCCGGAGCGGGGGCTCCAGCGAACAACGATCTTTGGTTGATTACGCTAAATCGATAGACTAGGTACTAAACTAATTGCAGAATAAAAATGCATGAATTAAACACTACCTATAAAGTGATAAAGGTCAGCTCTTATACCTGAGAGGGAGCTCAGGGAGCAAGGTGGCTGCACGACCGTCGTGGGTGCACCTCCGTCCTCCTGGAGACGATCCAGAGCGCAGGCGAACTCCTCCTATCAGGAGGATTCTCCCTAGATGAAGATGCAAGGCACTAAGACTTGGATTAGTGACCAAAGAGGAAGAGGGAGACGTAGGAGCTTATTGATAAAGAAGGTTGGGCACCCTTATTGATGGCTTGATTAGAAAGAATCGAGGCTATGTACACGAAATCAAAAGGCCCGACGTGAATCCTGGAAGATCATTGATGATTTCTTGTGAAGGGATCGGGCATGTTTGATCGATAGATAGGGCGGAAAAATGGGAGGAAAATGGGTACTTGACAATTCTGATGAGTCAGAGGACCTAGATGGGAAGTTGACCGGAGGTCAACAAAGGAAAGAACGCGATTGGCCTACGTCGGCCACTACAAGACAAAACAATCCAAAATAATCGAAATTAATTAATTAATTATAGTAAACGATTTTATTAATCTAGTATTATAAAATAAAAAATGTTTATTATTTTATATAGTGTTTTATTATGATTTTTTATTTTTTGATGTTATTTATTAGTAGTTAATTTTTTGGGGTATGTTTATAGGTATATTCATCTATGTTTTTGGCTATTTTATTTTTATTATGTATATTTTATTTTATCATTCTATTCTATTATTTTATATATTTATGACTCATTTTTGGGTATATAAATATATTTTTATTATATTTTTATGATATAATATATGCACTTAAATAAATATAGATATAGATAATGTAGGTATAAATACAGGTATTGTGCTTATGTATTTTGTATTCTATTTTATTTTAATGTGCCTTCATTGGTTTTATTTTAGCTTTATATTTTTAATAAAAGATAAATAATATTTTACAAGAGTATAAAAATATAGATGAATAAAAGAACTAAAGAATAGATTTCCCTTTTATTTATTTACAAGTATTAGCATAGGTATTCTATATATTTTATATAAATATTTTATTTTAATATTTTATTGGTGATTTTATTGTGCTTTTTATATGTACATGAGTTATATGTAATATTTACACAATTATAAAAATATAAAAAATATAAAAACAATACAGATTAAATAAATTAAATACTTTATTCATGTACGTTGTACAATAGGGGTCCAAAACCTAACTTTCACACCTTAACTCTGAAAAATATGAAACCACGTTCATTAAATAGCTTATTAAAAGTTATATACAATTAGAAGTGATTTTGATACATTTTGAGTTTTTATTTGGAAGATATATGTGGGGTTTTGGCTTTTTATTTTGTGTATAAAATGAATACTATGGATTATTTTTGTAAGAATTTAATTTTGTATTTTTCTATATTTTATTATCCACAACTTTCATCTTCAAAGTTTCTTTATTTGGGGTATAAAAAGTAGAAAATAAAATAGGTCCCAAAATTGAATAAATAATAGATGAATAAAAGAGATTTTATTGTATTATTGGCCCTTATATCCCCCTACTTTATTCTTTGTCAACCTAGACATCAAGATGCCTAGGTCTCGGGGTTTAGGGTCATAAAATACCTATGGTATTTTATTATTTTTCATTTTTTTCTTTATTCTATGATTTTGGCATTAAAAACAGTATTATCTACACAATAAATGCAATAGATAATGAATTTTATTTTGTACAAATTAATGTTATTGACATACATTAGCAAGGGTTTTTAAGGTCAAAATGATAGAATAAAGGTGATGAAATGGAGACTCATCGATGACCTGTGCCTTGCACTACCGTGCGCAATCGCTTCCCTCACTCCTCTCCAAATGCTTGCCATGCACATAGCCACCTCCCTCACCCCTCTCTCGTCCACTCTTCCAGTCATCCCACGATCTCCACCATCGCTCCTCCCCCCTCACAACAACCTACAAAACATCTCTGCTCTACCTCCATTGCTTTTCATCCACCATCTTGCGAAAGGAAGGACCACGAGTACCGCCCCAACCTCGGTGATAGCAAGCTTGAGATGAAGGAGCGACGACGACAAGTCTTCTCATATGGCACGATCCAAAGGGGTTCAGATCTCTTTGTTGCTAGTTCCTTCGAGCCAGTCTAGCTCCGACGAGCCGAGCCGTTGAGTGATGACATGGAGTTCTCGTCACGAGCTTCCTCCACATGCACTTCAACCACCTTTCAGGTATACCATTTCTTCCTTCTGTTTCTTCTTCCTCTTCCCCTTCCATCGTGTTCTTCTTCTCCTTTATTCTACTTCCCTCTTCTTCTCCTATGTTCTTCCTTCCCCATCTATTGATCAACCCAATCCCCATCTTCGATCAAACAGATCGGAGCAACTGCTCCTTTCCACATACACATGGAGCTCCACAACACCTCTCCACTCCACTTTCTACTCCACCCACCATCGACCTACCCCCATCGTCCACCTTCGCGCGACTGCAACAACGGAGCCCGCACCACCTTTCCAACCACCCTCCACCAGCTGAGCCATTGTGCTCTTGTGCACCATCACTCCGATCCACCACCATGCCTATATCGTCCACTCTCCACGGTCAGTCTCTCATCCGCGTACGCCAGCCACCAACGGACCACCGTGTCACCTCGCTCCTCTACCTCTCGCCGTGTGTCAACGGAGGTGGAGACCGCTGCGTTCCATCTGTTTAAGGGGCTTGGTTGTGTGTTGACCGAGATACCTTCCTCAAACTACCATACGTGAGCCATCGACAGCGGAGCACCCACCTCCTTCACTCTCCAGCAAGTCGCGCACCCCTTTCACACTCACTGCACTGCCGCACGAGGACTACATCACCATCCAGTCACCCGAGCACCCTCAAGCTCCGCACCTAGCATAGCAGAGCTCCAACTATCTCTACCCTGCTCCGCTCCACCTCAACAGCATCAGTCTTGTCATGTCGCCAATCACTAGCGTTCCTCCGCTCGCGACAAGTGCCTCCCCCGCCTCCAGCACAGGGCACCATCTCGGAAGCAGCATCGAAGTCTTCCCTTTACATGCGCGTCACATGAGAGCGGGAGGAATTGCATCATGCCCCTCACAAAAGCCTATAAAACATCTCCGCTCCGCCTCCATCGATTTTCATTCGTTAATACTGTGACAATAGAGAGAATTCCTCCATTTGGTGGTGACAGCACCGACACGATCTAGCTGCTACATCGAGCTCTGCCGACGACCCTCCTCTTCCTCGCGGTGAGATCTGAGGTGTCATTCACCTCCTTGCAACCAACCCTACCGGAGCTTTGCACCGGCGTCTGACCATTGATCCGAGACTAGAGCCCTGCTCCGAGACTCCTCCTCCCCATGTATCCTCTTTCTCCCTTCTTTTCTTCTTTCTCTGGCATCTCCATCTTCCCCAAGCTATACTCTCGCGTCGTACTACTCGAACAAGTCCACCACCGCCCCTTCGTATATCTCCGTCATCACTTCACCCACCACCTCGACGCACTCGAGCACCCCTTACATCCTCTGTCAACCTCCCTACATCCACCTGCACCATTCCGTACGCCCCCTAGCTGCCGCTCGCAACTCTTTGAGCTGCAACCCTCCATGCCAGTCGTGTCATGCTTCAAGCCCCGCCTTCGTGCTTCGCACGCCATGGCCCATGTCTACATCAGTAGCTGTGGGGCACTTGCCTCTAGTCGCCCCACACCTCATCTCTAGTATCCACCCTCGACCCGCCTCCAGCGGCTCCATCAGTGAGGGCACGCCACGTAGCAAATGCAGGGCATCCATGGTCGCCATCCACCGTTGGCGCTTCTCCTCTAGCCTCACCCATGACGCCATCGACTCCTCTCCAGCACTAGCATCTGCGTGTGACTCCTCCTCTATAGTTGTTGCCCCTCAGCCTCGACGAGCGAGCCACCTTCAGGCTATATCTCGCACCACCGCCAACGAGGTGTGCCCTCCTCCGCCATCGATGCTCTCCAGTCGATCTTCGAGCTCCGGGCGTGTGTCACTTGGACAAAAAGGATCCCTCATGCCTCCTCTCTTATCCTCCCCCATGTGAGGAGCACGTGGGGCAGGGGATATTTGTAGAGAAACCCCTTACCCTTCACTAAATTACGTGCATGCCCCTGCCCTAACTCCCTCACATGTCGTACGTGAAATCTGGAAAATTTCATCAAAATCCCTCCATCATCTAGAGATTAGCAAAAGGACCCCCGCTAGTTGTTCCCATGTGCGGTGCACATGCTTTGTTGGAAAAACTGCGTAAAAGCCCCATGGACGATATAAAGAAACATCTTTATGTGTTATTTTTATATTTTATTTTTTAATTTCCCGTAATTTTACATTTAGGACCCTGTCTTTGGGCATCATTTTGAACATCCATTTAGCATCATTTTATCATGCTAGAAATTTCTCATTGTAGAATAATTCACCCTCTATCATTATGAATCTTGAATGAATTTTTTTGACTGTGAATTATTTAATATAATTATTTTAGTGAAAATCACATATTTTGCCCACTGTATGTTCATTAATTCGTATTAAATTAATCATTGCTCTGAAAATTGAAAAAATCACAATAGGTAGATTTAAGGTTTTTCTACATTATGCCCGAATTTCATCTATTTGCAGGCATAATGAGGTCGCAATAAATTCATTGGTGATTTGCATAATTAATTTGTAATAGGTCATAGATCAATTATTTTTAGTATCTAATAATTTTTATGGATTCCTCTTAAGTAGAATCATCTGGGATAATTTTATTTCTATGAAATAAATTGGTTTTGTATTTATTAAAATTAATTTTCTCAGGATCACCCTTCGTTCATATTTAATTTATAACTAATTCGTAGTTCATCTAAAAATCCAAAAAAAAAATACAGTAGCCTAGTTTCATCTTATTTCACATTCTAGCAAAGTTTGAGGATTTTTAGACTTAATCTAATCATAATTTGCATTTCAGACCCCTGAAGTTTGTCTAAATTGCATGTCCCTCATTTATTGCATTTAAAAATACCAAAAAAATCCCTCTTTGAAAAACTAAATTCTAGATCGACTTTAAATTAACCTAAGGAGATAGTGGCTTCCCTGAGTTTGACCTTGGACTTGCACAAGTAAATAAATTTGACTGCTCGCTTTAATTGCAGAAATAATTAAATTTGTGGTTTTTGATGAATCTGAATTTGGTCAACTGCAACGAACAAATCAATGTTAATTTCACATGATTAACTTAGGGCATTCTATGGTTCATCAGACACACAAGACAAAAAGGCGTAAAGAAAACTTCCCGGACATGTATCTCCTCTATACAAACTCAAAATTGACCAAACTCACTTTATTGTTCATCAAATTGAATTATCTATTTAATGAATGTGGTTTCATTTAATTTGGAGCTAATATGCAGAAGTTGGCTTTTGGGTTCCTATTGTACTGTATACATGTATATAAGAATCAATATAGTCATTCTTTATATTTTTAACTATCTCATATTTTTAAATATTTGTAAATATTACTGAAAATACAATTAATATATAAACATAAAATAAAAGCATAAAAAATCATTAAAATAAATAATAAATTAACATATATAAGTAAACTAGACCTATATAAACATATACATATTTATTTAAGTAAATAAATAAATTAAAAATATGCAAATATATAATTACATAAGTTGTAAATATATAAAGAGGAAAAGGATCCTACTCCATGGAGTAGGTAACTTTCCTACTCCACTTTCTTTTTTTCAATTTTTTTATTTCTTTTGAAAAATGCTTCCATGGATTTTCATAATTATATCCTTCTAATTTGTCATTCAAATTTCGTCAGAAACAGAGACTCCTACAACCTCCATCCAGATAGTCATTTTTAACGGTCACAAATTTGTTGTATTTTTCATGTTCTGAATAGAGGCCGTAGGAGTCTCTGTTTCTGACGAAATTTGAATGACATATTAGAGGGATATAGTTATGAAAATCCATGGAAGCAATTTTCAAAAAAATAAAAAAATTTGAAAAAGAAGAAAATGGAGTAGGTAAGTTACCTACTCCATGGAGTAGGATCCATTTTCTCATATATAAAATATATCCATATGATAATAAAATCAAAAATACGAAGTAAAAATAAAGCACCACAAAACATAGGTAAATATACATATAAGTACTCTTGTAAAAATTAACACCTGATAAATAAAGTGATATAATAAATAAAAAGTGCCAAAAATATTACACAAAATAATAAACATTTTTCATATTTTTAACTTTTATCTAATCAATTCATTTTATTTTTGTTTTATTTATTTATTATGTTCTCCCTAATTTGTCCTCTAGCGGAGGACATGGACCAATGGGAGCCTCCCGTTGGTTGACCCCAGGCCAACTCCCCCTTCGGTGCTTCTGACTTGTCAAAGCATCTCAAGTCCCCAACTTTCTCCTTTTCCCGTGAATTCTAATGGTCAAAACGCATTGAGCCTTGAATGAATTCTGGCGATTGGATCTCCGTGATTCATGCACCAATATCTTTCTCACCCGACCAGCATCGAGCCGACCAAGATCTTCTCTGCAAGATGCCTTCTCCACTCTGTCTATAAATAAAATGCCAAACCTTCAATCCATTTTTTATCCCCTTTTACCCAGTCGTAACCCCAATTCTTGAAGCACTTTGAGATCCATGGTGACAGCGGAGACCTCGTTGAGATGTCAATGTGGAGAAGAGTGGTGGAGAAGGTGTGATCCAGCCTCGCCGGAGTCTCTTTGGTGAAGCTCCTCTGCGTCATGTTCTGCAGGTTCGAGCGGCTAATTTTAGGCTTTTTTATTTAGATTTTCTTCCAGCATCATAGATTAAGTTTTTAATTTAGTCATTTAATCCCTAATTTAGATTAAAATTCAATTTATGCATAAGCTTGAGCTTCAAGCTCTAGCAAATGAACATCGTGAAATCACTTGTTTCCAACTGCATTTCGTCACCATTTCATTTTTCACATGTTCTCTATCGAACACCCATTGAATCACTCCTGATCATGTAAGCAGCAGGCCAGATCAAGCACTTTCCACTGCCTTCCGTCGTAGCCCCATTGCCCTTCCATTTCACAGTGTGTAGCAGCTTCCAAATGGGTCTACGGAGCCCCGCTCGAGCTCCTTAAGCATTTTGTATAGGGTTTGAGCCTGAACGAGCAACCTGTAAAGGGAATCGAGGCAAGAACAGGTTCCCAAGTCATGTACACCCAACCGAGCCCTCAATCTTGATCAGCGAGACCTAGAAGCTATATGTACCTCTGACGAGCGTGGAGATCCCTATATTAATTTTGTGAAATTAACGAATGATGGTGAAGTTGTAGTAGACAGGAAATCCAGAGAATCGTGAAAAATGATCACATCGAGGAACGATACAAAGAATCAAGTCTCGATGTAATCCAAATTATTTAGTTTACTTGAGTAAGTCCCAAGGTCGAACTCAGGAAGGTAATGTGCATGTCTAGAATTAATATTTAAATAATCTAAGAAATTTAGATTTTCAGAGAGAAGAATGATATTTTTAGTGTTTTTATAATTTTCGACTTTTTATGGGTTTTTAAATAAAAAGTGTAATTAATTCAAGAAAGAGAAACATAATGCATGTATTTTCAAAAATTATTTAATGCAGGAAAAACATGATGCTATGTAGTGTGAGATGATAAATAAATGTAATTTTTTATTGTTTTTAAATGATATGTGAAGTTGTGTAAAATAGTGAATTCAAGGATAGACTCCAAACAATTCCAAGCAAGCCAAACCAAGTAACAAGCCAATCAATTAATTATGTAAGCTCACTTCCCTCTATTAATCTCTATAAATAATTAGTCAATTATCCTCTGATTATTTTCCAAAATAAATCCCATGATTTAATGCACAATTTATTGAACAATAAAGAATCAATATCAAAAAATAAATATGCTCAATGTAATTGAATAACCTCCTTGAATGATTAATGACAACTACTATCTCAAAAGTGGAATCTCAGTCTTTAATATGAAAGACAATGAATCATGGATCAAAATGATGCTAAGAACATCAAATTCTGATAAATGAAGCTCAAGATATGAATAATTGAGGCTTCAAGGACTAAATAGCAAATAAAATAAAGAAATTTTTGCATATATACCCTTGTGAAGGGGTTGATTCATGATTTCTTGAAACCGCCTGGATATCTGTGTAAATTACCCTAGAGGTGGTACTTTGGTAATATATTGGAATTGAGAGGGAGCCTTTGCAGTTCTTCGGGAGTCACGCACCGTCACGTGTGAGTGGACCTCATTGTAATTCTGGTAAGGGCGGAGGGTGTTGATGTAATTTATCCCCAAGAATGCATGGTGCACATGTTGGCTGCATGCTCGGGCGACGGCTCGGGTGAATGGCCTCCACTTGTCAGCTTTGATGTGTCTCGATATCCCCAGAGCATGAGGTTCGATCTCGTAGCTTGGGTTTGATCAATGTCGTCCGATGGAGCTCGGTCCTACGACTGAATTTTGGGCAATTGGATGGATTGGATTCGTTTTGTTCTTGATCATAGGGTAGATATTGCGATCCTGCTTCTTCCTCTTGGCCGACACACGACCACGGGACGTTGGGGAGGAGAAGCTAGTGGTAGCGTGGATGTCGATATCAATGTGGTCGCTCCAGTGGTGGATGGTGGATGGAGCTCTTATCGGTGGAGGGTTGCGAAAAGGCTACAGTGGTGGAGAGGTTATTTGAGAGAGAGGTGGTTGGGCAGCTGCGGGAAAAGGTTCGTGATCAATTTTGGCTTGAGAAGGAATGAGATGATGAAGAAGAAGGACGGAGAAAAAGCAAGGAGAAGGAACAGTAGGGGAAGGGAAGAAGAAGGGTAGTTTCGCCTTAGATGTTTGGAGGAGTAAGGAAACTCGACTCCGGTTGTCACTTCAATCCTAGGCAAAAGGAGAAGCTTTGTTGCATCGACTCGGTCAGCAGCAACATGGAGTTGATATTCCACATATCACAACTCGAGGGTCTTCACCGGAGTAGATAGTATGTTGTCACCGCATCACTCTCAAGCTCTCTTGTCTCATCATTGAACGAATGGCGGATATCGGCAAATGCCTTGACTGGAGTTTGGTCGGGGGTTAAATAGGGGAATAAGATAGGCATAGATTTGAAGAGATAAGATGGTTTATTCAAGAGGCAGAGGAGATGAGGTTCGCTGATTGAGTTAGTTGATGAGGATATAGGGGAATGGGTCGTCGAACGATAATGGATTATGGGGGAGGACAGGGTTAGGTGGTTGGAAGCGTAAGGGATAGAGTTTGTTAGAGGAGGGGTCGTAGATGGTTGGCAGTCGGAGTGATGAGATAGGGAGGTTAGCGGGTCGTCGAGGATAAGAATATCGTGCAGCGGCAAGCCGGGCAGAGCAGGGTGGTTGCATAGAAGAGGTTGGAGGTGGAAGAACCACAACCACCATTGGATCCTATGCGATCCAATGGTAGGGAACAACTGGGCGTCACATGCTCGGTGCATGGTGAGAGGATGACGTGCATAACACGTGAGGTGAGAGAAAGGAAGGGGACAGGAGCCATGTGGCTCCATTGTGAGTACACCACGTGGTGCGTTGACCAATGACCAATGCATAAATAAATGGTTAAGAAATAACAAACAACCTCCAACGTAAAAATGCCCAACAAAAAAAATACTCGTCTAAATGTAGCCTACAATGTCACGAAGAACTCGGGTGCAAATGAAACGCATAATGCAAGATATGCAATTTTCGATAGTATTTTTATGTGTATAAAATACCAATTTTTTTGTTTTGCAATTTTTATTTGGTTTTCGATGGTAAATAAATGCATGCAAAAATCAAACATTATATGAAACGATGCATGGACTCAAGTGTGATTTTTTTGAATTTTTATGGGTTTCAACTATGTCAGAAAAATTAGGGAGGTTAATTATGTACAAAGTGGATTAGGTCAATAAGCTCAAGTCAGAATTAGTCTTATGTATTTTATTAAAGCATGAATTCAAATGAAGAAATGAAAAGGAAATAAATCAAAATGAGTGAAATATGCATATGAAATGATGGGTCAAATTAGCAAATATGTATAATGCACAATTAGATCCCAAACCCCAATTTTCACGAATGGAAACCAATTTTTTAAATTTAGTAATATTTGTAGATAATTGAATGCACATTAATTCAAAAATGAGTAGAGTTCATTTGGACGTTGTATAAGAGAGAGATATGTGTTTTCGTCTGTCTGTCCTGAAATTAGGGTTTGAGAATATTTTACGTATATACAAGTTAGTATTTTTAGGATTTTTCAAGGATTAAGGTTAGTCATATGTACACAATGGATTTGGTTTTATATCAATTGGATTTAGCACGAATTAATTAAAAATGCATGAAATTATGTGAAATGCATGGGTGATTATAAACGCAATATGAAGTGTTAATTTATGCAAATTATTTACAAGTGCCTGAAGGTTGATTGTATGAAGTTAACATACAAATGAACCTAAATTACGGGGATGAAGCTCTATTTTCAGCTATTTAGAGTGATGAATCACATATTCGTCAACCCTCTATGCTTAAACATTGCTCGTCCCCGAGCAACTAAAGAAATGAAGCGGTGAAATGAGATTGGGTTTCATACTAAAATCATGAGCAAAAGGTAAAAATAGAGCTAGACCCGACCTTTGGATTAATAGTTTGCAGAACTCCTGTGAGAATTAGGGTTTTAAAATCAACAAGATTCAAGTTCTACACATCATTGTAATAGTTTCAGCTAATAACTCATCCTAGATCAATCATCCTCCCAAAGCATACCCCATGAACTTTGAACATATATCTCATGTGTGTGAAGGATGTTAGCTCTTCCTATCAAGAATGTAGAACTACCATGCAAGCCTCTCCTCCAATAACTCGTCCTCGAGGAGTCAGGTATTTCCTTTTAAGTTCAGGTACGTGTTGTCTTCACAATTAAAGGGGGAGAAGATAGAAGAATAAGAAGAGAACTGGAGTGTGGCCAGTGTAGCCACATCTCCTTGTGAAGCCGGATAGTTTAACCAAGTCTCCACCAAGATCTGCAGGTTGTCTGAAGCTTGGACCTTTTTGGTCAAATATTTACTTGGGTTGGCTTCTTTTGGTATGGATTATTGGTTGCTTTGCATGGATCTTTTGTGCCCCTACGGATATAGAATCTTTCTTTCTGCGCATGTTTTGAGGTGTTAGAAAAAATTGTGCAAGCAGTCCATCCCTCATCCGAATCTTTATTTCAACATGTACTCCAGTTTTAGATGTCCACTTTACCAAAAAAGAGATTCATACAGTCTTCCAATACCCCATATGAGTTGAGCTAAGTGTGTAGTACCATAGTACAGATTAATTCCCTATTCAAGAGTCATACCCAGAATGAGGTGACCAGGTTAGACACTAAGAGTCAAAGTCTGCACATTGTCAAGCAGAACTCAAAGAATTAAGTATGAGACCTGGAGCTTCTAAAATCCTATTTCTCAGTGAAGTTCATATGAAAATTAGGTGGGTAAGGCCAAGCCAAGACCACTCTCGGTTTCTGTTCATAACTCGATTTAGAATCCAAAGGCTTTTCACCAATGCAGATGCATGAAATGCTGGATGAAGTGCAAATGTATGGAATGCAAACACTTTTTTATTTTTTATTTTTTGATCTTTAATCTTTAGAGAAATAATGACTGGCCCAAGCTCATATGAATAGTTGCATCCACTTTCAGCCAGCATGGGTGTATGTACGGACCGTTAGATGGCTGATGAATCTGCAATTCGTCATCTTTATTCATTTATTTTAGCTTAAAATCCCTTATAATACACCTGCATATAACGCTAACTCCATATTCTTACTAACTTGCATCTGTGTAAATATTGTACATTTCTGACTAATTTTAACCTAAAATAAATAAAGAAAGAAAGGAAAAATAATGAAAAGAAAAATAAAAAAAGAAAAATAAAGAAAAGAAAATAAAAAAAGGAAGACTGTATATAGGCTGACCTGAACCCCGAGAGAAGGTCAAGACTTGACCTGATCGACCAGGAATAAAGTAGGGGGAGATAGGGTCCTTAACCAGAAAATCCAAAAAATGTGTTCTCACTTATTTTGTATATATATCTGTATAAAACTAACACTAATTTATTTGTGCCTTAATTGACCTCAAATCAAATAACATTCAAAACCAAAGTTATAAATAAAAGTGTGTATAAATTACTAAAAATGATTACACAATTAAATCTTGTACAGAATAAAAGTAGCCACACTTGAAAAAAAGCCACTAAGCACTAATTGAAAGATCAATTCCGGCTCCATATGAGCTCAAATTGAATCAATCTCACTTCCATTGGATTCCAAATTAAATTATCATTAAAATGGTTGTATTTTCATAATTTTGGAGTTACGGTTGAAAAGTTGGTTTTCTGGGGTGGTTTGTGCAATTTTCCCATGTATTTTGTGCATATTGTATTTGTATTTATTTGTAAATTATTCTCACTAAATAAATAAAAATTAAAAAATTAAAATTAAAATTCTTTAAAAACAAAAAAGGCTAATTTCGTCATTTATCCTTGTAAATAATGCCATATATGTATATAGTATATGTATATAGTTGCTATTTTTAATTAACCTCCATAAAAAAATAAAAAAATAATATTTTTAATCCAATTAAATAAGTGACGAAAATTCAAAAAAATAGATAATTTTATAAATATTTTTTATCTCCTTTATTTTGTCTCTTTTCATCTCTCTTATCTCTTCCACTAAAAAATTCAAAAAAATCATTTCAATTTTCATCTCTTATCTCTTCCACAAAAAAATTAAAAATTCAAAAATTCAAATTTCATCTCTTTTCTATTTATATGGCTCCTTCTCCCTCATTTCAACTGGATCAATCTTTAGAGAGAGGAGCCCGTTTTCCGAGAGTCTTCTTGCCGAGAAAAGGTGTCTAGCCTCCGAGCCGTCCGGTGACAGCGAGTCGGCCTTCGTCGAGGCGATAACGATCTTTTCCGCTCCTAAGGTGAGATCAACATTTTTCTTCCTTTTATCTAGTTTAATAGTAGTTTAGATCATCGCACTTTTTTATTATTTTATTTTTCATAGTCATTTTTATTTCTCTAGATCTTAAAAAAATATTCATCATGATTTTGATCTGCTCCGACTCAAGTTTTTCTTCTCATCTTCTCGATCTCACCGCCTTCAATTTCTACTGTCCACGATCTCTCAACTCCGGCCGCGTACGGTGGCCAGAGATCAGATTCGAATCCATCATCTTCGTCGAATCACCGTTCATTTTTCTGATTTGTAAAAAAATTAGAAATTGTCTCTTTTTGTTCTCTAACATTTGTTTTGCAGGATCATATAAAAATAAAAAAATAAAAAATAAGAATTTTTTTATCCCTTTCTTTTCTTATTTTTCGGATTTACAAAAAATAAAAAATAAAAAAAAAATTTTCCATTATTTTCTGTTTACATCACAAATAAAAAATTTAAAAAAACGTCACGAGCAGCAGCGGGGTCGCCACCCCCCCGCCGCCCATCGCTGGCGCACCTTCGCCCAGCTGCTCCTTGTTGTGCCCCCTTGCGACAGCCACCAGCACCGTCCTCTGCCTCCAGGTTTCGGCCCGGCCCGCACCTCCGTCCTCCTGCCAATCGACGACCCAGAAGCCCCCTTCCTCGCCGCGAAGACGCGTTCCATCGGCCGTGCCCTTCGCTGCAAACCCTTCATCCCCAGACGCGCACCTCTGCCGTGGGAAGGAAAAGAGAGGCGGCAGCGGTCGACTCCCCTTGAGCCCCGCTTCCAGCAAACCGTGCCCCCGCGCAAGGGCGACGCGGTCGCCTCGACGTTCCTGCATCTCCAATCGTCGTAAGGTGACCCCGCGTGGCAGCGCTCCTCGGTCTCCGTGCTCCAGCCGCATGGTGCAGCCCTCCCCCGCCGCCACTCCTCATTGTTGAGCGGCGCCGCCTGCGCACCTCCACCTTGCTGAAGAAGAAAGGCGGCGGTGGCCTCATCGGCCCTTGGTATTTCCCCTTTGTGCAAGAACGAAGGAAAGTCCTAGGGCTTCCTTTTGATTTAAAAATAATAATTTGCGAAAATTGCATGTCAAGCCCCTAGGAGTTTTCAAAATTACAAACAAGCCCTTGCCAGAACAAGCACGTGCTTCGCACGATTCTTTTTGGGTAATTTGTACTTATTGCCTCCCATTTTATTTTTATTATTTATTTTGTGCAAAACTTTTGCTTATTTACATTTTGGTCCTTGAACTGCAGAACAATAATTTGCGTGCTCTTTTGAATGAAATAAATGTTATTTGTGACCAAAAATTTTGAGAAAATTGTGTTATACTCCTGATGTGCTATTCTTCCAAGCATAAAATTTTCATTGCATTTTGCCTTCATTTGGTATTATTTAAAAATCAAAAATAGTGTCATTTTGTCTTCCTGAAATTAGAAAATTCATAAAAATTTAAATATTGTTCCAAAAATTCCAAAAAAATAGAATAGTTGTATTTCATTCTCTTTTAATTTCTGACCAATTTTTACGCATTAATTGTTTATAAAACCCAAAAAAAATTGGAAAACATCAAAATCTTCTAAAAATCATAAACAATTCTACAAAATTCCAAAAATTGTGATTTTAGTTTCTGTTTGTAGATATTTGCATGTAGTTTGTCATAAAAATAATTGTCAGGAATGTTAGGCATTAAAATATTTTTAAGTTGCAAATTACTCCAGGCTGTGCACATTTTCGCATTTTCTCACTGTTTGATTTTTTAAAATATACAAAAACATCTGAAAATTTCATAAAAATTCTCAAAAATATTTCAAAACTTTTAAAACCCAAAAATTTTTTTTGTATTTTTCTGATTATTTTTTACTAATTGAAAAATTGCAAAAAGAGTTGGTGTGCATATTTTTGACCTTGTTCATATTGCTTCGTGTTATTTGTTTAAAATAAAAAAATTTTGCAAAATCAAAATCACTAAAAATTTAAAATCAGAAAACAAAAATATAGAAAAAAATTAAACAAATTAAAAAGATAAAAAAAATCACAAAAACAAAGGATAGTTGTCCTTTGATATTCTTGTTTTCTCTTAATTGATTTTCGATTAATTGAATAACCCTCGAGAATTGTAGCCTCTCTGAGTTCGACCATGTCCGCTATACAGGTTAATAAGTATCAAAAATAAAAAAAAATATTTTTTGTTTGTCACGAGATTTTGGGGATAACAACGACCACGACACATATACTTTTTACCAACACAATTTTTTCAACCCCGGAAAAATGTGCTCAACAAAATGGCATCGTTGCTGGGGAGGCACGGCGAGGGTAGTTAGGTTTCTCTTTTGACCTGCTATTCTTGGTTGTATATTTTTTCCATTCGCTTCATTTTTTATATCCATTGCATTCATTCCATTCTTTTTTTTCTTTTCTCATATCTGATAATTGTATTTCTTACACATTTTCTTTTCTTTTTCTTGCGAGGGCCCGCGGAGCGAAGGAGGCGATCCTAGAAGAGCCGAAGCACCCAAGCAGCGTGGAAGCGGCTTGATTCTTCACCAAGCCGTAGGATAGCGTGAGAAGAGGAGAAGAAGAAGTGAAGGAGACGAAAAAAATTTAAAAAAGAGAGAGAGAGTTTCTTTTCCATTTGAACTTTGTAAAAGGACATTCATTTTTTGCTGGGTCTGTTTCGCCAAGTGCCGGTGCACTTGGGAGTTTGTTTTCATCGCCTTTATTTTTCATTGTTTCCCGTGGATTTCGTGAGCCACCTCTTGATTGGTTTAATTAATTTGCTTGAGCCAGGTAATTAATTAGGTCCAAACACCCTAAACAAGATATTTCTGTGCCTATAGAGTAGAGCGTAACTTGGACTTAGTCAAATTAACTTGTTCTTGCCCGTTAATAGAAGTTATCATCTAGGATGGTTCACTTGCATTTGCATATAGGATAGTTATTTCAATTCTGTGTGGATCACTTATATGTAGAGTGCTGGCGACAAGGTACACATCTCTAACCCCTGCATGCATCGTTGTTTTTAATCGCGCATTGGCATTTCCGATCTCCTTCCTCGTTTTTACTCATCTAAGTTAAAAAGGAAATTGGACACTCGGTAGACGATTCGTTGAATATACTTAAACCAAGTGATAACTGCTAAAACCGGGACTGCTAAAGAAAACTCGACCCTAAAAAATACAAGGAAAAATCATTGTTTTGGGGAGAGTAATCCCCTCATTGTTTGGTTTGCTTGAGCGAGAGAGCGACCCGCACACTTGGATAGAGCCACGCCCGAACTCTTTTCAGACTACTATCTTGGGTTAGTCGTTCTCCAGTGAGGATCTCTCCGGTAGCCGGTAAAGCGGTCCGTGACGTCCTTAACAGATTGAATTGATCGGGTAGCCGGTAAACGGTCCGCAATTCATAATGGTTGGGAAAGATCTAATTTGAGAATAGGCCAGTCTCCTGAGAGCATTGGGTTCCTAATAACTCACTTCTAACCGCTCTGATATATTGTATTCTCACCAAACTCTAAAATTGACAAGATAATTGATCGAACCTTCACGGTCTTCACTTTGAGTTGAGTTGGTGAACTGGGGGGTTTGTATTGTGTTTGATTACTTGTGTGCTTGCTAGATCCTTTTGTGCATTTGTGCCTTTTTCTCCATATCTTTTGACTTGACCACTCGTGCTCTCCCGATCCCGTCTTTTGTTTCCGAGATGGCCGACTGGAGTTATTTTAATCCGATCTTCGCGGAAACCTCGTACCCTCTAGACGATCCACCTTCCTTTTTCCAGGAGGACTTTCCTCCTGATTTTTGTGCATATCCGCCTAACCCATTATTTCAGGAATCGGATGATGATTTTCACCCACCCTCATTCAACCCACCCGATCCTGGGATTTTGGAGTCATCTTTCATGATTTCTACACTTAAGACACTGAACCAGATGGTGGAGCATCTGAATTCGAGGATTTCCAATCTATTTACCATAAATAAGAGCCAGAACGCTGCTCCATTATTTGAGGATATGAATTCACTTGAGGACAATCATGAGAGCTTGCAATCACCCAAAATACAAAAAATGAGAAAATTTTAAAAATCCAAAAATATTCTGGGCGACACATTGTTGATTCAATTTGTGAGGAGAGGACCCAAATGCCCGATCATTTACCCACACATATATCCACCACATGTCCCGATCTTGACCCCGAGGATGCCACTATACAGACTGCTCTCGGCAATCCTTGTGTATATGCTGATTCTGATCTCCTCCCTTGTATGGATGAGGTCCAAAAATTCAAAAAAATGCTAACTAAACCCGAAGTGGTGGCCACCCTTCATGAGATCATTAAAGCCCCACTTCAACAGGCCATGACAGATATATCTATTCCTCAACACAAGAAGAGAAAGCGAAGGAGAAGATCTGAGCATCACATCTTAACCATGGCCACTGCCCACGCCATCTCTCACCGTCCGTATTTTAAAAAAGGGAACACTGCCACACCTCTTGTGAGTTGCTCCATATCTGACTATTCTTGTGATAACAGTCTCCTTAATGGTAGTTCATCAATCAATATAATACCCTTCTCTATGGTACAGTCTCTTCATCTTGGCCTCTCAAGAAAACCAGGATGATAGTTCAATTTTCTGATGGATCTATCAAGAGGCCGAAAGGTATTCTAGAAAACGTTGTCATTCTTATTCAGGCCATGAATTTCACTTCGGATTTTATTGTAATGCCCATGGAGACCTCTGCCCCTGTGAATCACCTCCAATCATCTTGGGACGGCCTTTCCTCGCCTCTGTGGGAGCCGTTATTGATTATGGTTCAGGAGAGATTCGCTTCCGCTCTGATGTAGGGAGCGATGTGTTGATCACTACACCAACTACCGACCAAAGACCCGCATCCCATGAGAGATTGCCTGTGTTAGCCAACCCCAAGGAATTTGACCTCGAGGATAATATCAGAGATTCTTGTTATATGTTGGATGATAATGAAACCCAAGAATACCTCTTCAACGAGGAAGATTCGGAAAGCATAGACCTTGGAGTTCCCCCTTTTGGTATGTGGCAATGCATTGATGACACCGTGGAATTTACACGATAGACACCCTAGAGCGGAAGACAGACTTTGAGACTAGATAGGACGGACAGGATTTGACAACTTTCACTGATGAGTCCGTTCTTATTCACCCTGATTCAGATGAGATCGATCAGGCCAAATTTGATTTGATTGCTTTTATAAAGGAATTTGGGCCTTTTGATAAAGATGATGATCCAGTAGAGGCTCGTCAAGATGAAAATGATCCTACTTTTTCAGATAATGATTTCGAGCCCTTTTTACTTTGATGTTTGCGAGACTTCTCAGGTCGGACATGACCACACTACTTCCAATAGCCGATCTGAAATCGTTAAGGATACATTCTTGGTCGATCCTACTCATTTTATGTCTAATGATGATCCTAATATCGACCTACACCTTGTCAAATCCATACCTCAGCGGTCCCGCAAGAAGGTTCGCTTTCGACCTTCTTGACCTTTGTACATTCACTCCTCTTGTATATCCTTTCGTTTTTCTCTTTCTTTCTCCCGTTTTATCATTCACCCCTTTTCCGTGTGTGTGTGTGTGTTATACTTAGGATGTGCTTTGTCCTAAGTATAGGGGAGGTGAATGATTTGTGTTGTTCATATTCGTCCTATTCATCACTCTTGTTGTTGCCTATACTTAGGATACTCTACCCTAAGTATAGGGGGGTGATGTTGTTCATATCGTGTCTTTTTATTTTTGAGTCGTACATTCTCTTCATCGGTTTTCCCCTTTTGTACACTCCACTATACTTAGGATTACTTTGATCCTAAGTATAGGGGGGAGCACCCTCTTGTCTTCTTTTTATCCTTTCTTTGAGTCGTTGTAGCATAGGTGTCTTTTCACTTTCTATACTTAGCACGAGTTATGTCTTCCTTTTTTAGCTCTCTGATCACTATGAGGACATAGTTCGAGCTAAGTATAGGGGGTGTCGTATATATTGTATATATACTTTAGACATAACTCGTACTTTTAATTATGTTTATTTGGGGGGTTATGTTTATAGTTTGTAAAATCCACGTGCGTAAAAAACACACACACACAAAACAACAAAAAATAGAAAAACCAAAAACAAAAACAAAAAAATCAACAAAAATCACAAAAAAACACAAAAACAAAAACAAAAATAAACAAAATAAGAAAAAAACCAAAAAAATAAAAACAAAAACAAACAAAAACAAACAAACAAAAAAACACAAAAAAAGAAAAAAAATCTTGTATATACTTGTATATATTTTACTAAACCTTTATCCTTAAAAAAACTACAAGACCAAAAGTCTATAAAAATTTGCAAAAAAAACCTTTCTTTCACATCTGCATTTTTCCTCTTAAAAATCCACAAAAATTCAAAATTAGAAAATTGTTTTAAAAAATGTTCTTTTCACATGTGCATCATTCCTTTTCAAAAAAACCCTCTATGCATTGTTCATATTTTGCACATGTGCATTTTTCAGGATAGTATTGACATTTAAACTATGTCTGGAATAAAATTGAAGAATGGAGCTTAGTTGGACCTTAATCCACCTAATTCTCAGAGGAACTTCACCGAGAAATAGGATCTTGGGAAGCTTCAGGTCTTTGACTTAATTCTTTGAGTTCCACATGACAATGTGCAGCATTTGACTCTTAGTGTCTAACCTGGTCTCTTCATTCTGGGTATAACTCTGGAATATGGAATCAATTTGTACTCTCACACTATGCACTTAGCTCAACTCAGATAGGATGTTGGAAGACTGTGTGAGTTTCTTTTCTGGTAGCGTGGAAATCTAAAGACCGGAGTACGGGTTGAAATAAAGCTTCGGAAAAGGGATGGACGGCTGGGCACAATTTTTTCTAAGACCCCAAAAAAATGTACGGAAACAAAAAGATTTTATATCCGTAGGGGCACAACAAGATCCAAGCAGAACCGTCAGAAATCCAAATACAAAGAAGCCACTACCAAATAAATATCTGACCAAAAAGGTCCAAGCTTCAAGAAACCTGCAGATCTTGGTGGAGACCCGGCTACACTGGCCAGCTCCACAAGGAGAGGTGACTGCACTGGCCACCCTCCAGTTCTTTTCTCCTTCTTCTAACTTCTCCCCCAATTCGATTGTGAACACAGCATGACAGACCTTAGAAGGAAATACCTGACTCCCCGAGGACGAGTTATTGGAGAGGAGATTTGCATGGTAGTCCGGCATTCTGGATGGGAAGAGCTAAAACCTTTCACACACATGAGTCGATTGTTCAATGTTCATATGGTGTGCGTTGGGAAGAGGATTGATCTAAGATGACTTCTGAGCTGAAACTGTGACAATGATGTGTAGAACTTGAAGGCTGTCGATTTTAAAATTCTAAGTCTCATTGAAGTTCCGACACACTAATAATCCAAAGGTCCGATAGATCTTCAAACTACAATTTTATGAAGATAAGTTTAATACTCAATGTTGTCCTACTTTCTTTATTTTCCCTTTCTTTTTCTTTTTCTTCACTTATTCTTTCAAATAAGTGTTTGCTAAGGGACTAGCAAAGGTAAAGCATAGGGGGATGATGAATCTGCGATTCGTCATCTTTATTCATTTATTTTAGCTTAAAAATCCGTTATAAAACACCTGCAATATAACGCTACTCCATATTCTTACTAACTTGCGTCTGTGTAAATATTGTACATTTCTGACTAATTTTAACCTAAAATAAATAAATAAAAAAAGAAAGGAAAAATAAAAAAGAAAAATAAAGAAAATAAAATAAAAAAGGAAGATTGTTTATAGGCTGACCCGAACCCCGAGAGAAGGTCAAGACTTGACCTGGTCGACCAGGAATAAAGTAGGGGGAGATAGGGTCATTAACCATAAAATCCAAAAAAATATGTTCTCACTTATTTTGTATATATATGTATAAAACTAACACTAATTTATCTGTGTCTTAATTGACCTCAAATCAAATAACGTTCAAAACCAAAGTTGTAAATAAAAGTGTGTTCTAATTACTAAAAATGATTGCACAATTAAATCTTGTACAGAATAAAAGTAGCTACACTTGAAAAAAACCCACTAAGCACTAATTGAAAGACCAATTCCGACTCCATATGAGCTCACATTGAATCAATCTCACTTCCATTGGATTCAAATTAAATTATCTTTAAAATGGTTGTATTTTCATAATTTTTGGAGTTACGGTTGAAAAGTTGGTTTTCTGGGGTGGTTTGTGCAATTTTCCCATGTAGTTTGTGCATATTGTATTTGTATTTATTTGTAAATTATTCTCACTAATTAAATAAAAATAAAAAAATTAAAATTCTTTAAAAACAAAAAAGGCTAATTTCGTCATTTACCCTTGTATATAATGCCATATATGTATATAATATATGTATATAGTTGCTATTTTTAATTATCCTCCATAAAAAATAAAAAAACATTTTTTAATCCAATTAAATAAGTGACGAAAATTCAAAAAAATAGATAATTTTGTAAATATTTTTTATCTCCATTATTTTGTCTCCTTTCATCTCTCTTATCTCTTCCACCAAAAAAATTAAAAAAATCATTTCAATTTTCATCTCTTATCTCTTCCACAAAAAAATAAAAATTCAAAAATTCAAATTTCATCTCTTTTCTATTTATATGGCTCCTTCTCCCTCATTTCAACTGAATCAATCTTTAGAGAGAGGAGCCCTATCTCCGAGAGTCTTCTTACTGAGAAAAGGTGTCTAGCCTCTGAGTTGTCCGGTGACAGCGAGTCGGCCTTCGTCGAGGCGATCACGATCATTTCCGCTCCTAAGGTGAGATCCATTTTTTCTTCCTTTTATCTAGTTTAATAGTAGTTTATATCATCGTACTTTTTTATTATTTAAATTTCATATTCATTTTTATTTCTCTAGATCTTAAAAAAATATTCGTCACGATTTTGATCCGCTCCGACTCGAGTTTTTCATCTCATCTTCTCGATCTCACTGCCTTCAATTTCTACCGTCCACGATCTCTCAACTCCTGCCGCGTACGGTGGCCGGAGATCAGATTCAAATCCATCATCTCCGTGGAATCCCCATTCATTTTTCTGATTTGTAAATAAATAAAAAAAATTGTCTCTTTTTGTTCTCTAACATTTGTTATGCAGAATCATATAAAAATAAAAAAATAAAAAATAAAAAATAAAAATAAAAGAATTTCTTTATCCCTTTCTTTTCTTATTTTTCGGATTTACAAAATAAATAAAAAATAAAAAAAAAGTTTTTTTCTTTATTTTCTGTATACATCACAAATAAAAAATTAAAAAAAAAGTCGCGAGCAGCAGCGGGGTCGCCACCCCCCGCCGCCCATCACCGGCGTGCCTTCGCCCAGCTGCTCCTTGTCGTGCCCCCTTGCGACAGCCACCAGCACCGCCCTCCGCCTCCAGGTTCCGGCCCAGCCCGCACCTCCGTCCTCCTGCCAACCGACGACCCAGAAGCCCCCTTCCTTGCCGCGAAGACGCGCGCCACCGGTTGCGCCCTCCGCTGCAAACCCTTCAGCCCAGACGCGCGCCTCCGCCTTGGGAAGGAGAAGAGAGGCGACGGCGGTCAACTCCCCTTGAGCCCCGCTTCCAGCAAACCGTGCCCCCGTGCAAGGGCAACGCAGCCGCCTCGACGTTCCCGCATCTCCAATCGCCGCGAGGCGACCCCGCGTGGCAGCACTCCTCGGTCTCCGTGCTCCAGCCGTGTGGTGCAGCCCTCCCCCGCCACCACTCCTCGCCGTTGAGCGGCGCTGCCTACGCACCTCCACCTTGCTGAAGAAGAAAGGCGACGACGGCCTCATCGGCCCTTGGTGTTTCCCCTTTGTGCAAGAACGAAGGAAAGCCCTAGGGCTTCCTTTTGATTTAAAAAAAGTAATTTGCGAAAATTACACGTCAAGCCCCTGGGAGTTTTCAAAATTACAAACAAGCCCTTGCTAGAACAAGCACGAGTCGAAGCAATAACAAGAATATTTCTAGTGGAACATCTTTCATAATCCTTGGAGAGATAGTTCACTAATAGACCGAGGGATAAATAATTCGACTCATTCACATACAGATCATGAATGTTTGGAATCCATATTATGCAAGTAATAGATATAACATCATTTGGATGATGCTGAATCACTTATTCTACGGGATCTTACGGAGCCTGTTCATGCATTACATGGATTCAGGTATAATCATAGAAAGAATTCTCCTTAAGCAAACCAGCCTATCCTCTGCTACGTATACGTAGGAAGAATTACGTGTTGATTGGATGCGGAGACACATTTAATTGTGATTTGGGTAATTTGCACTTACTGGCTCCCATTTTATTTTTATTATTTATTTTGTGCAAAACTTTTGCTTATTTACATTTTGGTTCATGAACTGCAGAACAATAATTTACGTGCTCTTTTGAATAAAATAAATGTTATTTGTGATCCAAAAATTTTGAGAAAATTGTGTTATACTCCTGATGTGCTATTCTTCCTAGCATAAAATTTTCATTGCATTTTGCCTTCATTTGGTATTATTTAAAAATCAAAAATAGTGTCATTTTGTCTTCCTGAAATTCCAAAATTCATAAAAATTCAAATATTGTTCCAAAAATTCCAAAAAAGTAGAGTAGTTGTATTTTATTGTCTTTTAATTTCTGACCAATTTTTATATATTAATTATTTATAAAACCCAAAAAAAATGAAAGCATCAAAAATCTTCTAAAAATCATAAAAAATTCTACAAAAATCCAAAAATTGTGATTTCAATTTCTGTTTGTAGATATTTGTCTGTAGTTTATCATAAAAATAATTGTCAGGAATGTTAGGCATTTAAAATATTTTTAAGTTGCAAATTACTCCAGGTTGTGCACATTTTCGCATTTTCTCACTGTTTGATTTTTAGAAAAATACAAAAATAACTGAAAATTTCACAAAAAATCTCAAAAATATTTCAAAACTTTTAAAACCCAAAAATATTTTTTTTGGATTTTTCTGAGTATTTTTGACTACTTGAAAATTTGCAAAAAGAGTTGGTGTGCATATTTTTGACCTTGTTCATATTGCTTCGTGTTATTTGTTTAAAATAAAAAAAATGCAAAATCAAAATCACTAAAAATTTGAAAATCAGAAAATAAAAAAATAGAAATAAAAAATTAAAAAATTAAAAAGATAAAAAATCACAAAAACCAAGGATAGTTGTCCTTTGAGATTCTTGTTTTCTCTTAATTGATTTTCGATTAATTGAATAACCCTCGGGAATTGTAGCCTCCCTGAGTTCGACCCTGTCCGCTATACAGGTTAATAAGTAGCAAAAATAAAAAAATATTTTTTTGTTTGTCACAGGATTTTGGGAACAGCAACGACATATTATCAACAATTTTCCCGACTCCCTAAGATTCCTTGCAGAACAATGGCTATTCGTGTTACTTAAAGATCGTGCCTGATGCGTTGTCTTTTAACCAATTACTCTGCTAACGGAGACCGTGGTTTCCTCAATGAAAAATAGTTGTTCATTATTTTAAAGCTTAGGAGTCAGAATTTGTACCAAAGGAATTTTTTCATATTTTTATGGTTTATTTACAAGATTGTTACCAACTCATAAATGAGCTACGGACTTACGCGAAAATACAAGCTATGGGTAAAATATGTACAAAGTATACACCCCCTCCATACTTAGTGAGTGCTATGTCCTCAGAGCACAAGAAGCGTGGAGAAGTCGTAGCTCGGGCTAAGCATAAGAGAGTGAAAAAGAAAAGAAAATAGAAGTCAGCTCTCCCCCCTATACTTAGGACGTGGATAGTCTAAGTATAGAAGATGAGCGAGAATGGGGCAGACAAGAGAAGTGGATGAGAAGGGTATATACAGCGGACATCGGGTCCCCTATACTTAGGCTCTAATCAGTCTAAGTATAAAAGAAGTAGTATAATGGAATCAATTAGATTGGGGAGAAGGTGCAGATGTTCAAGGGAGGTTTTCGACATATTTTTATTCGGCCATGTAGCGGGAGGGAACATGGAAATGAAGAACGTGAAGAAGAATACACCCGACCATCTTCGGAGTCATCCTCAAAAGAATAATAGCCATACACAAAGGATCTCCAACCATTTCAAACTAAAGGTAAGTGTCCCTTGATATCTGTTGTATTGATTGTACTTACTTGATGTACCACTAAAGGACCGGATGAGGAATTTGACGAGGGATTTTCAAAAGTCTCTTGATTTTCTAAGGTCAAACATGATTTCTTGATCGGTTTTTTACTAGGAGGACGGTCGTAATTCTTTTTCCTATCATAGATAACGGATCTGGAAGTTGTGGCATCTATGGGTTCCTCGTCAAAAGAATCACCGTAAAAATTGTCTCGCTCTTGTAGGGTCATGGCACGTCTCGGGAGTGTTTCCTCAATTTGATTATGTCTTGTGTGCTTGTTCCTAGTGGTAGAAGATGCCACCTTTTGATGTTCTGAAGTTTTGATGACATAATGGGTTCCCTGAGTTGGATCCGTGACTGGTCCAGTATTTCATGAATTACGACTGCCTAAAAAATTGGACCACTCAAATAATCGTGACAATCCTCATAAACATGGTTCAGTCCCACACTAGCTCCTATATCTAGGTTCTTCATAGGTGTAGTGTTAAGGTGGATCTCCATAAAGGTATGGTGAAACTTGATGTTCGGTTCAACATTCGGTTTCTCGGGTGTCTCTCCTAGGGTTTGTGCATGTGTTTCATGAGGAGAGATCGGATCATGTGAAGTGGTAGTCTCCTTATCACGGCTGTCGGCTTTTATGTTCAGTTGTCTCAGGATCAGGTATGTCCTCGAGAGTTTGATCATTAAGGTTCTAGTTCGAGAATTTAATGTTCTGAGTCTCGCAATTGATAATCGCTCTAGCAAAGGCAAGGAACAGCTCTCCTAGAATGATGGGAGACTTAGACAACTATCCTCAGTGCTCAATGTCCAGGACAATGAAGTCCACTCTATGTTTGACACCTTGGGAGTTCGTGATGGCAAAAACAATTCCCCTCAGTCTTCTGGTGGATTTGTCAGGAAACTGAATTATCACTCAGGTTTTTTTGAGCGGCCTGAGTTCGAGTCGGTCAAACATGAACTTCGAGAGGATGTTCAAGGTTGAGTCATCGTCAATCTGAACATGGATAAATTCATTGTTCTCAATTTCACAAGTAACCTTAGCTAATTGTTTAACTCTGTGGCTTTTGCTCTTTTTGGTCATTACCATTGAACTGGTTATAGTAATTAGATGAAATTCAGGTCTAGAACTCTTTCAACTCGTCTTCTTGGGTGATAGTCGACTCTTCACAAATCTCTGAAGATCGAGCACATACTCTGTGGCCTTGATTAATGGAAGCTCTACGATCAAACTTTTACAAAATGCTTCCATATCAGTGTTGTCCAATTTTTTGAATTTTTATTTTTATTATTTTTTGGTATTTCCATTAATGGTTTGGTCATGGGTGTGATGTACCTGTGGTGTATTTATCTTAAGATTTTGCACAGGAAATGTCTCGGGTTTGCTCTGTGTGGCTCTCACTCCTCCTTGGATGCTCATTATTTCTTTAACCATTTGGATGACATTATCAAGTTGTTCTGTCAAAGCATCAACTCTCTGATTGATTCGTGCTATGTCACCTGCCATCGTCTCGTGATTGGAAGATGATTGACTGTACTCGACATGATGTGAATCTAGCATGCAATCCTGAGCTGATTAACGATCATATTATGTGGTGTCTGATCATGAGTTCTATTTCCTTGACTATGGTTCTCATCGGTTTGGTCAAAGGAAAACAGGTTGTATGCGGGAAGAGAGTCATCCCAAGTAGAGGATTGCTCAAGCAATGAATTCTCAATCATAAATGGGAATAGTGTCTCTCTATCAAATTCGATTATGCACATGTCCATCCTCAAATTTTTCTCGCTCCATTATGTCTACATAATATTCATTCGATTATATGAACGATTCATATCGTAAATATTCAACCGAAGAAGGAGTAGGGTGGAATGAGGGTGGAGTGTATGATGGTTGGGAGAGAATCGACTCAAAGAAAGGATTCTCCTGATTTAAGAATGAAGACGAAGATACTCGGGATTTGGGCGTGTAAGCGCGACCCATAGAGTTTGGTATGAGTACTAATATTTCGACATCTTCAAAAATGGAGGTGGAATGATTTACGAACCTCGATATATGGATGCAAGTGCAATGAGCTTTGAACGCACACAATACAATACATAATGCAAACCCCAAAATTCACCAACTTCACACAATGAAGGCTGGCCGATTATCTTTTCAGTTTTACAATGGTGATAAAACAATTTCTGAATCTGTTACACACAGGTGTGTCTACTATAGTAGTTTGTGTCCGAATTGGCGAAACACACCAAGTCTAACACAAGGATACTTATGCTAAAGTCGGAGGCAAGTGATTGCAGCAATAACAGACTCAAAAGTCAATCCAAGCGCTTAGGGCACAAGTCCAGGGATTTTGGCTCTAATCCTTAGCAGTTACGTCCTTACCTCTCAACAAGCACAATATTTCCTGCGTACAAGGATGGGTCGCTCTCCCACATTCAATGATTTTCAATTTTTGTTCGATTTTAATAAGTCAATAATGTTAGCAGTCCCCTGAGGTTAGTTTGTCTATCGCTTTGAATTTGAAAGAAAGAAATCATAAAATTAAATGAGACGAAGAAATGAAAAAGAAATAATGTGTGAAATACACACATGAAATGATGGGTCAAAATTAGCAAATACGTATAATGCACAGTTAGGTCACAAACCTCAATTTTCATAAATGGACTCCGATTCCTTTAAATTTGATATTGGTTTGTAGATAATTGAATGCATATTAATTCAAAGGTGAGTAGAGTTCATTTAGACACCGTATGAGAGAGATATCAACGTTTTCGTCTGTCTGCCCTGAAACTAGGGTCTGAGAATATTTCAAATATATATAAGTTGGTATTTTTTAAGATTTTCAAGATTAAGGTTAGTGATATGTACACAATGGATTTGTTTGATGTCAATTGGAGTTAGCATGAATTAACTAAAAATGCATGAAATTAGGTGAAAATGCATGGATGATTATGAATGCGCTTTCCGGCCTCATATGAGAATGGAAAAGTTTCGCATTTTCTAAACTATATAAAAGGGATGAAGAATCGTGAACATCTGATTTTATGGTTTACCATGTTCCCAAAAAAAGAGACTTTTTCCATTTGAGAAAGAACTCACACGACTGAAGTGGTTATACATACAAATCCATTTACGGATCTATATTCTCCGATTGTAATTGGAAGGTCAAGAACCAACGGTTGGTATACTACGATAATGAAACTGCCTTTTCTTTTTTATATTCGGATAGGATTTCTGTTGGCTTAATTAGAAGGCTCGCGTAGTTTGATACATCAGCTCAAAAAGTACCATATACATTGGAAATGAGAAGGGATAAAAACTAATATTAAGGAAAAGTGAGTTCATAATTGCATAAAAAGGAGTTGACTGTAGTGGCTGTGATCCGTCCTTCCACTCTCTCAACTCACCTATTCATTAGGAAGAGTGGACTGGCGGGTCCTTGTTTCCGACTTGGGGGGTTCTCTTTGTTGGGCATACGAGCCCACGACGAGCCATTATGCAATAAATGTTATTGCGAATACCATTTTCTGATCTGAAATGAAGAATAACCAATTTGCATAATAGGTCCCTTAGTATAATTAAGGTTATGTACCATGGCCATCTTGATGATCATACAGCTGTTGATTCACTTATTGTATCATAGAGGCTGGTGCTTGGATGAATATCTAAAGAGTTAGATTAAGGACTCATCATGCACCGTCAAATGATTGTTGAGAAATGATCTCCAGTCTGAGTAGGAGATGGCAATCCTTTCTCATTTAGGTTGATATCTGATCGACCTCTTGATGCAGGTCCTCTGCATGGGAATAGAGATTCGGAGGTGTCAGATTAGTTGAGTCAATGGGTTGACTTAACGAGATCGAGATAACCAAAGACCTATGTTGATTACTGTCACAGCATAGGCATGCATCCTCTTACCAGAGACAGATGTATTATTATATGTCTGAGTATGTATATTTGGCCGACCAATAGGTTGATGACCTAACAAAGGTCTATACACCGGCGAGCTGGTGTGCATGTAAGGGCATATGAGTAATACGATCTCTCTAAGGGATCATACAGGTTCACATGTGAACCGGGAGACATGAGCTCACTCATGAGGTATTGGGACCGATCAAATTCCATGCATGGTTGTCGTGCTTTGGAAGCATGACAAGAATTTAAAGGTATGATATATGCTTTGAGAAAACATATGATCGATATCGATTCCCAATGACCAAGATTGAGAAACTTGATGATTAAACCCTGAAGATGACAATATAAAATTGATCTATATCTTCAGGTTGATCATAGGTCTTCCAGTATGCAGGATGTACATGTGTTGGGAATGCCTGAGGGTGATGTGATCATAAACGATTGTATAACCATGACGCTTCCATTTCGAGGGAGTGATGAAACAGGTTTGGATTTTAGTGACTCCTCTCAGTAGAGAAGTGACCTAATCTTAGTCCATGTATTGGACATTGATATGAATGAGATTCAGATGCAATGAGAAGATTAGGTCTACAGCCTTGATTTATTCAAGCATCTTTGTGAGGTCCATGAGATCTGGATTTGAGATGCGATCTCAATATCCAAGTCACTATACATGGAACAATACAATCGCCCTGTCCTTATCTCCAAGTATCTACGGAGAAATCGCATTATTCTTGAAAGGGTTCAAGAGTAATTCCATAGTTGAATATATCTAAACATTGAGAAATTGATAATTAAATGTGATTTAATTATCTTGATGCATGTGGAAATTATCCAATATAATTAAATGTGCTTTGATTATTGTGGATAAGAATATTGTGGATAGCAATTTCTAATTATTCATAATATATTATAAATGTGATTTATAATGTATTAGAGAGAGCTAACTATGATTTATATTTGTTAATTAATTATTGGTGTGAATTGGATTCACATTGTATAATTAATTGAAAATATAAATTATCTTTTGTTTTGGGTTGTGAATGTGCCACAAATTTCCAATGGTAAGATTGCAATATTCTCAAAATTAATTATGAATTATTTTTGTAGAATATTTCACAACAAAAGTTGTTGGAATAATAATGGAGATTTTCATGGAGATATGCAATCTCATGAGATTTCATGAGGTTGTCTCCACCATAGGAAATAAGTGGACGGCTACTAAGTCCTATATGGAATTGGTGGCCGTCCCACCAATTTTATGGGGAGATGTTATCTCCATGCTAATTATCTCCTTATTTGATTGATTCAATTTAGGATTAAATTGTATTTGATTTATCAAATATATTTGATCTAAATTAAATTATTAGTTGTTGGCTTTTACCAACAACAATCTTGACCATTGGATTAAACACAAATCAATCTCATCCATTGATTTTGTGTGTCCCATGGATTGTGATCCATGGATCCCAAAACTCTATAAATAGAGAGTCATTATATGCGCTCTAGGGTTATGCAATTGAGACACATCTCTCTCTCCCTCTTCCATACGTCAAGCCTCTCCCCTTCTCCATTGGTGGCCGTCCACCAAGCCCTAGAGGAGGAGCATCGTCGACGCTTCGCCACCGCGCCGCCACCTCGACGTTCCTCGGTTCTCCATCTTCTTTGGAGTGCTTCTCTCACGAAGAAGGCGTTTGATCTCGTACGACGAGATCAGGATTTCACCATGCTTGGATCAACTTGATGGATTGCGAGGATCAAGTGATGAATCTCGTATTCATCATGCTAAAATTGGTCATTTAGGCTCTTTCCCCCATCATCCACTATTAATTAATCATTAATAGAGCATTATTAGCATTCATACATGTGTGATTAATATTTGCATTTCATCATGCATAATTTGCATTTAAAATCCCAGGTGTAAATTAGCCCAAAAAGACGCTAACTTCTCACATTTTTAGTTAATTCATCCTAACTCCGATTGACCCAAAACTACCTCCATTGTGTAGATATTACTAACCTTATTAAATAAAAAATACAAAAAAATTACTAACCCCAATAAGTGTCAAATAATCCCAAAGTCAAATTTCACATCTGACAGACTAAAATGAGCATATCTCCCACATACAGTGTCCGATTTTGGTCTACTCACTTTTAAAGTACTCCATTTTCAAATACCTTCAAAACAATACCAATTTCGTAAAATTCGGAGCTCATTTGTGAAAGTTGGGTTTTGGGCCTCTTTTGCGCATTTTATCTTTTTGCTAATTTTGACTTGAGTTTTTATGTGCATAATTAACTCTTTTCATTTTATTTCTTTTTCATTTGTGTTATTTGATGAAAGATTTATTAAGCGACACAAAAATCCAAATCCTGATCAAAACTGAAATCAAAGAAACTGACCAAGTCCAAGCATCTGTTGCAAGTCTGTACAAAATTTGTGTGTTTCTTATTTTTATTTTATTTTCCTATTTTCTTATTCATTAAAAATCCAAAAAAAATAGATTAGCGTGTAATTAATTTTCTTGTATTTTATCATATTTTTTCTAAAATTTTTATCCTCTCTAAAACCACCAAAAAATTACAAAACTCCAAAAATCGGTTTTCTATACACTTGGAAAGCCACCAAAAATACCACTTCGCACAGGTGACCTCTTTTCTCCCAGGCCCTTCATAAAAGTTGTAGATCTCGACGAGACGAACAACTTTTGTGAAGAAAATTTTTCGATCTGAGGTGATCTTCTATCTCTTTTTTCCACTTTAAAATCTGAAATTTTGTTGGTGCCACGTGGCAGCTCCAGGGCGTGCCACGCGGCACCCCGCTGTTCCTTCACTCTCCAAGCCCTTTCCCGGGTCACGTGCTGCGCACGTGACCCTCTTCCCCTACCTCCAGCCGTTACCAGCACCCCCCCACCCCCGCCGTTACCCCTCCTCCCTCGTAACCGCCTCCTCCTCCTCGCCGCTGGCCGTTACGAGGCCATCCTATAAAGCTCCCTCCTCGTCGACCGCCATGGCCATCCGTCCTTCCCCGTGAAGCTGGTGACAGCGGCTTCCATAGGCGAGATCCGCGGAGTCGATCTCCGTGCAGTTTCCCCTCCGGCAAACAACAGCTTCGTGGCTTTCTTCGCCGACCACTGAGGCAAGAATCTGAGCAGGTCTCCGCCTTCTCCAACTTCTGGCGTGACCCCACACCCCCGCTCGACAGCTCAACCACGCATCCTCTGCTCCGATCGCGGACGCCACCCTCGACTGGCCGGAGCCCCACCTCCTCCTGAGATCCCCTCCAGCGGCGCCCGGCGGTGCACTCATCATCAACCCCACGCTGCACCTCCAGCAGTGCAGGTGTATCCGCACGGCAGCGCCACTGCCCGCCGGCCCGCAACCCTCTGTGTCGCCCACACGCGCGGTGCGGCCTCCTCCTCCTCCTGCGCTCCCCGCGTGAAGGGTCGGCGTCCTCCGTTCACAGCCCCTACGGTCGCCCGCGCCCCCGCGCGTGCGCGGCTGCGTGCTGTGCGCCGTCCTTCTGCAACCGCGAGTGGCGTGGCTCTCCTCCACCTCCAGCCAGGCGCCGCCACCTCCGCCCTCGGCCACGCTCATGGTGCCGCACCTTCGGGACCTCGCCACCGACGCTCGGCCTCCACCGCCTTCTTCGCCACCCCGACAACCCTCCGCCTTCGCGCGGAGGCGCCACCTCCCTCTTGCCGCCGAGGTTGCCGCCTTGACACTCCGCCCATCGCCTCACCACCGTTGGATCGGGGGATCCAATGGTCTGTGCCCCGCCACGCCCCCCCCCCCCCCCCCCCCCCGAGCCTCGGCCCCAGCCTCAAGGCTCGGGGCCCCCGAAGTACCACCATCTGCCACGTAGGCTCGGGCTCCCGCACCTGAGCCCCGCACCCGAGCCTCGCGCCTCCCCGTCCGACCCTCAGGCTGGGGGCTCCCGCGCCTTAGCCTCGCATCCAAGCCTCAGGGCACGTACGTGTGCTCTTGGGAAAATTGCACTTAAGCCCCTGGCACTTTAAGAATGTGCAGAAATACCCCCGTTAGGGGTAAATTACAGAGGAGCCCCTCAAGTTTCTATAAATTACAGATAAGTCCTCCCTGGGACCTTTTTGCAAAGAAAACTTTATTTTATTTACATTTTAGTCCCTGAAATTTCATTTTGTCATATCTTTGTCATACGGACTCCGATTTTAGCATATAATATGTCGTTTTGAAGCTATTTTCATGCTCTATCATTTGGCATACATTGTGAACAGATCTGAGGTTGTTTACTCTCAATTGTTCTTCAAGGATCTAATTTGACATGTAGGCTCAATTTTAACATCGTTGTGCTGTAGAGAAATTGATGATATTTATGCAGGAACTCCATTGAGAAAAGCTTGGGCAATAAATCCCGATGCATCATTTAATAATTGTTTATTGAGGATTTAATCTGTGCAGGAGTTTCGGAAAGGAAAATTGATACATTATTTTCCCTGTATATTTAGAACAGGATGGTTATCGATTGAGGATTAATTTACAGAGAAATTAAGAGGAATTTTTAACAGAGCCCAGATTCCCCAGATTATTTATTTATGCTCTGATTATTTCTCTTGAACTTTAGCTTTTGATCTATGATAATTGTCGAGGTTATTGATTAACATATATTGAAACTGAATTATTAATCACAGATCCTGTGTTGAACAGTCGTCTCTGTATATTTTCTTCGCATCGCTCCTCCATCATTGCATTGTATATATTTTTCGACACAGAAATTAATCGACCATTGATTGATTATTTAATTTGACTTAAGACCACGCAACTAAAAATCACCGTTCCCTGTGTTCGACCTTGGTAAACTTGCCAAGTAAAATATTCCACAACATTCAAGGATTGTGGTATTTTGACAACTGAAATCCGCCTCCTATACTACAATTATCGACGATTAAAGAGGTAGATTTCGCGATCATCAAATGGCACCGTTGCTGGGGAACGACGATTTTTAGGGTTTTAAATCATTTTTTGTGATTAATTTTTGTAAGATTAATTTTTGTGTATTTTTTTCTTCTGCATTTTATTTTACATTTCTCTCTTACTTCTGCTACTAACCGCAAATTCTCTCTTCGCAGACTTCTGGGAGCTGGATTTTGATATTAAATCAAGGATCTGCGATGAAGACTGAATTTTAATTTGTGAGAGAGAGTTAGTATAGATTTAATTTTCTGCAATATTCTCAGGGTCCCTCTCTTTGAACCCATATAATAATTAAGACTGAACATTCCTATGGTGTGTCGGGTCTGTTTCAACCCCATATGTGTGGTTGGGACCCGATTTGAGTGGCGTAGGACTTAGGCACATATACACTTGCTTGTTTATTATTTGATTGTGCTCGTAATTCTTAGGCCACACATTCATTAACTATACGCACTATAGATCGTTCAATATTAGCCAAATTTTAAATCAATTCTTCCCGCTAATAGAACTATATGTTTAGGGCATTTTCATCTGTGCACATCATTTAGTGTAAATTTTAAATTCCTTGTCTTGCATCCTGCATGAAGAACGCGGGGATTCACTGTAAGTCCTTCTCGTAAGCATGCATCATTGATTTACGCTTGCATTGGCTTTTTCGATTCTCCCTCCTCGAGTTTTACAACTTAGGAATTAACGGAATTGGACTGCTCGTTAGGCGTGAATTTCTGTGCTCACATAAACTACAGTGATTACTTTAATCTAAAATTGGGACTGCTAATCAAGGTGACTGTAAATAAACTGAACTAAAATTAACTTTTATTTGGTGGAGAGAAACCCACTCATTTTTTGTGTAAGGACAAGATCGCACACCTTAGGGTAGAACCAAAAATCGAAGTGCTTCATTCAGACTATTGATTTTCAAAACAATTAGCTACTTTTCAGTGAGGGTCTCGGGTAGTCGTTTACGGTCCGACTTCCCTTAGCAGAGTAGGTGGTTTAGAGGAAACCGCGGAAGGCACCGTCCTCAAGTAACACGGGTAGCCGTTTACGGTCCGTACTTGCACCTATACTGGCTGAGAGTAGGTGCAACTAGTTGTATGAACTCGGGACAGTCTTTGTGAAATATTTCGGCACCTAACAGCTCCGCTTAATCTGCAAGATTGTTTTGTCGTTAAATTAAAATTGAAAAGATAAGCGGCCGATCCCTAACGTGCCTTCACCAGAGTTGAGTGGGTGAATCAACGTGTTTGTTTTGTGTTTGATTTGTGTGCGTCGAAGGTCTTGCAATCGCAAGCAGATCGTGGTTCGCTAATCATTCCATCCATCTTGAGAAGATGTCGGCACAGTGGTCTTCTTTCCCGATCTCCACGACCATGTCCCGAAATTCTTCTTCCCCTCAGCCGTCATTCTCCTCCCGCCCATGCATCCCACCCTATGACCACACTTCTTCTTGGAATAGTCCTCTCTCACATTCTGACAATTTTATGGACACGAAATCAGAATTGAGGATAAATAATAGAGTGTCTGATATTGACAATAGAACACGATTTTCGGTCACTAGGATCTCACAGCCTCTTGAATTTTCCCCTATTCAAGATAAGTATCAATTTTCCTTTGACAACCTACGAGAAAACCAAAGTCAAGAAAATACAACTCATGACCAGACCATAATGTTTACGAACAATCAACACTCTACTCGAGGTTACATGCCAGAATCACGACACATGGAGACTGATTATTCAATCACTAGTCATGAGATGTTTGAGGATGAGATTGCTCGGATTAATCATAGAGCAGACACTTTAACTATGAGAATATATGATCTCATCCAGTCAATGCAAAATTCAAAAGAAGTGAGGTCACCACCATGCGAACCACTGGATCATCACAATCAGACACAACCACTAATCTCTGACTATTCCGTACCTGAACTTGAGCCCTTCTCGAATAATAACTCTTATCATATCTCTCTTAGGAGTGGAAGGACTGTAACCATGCCTGATCGAGCGAAGGAACACGAGGACATAGCCCCAGTGTCCACCAATTCACAGGACCCTGGGGGAATTGACAAAGGAAGACAGAAGGAGAAAGAACAAGTCCTACCCACACCACCCGGATATAATGGAGAGTTTGAGTCTGAGTCAGATAGAGAAATGCCACCAAGACATCAGCCACATCTGCCCACAAATTTCCATGTTTTTAGTCCGAGTCCGAGTCCTGTAAAAAATTTCTCATTCAACAAAAGTGATGTTCTTGATCATACCAAGTCCATTCCTTTCCCACGTGCTCTTACGGCAGGAAAGAAGAAAAACATGAAAAACCAAAAAAATGATGATGAGATGGCCCGCATCTGCAAAGAAAATATTAAGGTCACTCTGTCCTTAGACAAGATGATAGAAAGAGACTCGGCTTTTCGAAAATACCTTAAGGTGAGATGCACACCAACTAGGGCCAGCAAACAAACTCCTAGCCGAACAAAGAAACACATACTCTCAGTAGCCACATCTCGTCTTATAAAAAATGAGCTGCCAAGAAAGAAAAGAGACATGGGTGCTCACTTCGTCACTAGCTACATCAAGGAAATCAAGTTTGCAAGAACATTGTTAGACAATGGATCATCCATTAATCTCATGCCCACAACCCTATATGAGCATCTAAATCTAGGTCCTCTTAAGCAATCTGCAGCCGTACTTCAATTCGCAGACACATCAACTAAGCGACCTAGGGGCGAGATTCGAAACGTCGTCATCAACATAGAGGGACAAAACTACCCAGTGGATTTTACAATTCTTGACATGGATGTCCCTAGAAATTGGAAAGATTCCCAGATGATACTAGGGCGACCCTTCCTTAGGACTACAGGAGCTATATTTGATTACACATCTGGGAGAATCCAGTTTGGAAAAGTTGAACTTAAAATGCAGCAAACTAGGTTCCAAAGACCTGACACTGAGTCGAGCACCGAGTCTGAAAAATCAGAAACTGAGACTAAAATTACAGAAGCAACAGTTGGGCCCTGGAGACAAAACCTAACCGCTATGATAAAATCAACCTCATCTGGAGAGGAAATTATTGATGATTTAGTCTGCCAGCTCATTCATGCATCTACCTATACTCTAAGAGACTCAGAGGCCCCTCTGGACCTGTCAGTCCATTCTCCTTATGGACAACCCTTGATTAAGGTACACAGATCGGACGCGGCGATTGCCACACCTCATTCCATCATTAGCGATCCGATCCCTGATACAACCATGATGGTGGCTAACATTGATACACTACAAGCGTCCACATCACAAAAAGAAACATCACTGACAGAACCAGATTCGAGAAACATCATTGACTTACCTGAACTCAAACCATTGCCCCCTACACTTAAGTATGCCTTCCTTGCAGGAGAAAAGGGACAATTTCCGGCCATTATCAGCTCACAACTGACCGAAGAGCAGGAGATCCGCCTGCTTAATGTTTTGGAGAAAAACCGCAAGGCTATAGGCTGGAGATTGTCTGATCTCCCAGGGATTAACCCAGCCCTGTGCTCACACTATATTTACTTGGAATATAATGCTAAACCCTCCCGTGAATGTCAATGTAGATTGAATCCAAACTTACGGGAAGTGGTTAAGACTGAGATTGAAAAATTGTGTAAAGCTGGGTTCATATATCCCATCTCCGACTCCAAATGGGTGTCACCTTTGCATGTAGTCCCGAAAAAGTTAGGACTCCAGATTATCACCAATGAGGAGGGAGAAGAGATTACGACACGGGTACCTACGTCGTGGCGTGTCTGTGTGGATTACAAGCGCCTGAATGCCGCAATGAAGAAGGATCACTTTCCGTTGCCTTTTATTGATCAAATCCTGGAGAGATTGGTAGGGAGAGAATACTTCTGTTTCTTAGACGGGTACTCGAGCTATAATCAGGTAGCCATCGCCCCCGAGGACCAGGAAAAGACTACTTTTACATGTCCCTTCGGCACATACGTATTCAAGCAAATGTCTTTTGGGCTTTGCAATGCCCCCGGCACCTTTCAGCGATGCATGATTGTGATTTTTGCCGACATGGTCGGGGATTTCCTGGAGGTCTTCATTAATTACTTCTCGGTTCATGATGATTCATTTGATGATTGTCTAGCGCACCTGGATCGAGTCCTCGAAAAGTGCAGGGAAGTGAATCTGGTGCTCTCTTGGGAGAAAAGCCATTTCATGGTGAAAGAGGGCATTGTATTGGGGCATGTCATCTCCAGGAAGGGGATGGAGGCTGACCCTGCCAAAGTTGATGTGATCAAAAAGCTTGAGCCACCTACAAATGTGAAATAAGTACGGTCTTTTCTAGGGCATGTCGGATTTTACAGGAGATTTATCAAAGATTTTTCAAAAATTGCCCGACCGCTAACTGACCTTCTTGGGAAAGACACCGAATTCGTGGTAGATCATAAATGTCTAGAAGCATTCGAATTACTCAAGAGAAGGATCATTGAGACTCCCGTCCTACAAGCTCCCGACTGCTCTCTTCCCTTCGAAATCATGACAGGCGCATCCGATTTCGTTGTAGGGGTTGTATTAGGACAACGAAAAGATGGAATCCCGTACGCTATTCACTACGGAAGCAAAGTTTTAGACCCTGCTCAGAAAAATTACACTGTGACCGAAAAAGAAATGCTTGCTGTGGTTTTTGCCTTGGAAAAATTTCGATCAATACTTCTAGGATCTAAGGTGACAGTTTACACAGACCATTCTGCCATTCGCTATTTAATGGCCAAAAAGGACGCAAAAGCACGACTTCTGAGATGGATTCTACTGCTTCAAGAATTTGATTTGGAGATTAAGGACAAACCTGGCGTTAAGAATGTCGTAGCTGATCATTTATCACGGATTGAACATAACAAAATTCCGGAATCTGAAGCCATCCGCGAAACCTTCCCAGACGAGTCAATTTCTGTTATTGACTCACTCCCTTGGTATGCAGACACGGTGAATTATCTCGTCACCATTGAAGTTCCTCAAGGTTGGCCCAGAAACAAAATCGATCGACTCATATCTGAAGCGAGACACTATCATTGGGAAGATCCTTTCCTTTTCTTTGAAGGACCGGATTGCATATGGAGAAGATGTATTCCTCAAGAGGAATATCAAAGTATCCTCAATCTATGCCACACCTTGGAGGCGGGAGGACATCACTCTAGGAAGAGGACCGCTGAGAAGATCTTGCAATGTGGATCTTACTGGCCGACCTTGTTTAAGGATGCTTACAATTTTGTGAGGTCGTTCCCCGTCTGTCAGAGAATGGGAGGAACCATTGGTTCCAAAGATGCCATGCCTATGCAACCAGTGATCATCTGTGACGTATTCGATGCATGGGGCATTGACTTTATGGGACCATTCCCTAATAGTCAAGGATTTGAATATATTCTTCTCGTGGTAGATTATTTATCTAGATGGGTAAGGGTTATCCTTACTCGAGCTGCAGATAGCAAAACTGTTTGCAATTTTTTGAAAGATCATATTATTTTGAGGTTTGGAATTCCAAAAGTTTTAATATCTGATGGCGGAAGCCACTTTGTCAACCGGGAGGTGAAGAAGTTGACTAAGGAATACGACATCGAGCACCGTGTCGCTACTCCTTACCACCCACAATCCAATGGCATGGCCGAGGTGTCAAACAGGGAGGTTAAAGGAATTTTACAGAAGCTCGTTCGCCCGGACAGGAAGAACTGGTCCCAACTCCTGGACCAAGTTCTATGGGCTTACCGAACGGCTTATAAGACCCCATTGGGCACCTCCCCGTTTAGAATGGTATATGGAAAACCATGCCATTTTCCCGCAGAACTCGTGCATAAATCAGAATGGGCAATCAAAAAGATTAATTGGAACTATCACCAGGGAAAGAAGAACCGAGAGATGAATTTGAATGAACTGTCTGAAATCCGAAATCATGCTTATGAAAACAACACCATCTACAAAGACAAAGTAAAGAGATGGCATGACAAGAACATTCGAACAAAGATCTTTGTCCCAGGGCAGAAAGTTTGGCTATTTAATGCAAAGTTGAAAATTTTCCAAGGGAAATTGAAATCAAAATGGACGGGACCCTTCATTGTAAGAGAGGTACACAATAATGGGAGTGTTGAGATCTCAGAGACCGCAGATAGCGCACAAACATCTATGGTCAACGGTCAGCTGCTTAAACATTTTGTCGAATCCAATGAGCAATTACTACAAGTTGAACAGATCTCCTTCACTCAGGGCATAGATTTTGACGAAAAAATTGATCTGCCCAGATAGCACACCTCTCTGGAACCTACACTCTCTTGTACATCCGAAATTCTCCCCGGTTCCCCATCTGTAATTATCCGATTATACTTAGGCTGACCTGAGCCTAAGTATAGGGGGACCGCTACCTTTGTTTATACATCGCTTCTCTTCTATTGTTTTTGATCCTTCTATACTTTGTACGAGCTATGTCTACATTTCACTTTGTGCCATGAGGACATAGCACAAGCTAAGTATAGGGGGTGTGTTTGTATATATTTTATCTACTTTATCCATAGCTCGTACTTTAATTGTTTTTATCTAACATCAGGGATGGGTACAAGTAGCGTGCATAATACCTGTTGAAAAAAAAAAACAAAAAAAAACAACAAACACAACAACAAAAAATCATCACTCATGGTCTTGCATTTCATCAAGCATTTCATGCATTCCTTGGTTGATATATTCCTGACACATTCACTATCACTCAAGGCTTGAGGATTTTTGAGGACACTTGATTTCTGAAATCTTGAGACTCTGAGTTAGCCTGCCTTAGTCATTAGGGTTTTTAAAATTTAATAATCCACACTTCCCTAGTTTGAAAGATTTGAGCGCTATATTGCACTCTTCATCTCTACCATTCAAAAAGAATATGATCAGCACAATCACTCCCACAACTGCATGATTGATGAGATGAGTTGAGATATCACTTAAGGAACTAGGACTAGAGATTTGAGTTTAGATCCGATCTAATGATATTCGAGGATGGGATAAAGTAATGAAGGCTGCAGAAAACCTGAGTGTCAGCAAAACCTAGCTAGTATGTGAACAAGTTCATATGCTATCTTTTTGATATTGACCTAAGTGCCATGGTGTGTTGAAACTTAATAAAAAAATGTTGATCAGTGTACGCCAACTTTTGGTAAAAGCAGTGGAGCTAGCCAACAAACGAAAAAAAATATTAAAGAAAAGCTCTATCATCCAAAGTCAAATTCCAAATGAGCTTCCACCAATGGCGAGCGCTCCCAAACATTTTAAAGTGTCCACTTGGACCAAGCGCTAATTAGGACCAAGGAGTCGGGCTGACACCATAAAAGGGCTCTGCATCGTAAGCGATACAAGTCTGGGTGTCGAAGGTATCTTAGATACTCAAAAAAGACACACCCCGGTGTACTCCCAGAAAAAGAAGTGCAGACGACTCCAACTTCTCTTGACGGACACATTGATAAATAAAATAAAATATACTTGTGTTGAGTAATAAGGCACTTGAGAGGCACCTTGTTCCAATGTGAGGGAGAGAAAATCAGACACAATCCTATGCCCTCCATCATCTGGCCGTCCATCTACACTTTCAAGTCTGACAAACTAATGAGACGGGTGACTGAAGCAAGAATAGACTTATTCCCTAGTGTTGAGGATTACGTCTAAAGGAGGATCTTTGGGACTGGAACTTTGAGTGATGCCCCGACTCGACTCTCATGAAATGCAGTACACTTAAAATCATATCCTTATATTATATGTACAAACAGAGAGTCTGAAAATTAGAGAAGTTGGATTCCTTTTAATTAAAGCTTGGTTGAGCCCAAAATTTTAGGATCACTCAAATTAAGGGTCTTCTATGAATTAAGCCTTGAAAATTCACATGCACAGTCAGGGATGTAGTCAACTAAGTCATCCATTCATGCTCGGGGACGAGCATGGTCTAAGTATAGGGGTATGATGAATCTCGTATTCATCATGCTAAAATTGGTCATTTAGGCTCTGTCCCCCATCATCCACTAGTAATTAATCATTAATAGAGCATTATTAGCATTCATACATGTGTGATTAATATCTGCATTTCATCATGCATAATTTGCATTTAAAATCCCCAGTGTAAATTAGCCCAAAAAGCCGCTAACTTCTCACATTTTTAGTTAATTCATCCTAACTCCGATTGACCCAAAACCACCTCCAATGTGTAGATATTACTAACCTTATTAAATAAAAAATACAAAAAAATTACTAACCCCAATAAGTGTCAAATAATCCCAAAGTCAAATTTCACATCTGACAGACTAAAATGAGCATATCTCCCACATACAGTGTCCGATTTTGGTCTACTCACTTTTAAAGTACTCCATTTTCAAATACCTTCAAAACAAGACCAATTTCGTAAAATTCGGAGCTCATTTGTGAAAGTTGGGTTTTGGGCCTCTTTTGCGCATTTTAACTTTTTGCTAATTTTGACCTGAGTTTTTATGTGCATAATTAACTCTTTTAATTTTATTTCTTTTTCATTTGTGTTCTTTGATGAAAGTTTTATTAAGCGACATAAAAATCCAAATCCAGGTCAAAACTGAAATCAAAGAAACTGACCAAGTCCAAGCATCCGTTGCAAGTCTGTACAAAATTTGTGTGTTTCTTATTTTTATTTTATTTTTCCTATTTTCTTATTCATTAAAAATCCAAAAAAATTAGATTAACGTGTAATTAATTTTCTTGTATTTTATCGTATTTTTCTATAATTTTTATCCTCTCTAAAACCACCAAAAAATTACAAAACTCCAAAAATCGGTTTTCTATACACTTGGAAAGCCACCAAAAATACCACTTCGCACAGGTGACCTCTTTTGCTCCTGTGCCCTTCATGAAATTCTCGACGAGACGAACAACTTTCGTGAAGAAAGTTTTTCGATCCGAGGTCATCTTCTATCTCTTTTGCCCACTTTAAAATCTGAATTTTTTTGGTGCCACGTGGCAGCTCCAGGGCATGCCACGTGGCCCCCCGCTGTTCCTTCTCTCTCTAAGCCCTTTTCCGGGTCACGTGCTGCGCACGTGGCCCTCTTCCCCTACCTCCAGCCGTTACCAGCGCCCCCCACCCACCCCCGCCGTTGCCCCTCCTCCCTCGTAACCGCCGCCTCCTCCTCACCGCTGGCCGTTACGAGGACATCCTATAAAGCTCCCTCCTCGTCGACCGCCATGGCCATCTGCCTTTCCTCGTGAAGCTGGTGACAGCGGCTTCCATAGGCGAGATCCGCGGAGTCGATCTCCGTGTAGTTTCCCCTCCGGCAAATAACAGCTTCGTGGCTTTCTTCGCAGACCACTGAGGCAAGAATCTGAGCAGGTCTCTGCCTTCTCCAACTTCTAGCGTGACCCCACACCCCCGCTCGACAGCTCAACCACGCATCCTCTGCTCCGGTCGCGGACGCCACCCTCGACCGGCTGGAGCCCCACCGCCTCCTGAGATCCCCTCCAGCGGCGCCCGGCAGCGCACTCATCATCAACCCCACGCTGCACCTTGATAACCGCCCCGCACCCTTAGTTAATTCGAGCAATTTAATGTCCAAATTAATTTAATTTCATTCGTTGCAGTCGGATACGAGAGGCTAATCAAAAGCCACTATTAATTAATGTCAAGTTAATTTCAAGCGGCAAATTTTTTTACTTGGTGGAAGTCCAAGGTCGAACTCAGGGAGGCATCTGTCTCCTTAGGTAAATTTTAGCAAAAATCAAGTGTTGGATTTTTGGGGAATTATTTTTTTGTTTTTTTTTCAATTTCTATGCAGGACACATGCAACCAGCAGGCCAATATGAAGTTAATTCAATTTAAGGTATCAAATGAAGTCCAAAAATTCTGAAAATTGGCCAGATGATTAATGATGATGAAAATGACCTACCCTAATTTTTTTGGAATTTTTAGACACTAAATGAATTTACTGTGAATTAAACATGCAGGCATGGTGATTTTTACTAATTAATTTCTAATAAATAACAAATCGCACTTTTTTCAAGAGATAGAATTATCCTAGATAGCTCTAATGATAAGGAATCCAAGAAAATTGACAGATCTTAATTTCAATGTGAAATGAATTTATTAAAATTAAAATATGAAAATCATTAAACAATTTATTCAGGCCTCGATATGCGTGCAAATGTCATGAAAATTTTATGCAAAGTTAAGTTCATTATCCTAGAGCTACTGTGAATTTTTGAGGATTTTTGGAATCACAGAAAATTAACTAGAAATTAAAAGGTGTCACTGGGCAAAATATTCCACAAATCAACCAATTAATTCAATTAAAATTCTATTGTAATTACAAAACTATGACATGTGGCATAATAGATAGAGGACAAGTTTCTCAACAAAAATGCAACTTTTGGAATTTAAAAATGATGTAAAATGCAACCTAGGGATGCGTGCAAACACAGGGGTGTAAATGCAATACAGGAAAATAAAAAAACATAAAGCAAATATGCCGACAGGGACTTAAGTGCAATTACCTATAATGCTGGGGACTGGAATGCAAAATCTCCACAAGGCACGTGCTCCTCACGTGGGCGGCTTCACAGGGACTTTTTTGCAAATATGAAAAGTCCCGAGGGCTTTAGTGTAAAATTCCCACGCCGCACGTGCTCCTCACGTGGGTGGCCTAGGCTCGGATGGCTGCGGAGGCTCGGGCTCGGCTCGGGCGCTTCTGGAGGTCTGGAGTGAGGCTCGGGCGATCCGAGCCTAGGCTCGGGGAAGAGGCTCGGACCGGGGCTGCGTGGCGCGTTGTGAACCCTTGGATCGACCTCGATCCAACGGATGGCGGTGAAGACTCGTGGCGAGACAAGACACCGTTAGATCTTAGTTGATCCAACGGCTCCTGGCTTCGATGGAGATGGCGACGTGGCTCGATGCGAGCCGTTGGATCACTGGTCGATCCAACGGTGGAGTGATGATCTGCGATGACTACGTGGACGTCTTGGGACCGTTCGATCAAGATGATCGAACGGTGACTGCACCTCCGTCCTCAACAGTCCTCCGCCTCCTGCGGAGGACTTGGCGGGGCTCCGGCGAAGGGGCCGTCCCTCCGCCCGTTCCTCCTAGAGTCGATGAAGCTCTCTGATTGCTCGGAGCTATCCCAGAAGGTTCGTGGTGATGCGGCGAAGGTCCTGATGGTCTCAGGAGCGGAAGAGGGCTGTCTGAAGTCGGTGGCGATGAAGCTCGAAGTCGGCTCCGGCGAAGCTCCGTTCAGTGAACAGATGGGTACCTACAGGCGTTAGAGAGGGAACCAATCGTGCGTGCACTCGTGAAGGTGGTGGGATGGTCGGTGAGGCCTAAGGCGGAGGAAGATGTGCTGGCGACGTTGCTCCGGCCAAGCGGCGGAGCTGGAGATCGATGAACGATGTGATGCGTCGTCGGAGAGCGTGAAGGTCACCACGAAGATGGGAGCTCCGACGCGGAGCTCGGCGGAATGGAATGGAGGCGAGAAGGTGGCCGTAGGCGGCGAAGAAAAAGCGAGAAAAAGAGAACAAAAATGAAGAGAAGATCAAGAAGGGATGGAGGCGTTCACCTGGGGATTGGAGCTCTTCCTTGAGTTCCAGGTCGTCGCTCGAAGGGGCGGTGGATCCCTGAGCTCAAGCAGCGGCTCGGCGGAGGAGGGCTGCGACTCGGCGGAGGCCGAGGATCTCGCCGGAGAAGACGGACGTTTTTGCTCGAGGATACTCGCAATTCCTGTCACTAATTGGAAGCTCCGAGCTCGGGGCGTCTCTCACGAGGGGCGGATGGGTGCGATGATGGCCGGAGGGCACGTATTTATAGGTCGAAGGTCTCGGCTGGAATGGAGATGGGGCGAGGTTTATGGAGTTCGTGGGAGAGAGCTGGAGGTCGACGTGGGTGATGGAGTGGCTGGCGAGGATCAGGGATGAGTGGGGGCCATCGTGGAGGGTGTGGTGCTCGGTGACGGTGGACGGAGCATGGCTGAAAATAGGAAGGGGGTACCCCTCCCGCAAGGCAGAGAACGTGGGAGAGAGGGGCACCCGAGGTAGGAGACGAAGTCTCCATCGTTGGATCTTGTGATCCAACGGTGGTGATCGAGGCGGGCTGGAGCGGTTGAGATTAGATTTGGCCGTGGCGATCCGAGGGCGTAGCGAGCGCCACGTGGTGCGCTAGGGACTCGACGCTGATGGATGGTTAAGATGGGAGTCGGGTGTTTAATCGGACGGTCCAGGTGCCTGCGGTGCTAACGGCCCAGATGAATCGACAGGAGCGTGATCTGATGGCGCGGAATGCACCATGTGGCATGATGAGGGAGAGGCGCGAATGGACGATCGAGATGAGGCAAGGGGTTCTGATCTGACAGTCAACTGAGGGGCGTACGTGGAAAAGGCTTGGCCATTGGATTAGGAAGGTAATCCAATGGCTATGGCTGCGGGCGGATGAGGCAAGGGCAGCGAGCCACGTGGCGCAACCAGAGGGCGCCACGTGGCCTGTTGTGATTGGCTGGACCAAAAAAATGAAGGTAGAGAGAAGAGGGAGCCGAATTTGGAGAAACTCCAAACATGAAAGTTGTAGATCTTGATGAGATCTACAAGTTTCATCTTGACCAAAGACGGAGATGAGGTCAAATATGATACAAAAATATAATAATATAAATATACATACATGTAGTATACAAAGAGGCCCAAAAAACCCAACTTTCTCATACGAGCTCCAAATTGGATGAAATTAGTCTCATTTTAAAGGTCTTTTAATGTGTAGTATTCTAAGAGTGAGTAGACCTATTTCGGAGTTTGTATGAGGGATTTATGTGCATTTTCTGATCCAGGGATTCTAGGGCTTTATTAGCTATTTTACCAGGGGTTTTGGCTTTTTTATTTAAATGCAAATGGTCTGCTAAAATGCATGTATTATGTATGCATGCATGAATGCTATTTATGCATTATAAAGGGAAATATGCCTCTATTTACTCGGGAACAAGGCTCTATTTTTGACTTTTGAAGTGATGAATCACAGATTCATCACACCTCCAGCTGTGCAGGTGTATCCGCACGGCAGCGCCACTGCCCGCCGGCACGCAACCCTCCGTGCCGCCCACACGCGCAGTGCGGCCTCCTCCTCCTCCCACGCTCCCCGCATGAAGGGTCGACGTCCTCCGTTTACAGCCCCTACGGCTGCCCGCGCCCCCGTGCGTGCGCGGCTGCGCGTTGTGCGCTGTCCCTCTGCAACAGCGAGTGGCGCGGCTCTCCTCCACCTCCAGTCAGGCGCCGCCACCTCCGCCCTCGACCACGCTCACGGTGTCACACCTTCGGGACCTCGCCACCGACGCTCGGCCTCCACCGCCTTCTTCGCCGCCCCGACAACCCTCCGCCTTCGCGCGGAGGCGCCGCCTCCCTCTCGCCACCGAGGTTGCCGCCTCGGCACTCCGTCCATCGCCTCACCACCGTTGGATCGGGGGATCCAACGGTCCGTGCCCCGCCACGTCCCCCCCCCCCCCCCCCCCGAGCCTCGGCCCCAGCCTCGAGGCTCGGGGCTCCCGAAGTACCACCATCTGCCACGTAGGCTCGGGCTCCCGCACCTGAGCCCCGCACCCGAGCCTCGCGCCTCCCCGTCCGACCCTCAGGCTGGGGGCTCCCGCGCCTTAGCCTCGCATCCAAGCCTCAGGGCGCACGTGCAACGCACTTAAGCCCCTGACACTTTAAGAATTTGCAGAAATACCCCAGTCAGGGGTAAATTACAGAGGAGCCCCTCTAGTTTCTATAAATTACAGATAAGTCCTCCCAGGGACCTTTTTGCAAAGAAAACTTTATTTTATTTACATTTTAGTCCCTGAAATTTCATTTTATCATATCTTTGTCATACAGACTCCGATTTTAGCATATAATATGTCGTTTTGAAGCTATTTTCATGCTCTATCATTTGGCATACATTGTGGACAGATTTGAGGTTGTTTACTCTCAATTATTCTTCAAGGATCTAATTTGACATGTAGGCTCAATTTTAACATCGTTGTGCTGTAGAGAAATTGATGATATTTATGCAGGAACTCCATTGAGAAAAGCTTGGGCAATAAATCCTGATGCATCATTTAATAATTGTTTATTGAGGATTGAATCTGTGCAGGAGTTTCAGAAAGGAAGATTGATACATTATTTTCCCTGTATATTTAGAACAGGATGGTTATCGATTGAGGATTAATTTACAGGGAAATTAAGAGGAATTTTTAACAGAGCCCAGATTCCCCAGATTATTTATTTACGCTCTGATTATTTCTCTTGAACTTTAGCTTTTGATCTGTGATAATTGTCGAGGTTATTGATTAACATATATTGAAGCTGAATTATTAATCACAGATCCTGTGCTGAACAGTCGTCTCTGTATATTTTCTTCGCATCGCTCCTCCATCATTGCATTGTATATATTTGTCAACACAGAAATTAATCGACCATTGATTGATTATTTAATTTGACTTAAGACCACGCAACTAAAAATCATCGTTCCATGTGTTCGACCTTGGTAAACTTGCCAAGTAAAATATTCCTCAACATTCAAGGATTGTGGTATTTTGACGACCGAAATCCCCCTCCTATACTACAATTATCGACGATTAAAGAGGTAGATTTCACGATCATCATCATGCGACATCCCCGCGCTCGCAAGCATCTTCTCCGATGATCGGACCTGAGATAGGAGGTCTCTTTTCTTAGAGACTCGATCAACCACGCTACAAGAGGTATTCCATTACACTTGATGTGGTTCTAGATAAAACGATTTGAGAATCGTTCTTAGATCATGTGGTTTCATCGCATGAAAAATTTTAAATTTCGCTGCATAGAACAACTAGTATCTTCGTCGTATTCGATACGACGCTCACGCTTCCGTGATGCGCTTGAGGATTTTCCCATATCCTTCACTCTTGGGGGGGGCTTCTACAGCCGAAAAAGTCTAAGCGGACATGTGATGTGAGATCGGACCATATTTCAAGTCGCATCTTTCTGTTCATCTGATTTGTCAACCGTGGATCACAATTATGTTCCTTTCTGCTTCGTGGGTCACAGAACTAAGCTTTTATTATCATAATAGGGAGTCGCGTAGGAAGGTCAGGATTGCATAGGAGGGAGGGAGGTAGAAGAGACGAAGCTCTTGTTCCAGAGTGAAGGATGATTCATAGGCAGAGAGTGAGGGCAGGCTTGACAATCCACTTCAAGCATGCATTTCAAATAATGATGAGGTGGGGGTCAAAGCTTTACTTGACTCACCTATCCCATAAAAACTTGATCTATGGCCTAACAAAGCCATTGCTTGAACTGTCTTATGAGCCGCTGCTCCAACCACCAGATCGTCGAGTTGAAACCACTCCCGAACTCGCTCAAGTACGTTTTATTAGGTCCAAATAAGACCTTATCCGTCGTACTCCAAAAATCTTGGTCAAGGCGGGCATATGCCAAACATGAATACCTCCTGAAGCCATTGGTAGAACACCTGGCATAGAGACCCAATCTTAAGTGCAGAATATATCGCGGCTTCAATCTTTTTCAATATAATCGTCGCAACCTACTTCTCCAACAATAATAATCTGTATACACTAAAAAGAAATCTTGTCCGTTTGTAGATGGAGCTTCAACAACATCTAAGTCTAGAGGGAATTTGTGAGCATTACGTTCAAGCATAACTTCCATACCAAGGTTAACATGGTTGATGATATCAGCCCAAGTGTTGATAACATGACCTTGACTGTCAACTATAGGTTGGTTAAAATTGAAACCATTTAGGTTGAAAGCCATAGTACTAATACCTAAAGCAGTGAACTGGATACCTACTACATGCCAAGCAGCTAGGAAAAAGTGTAAAGAACTAGAGTTGTTGAAACTAGCATATTGGAAGATCAATCGGCCAAAATAACCATGAGCAACTACGATGTTATACATTTCTTCCTCTTGACCGAATCTGTAGCGTGCATTAGTAGACTCATTTTCAGTGATTTCCATGATCAAACTAGAAGTTACCAATGAACCGTGCATAACACTAAATAGGGAGCCACCAAATACACCAGCTACGCCTAACATGTGAAATGGATGCATAAGGATATTGTGTTCCGCCTGGAATACAATCATAAAGTTGAAAGTACCAGATATTCCTAGAGGCACACCATTAAAAAAACTTCCTTGACCAACAGGGTAGATCAAGAAAACATCAGTAGCAGCTGCAACAAGAGTTGAATATGCAATAACAATCCAAGGGCGCATACCCAAACGGAAACTAAGTTCCCACTCACGGCCCATGTAGCACACCGAGTAAGAAATGTAGAACAATTAGCTCATAAGGACCGCCATTGTATAACCATTCATCGACGGATGTTGCTTCCCATATTGGATAAAAATGCAAACCTATAGCTGCAGAAGTAGGAACAATCGCACCAGAGATAATGTTATTTCCGTAAAGTAGAGACCCAGAAACAGGTTCACGAATACCATCGATATCTACTAGAGGAGCAACAATGAAGGCGATAATAAATACAGAAGTTGTGGTCAATAAGGTAGGGATCATCAAAACACCAAACCATCCAATGTAAAATGGTTTTCAGTGCTAGTTATCCAGTTGCAGAAGCGACCCATAGGCTTGTACTTTTGCATCTCTCTAAAATTGCAGTCATGGTAAAATCTTGGTTTATTCAATTTTCAAGGACTCCCAAGCACACATATTAGCTATAACTATGACTTAACAGATAGCCCTCCGTCTGACTGTGCGTCATCCAGGAGCACCTAGACTGACCATCAATCAAGCAAACTTATATACAATGACATAGAATGAGGAACGAGACTCAGATGCACCTGGTCCTGGGGGGGGGGGGTTCATACCAAGAAGGCTCAGGGATGAGAGGGAATTTCAAAGTACCATAGAGATCTTGTGTCTGGTACTGTATGGTTCCACTCTGCAAGGCTTCGAATCATTCTCCTAAAGCTCATCCTCTTTATGATAAATGATCCGCTTGCCCAGAAAGGACCTGGCTAAATAGGGAAATCCCAATTCATTGGTCCTTTTGATACAATCAAATAGATTGCCACAAAGGCGCCATATTCTCGGAGCCCAAACTATGTGATTTAATAAATCCTCCCATGTCTGTTGCAGGCCGTTAACTCCTTCCCCTTCTTAAAACTCTGATTCGTATTTTCCATATAAAAATCTACAATCAACGATGGAACAAGATCCATTTTGCATCGTATCTAACTGATTCCTTGGTTCAGGTCGAAGAAGCAATGTCACTCGATTATTATCGAACTGACTGTAATCTTTTTCTGTCCGTGAGGATCTCACCAGAGCGCCTTCTACTTCTAATAGGCCGTGAACTAGATCAGAATCATTCTCAACGAGTCCATAAGAAGTGATCCCGTTTTTTTCATCGGGTCTGAGTGGATACCAAAGATCTTGAGCGACCGATCCGATAGAACAACTCAATACGAAGTGTTAATTTATGCAAATTATTTACATGGGCCCTAGTGTTAATTATATGAAGTTAAAATGCAAATGAACATAAATTATGGGAACAAAGCTCTATTTTCATCTATTTAGAGTGATGAATCACATATTTATTAGCCTCCCCGCTGGTGCAGACGTGTCCCAGGAAGGTGTTGGATCTCTCAGTTGCGACGGAGGTGGCTTGAGTAAAGAATAATCAATGATCGCATCTCGTCAGGAAGTGTTCTTGGGAGTTCACCCAGAGCCCTCGGAAGCCGTTGGATCTAAGGCATGGCCTAGATCTAATCTGGGCCATTCATGTCGAAGTGATGCGGTGTGCCTCCTTGCCGTCGATCACAGTTAAGTTGCGCTATGTGGCATCTCCTACATCCTTGGATCGCGCAACATATTGTGTAAATCACATAACAAACTGGTCGCCTTTTTGTATTTAAGATTTGGTATTTAAATATTTCCGTTGCATTGCAAATTATTGTAATATTTGCACACCATGCCCTACATTTTCATATATTTGCTTATTGATCCACACCACGTCACCTCATGTTTTGTCCTACGTGAGCATCCATTTTGCAATGAATCACTTGCGGGTTTATCTATTTCATTTAGGTGCCAAAATTTGTGATATTAGTGTTAACTTTTGGGGTAAATTGCATGGAGACCCTTGGAACTTATTTTTGTTGCAAAAACACCCCTTCTGGGTTGTTTATTTATTTCATTTTTTATTTTTATCAAATAGCTCCAGTGCACCAAAAATTATGGGAAACTTCTTGGGAATGCTTGGTATCGTGCTGATATTTGCCCGTATTTTTAGTTAGCATTTCGATTCATTTTTTCATTTATTAAAAATTATTTTAGAGTTGTTTATTCCCTGATTAGTTGTAAAAATAAAAAAATAAAACTTCATCTAGAAATTCCCAAAAAAATATATTTTATATTACTGTAAATTACTACTACAAACCAAAAACAACAAAAAAATATAAAAGAAAGCACTAAAATTGAAAACCCTTAAAAAGCTTATAAAAATCGGAAAATTTCTAAAATTTTAAAATATTTGTTTCTATTCTGTATTTGTATTTATATTATATAGCATATATTTAAATAGTTTTTTGACATTTTCAATAAATTTATCTATTTTAAAAACCCAAAACAATCAGGCCTATTATTATAAGACACTGATTTGTCACTTTAAATCAATTAAAAATTCCTAAAAATTAGTAAAAAATGCAAGAAAAATTATAAAAATAGTTAAAAATATTAAAAACCCTAAAACAATTTATTTTATAATTTTTAAGTATATACAACTATATTTTAAAATATAAAACCCTATGTATTATATATATACATAATATTGCTTATATATACTTATAGTTAGTATTTTTATTATCTATAAATACCTAATTATATTTTAAACCTTAAAATAAAAATGATTGTGCTTGCATATATTTTTTGATGTTTTACATCCGACTTATGCATATTATAGTATTTATAATATACATGTTTACACATATAGTTATATATATTGTACTTAAAAGGAAAAGAAACTCAAATTTGCAAAATAAAAAAACATTTAAAATTTAAAAACAAAAAAACAAAAAGCAAAAATTCTATAAAAATCAAATATAGTAAAAAATCACAAAACAATAAAAACAAAATACACAAAAACACCTAAGTAGGCTGCTCATTTGTCTCTACTCCATTTTGCTTTATGTGGTTTGAAACTCTACATACTTGTCCCTATACACATACTTTGTAGAGTTAAAATAAAATAAGTTTTGGGTCACTTCATGTTAATTGCTTTAATTATCTCTTGTGGCTTGATTGTTGTTTAAATCAACGGTTCGTGTTCGTTCACCTCAACGACGGTGTCCTCGCCTTGTGCAGAATATCAAACAGATGCCAAACCACTGTTTGACACCTGGTGACAACATGGTTTCTTCCTTTGAAGCGTCAGCCTCCGGGGAGATCCGCAGAGTTCATCTCCATGTTGCAACGGTTGCACGTGCGCTACTCAAGCATTTCCGATCCATCGTCGATCGGATCGAGGCGACGACAAAGCTCGATCGAGCTCCATCTCCCCATGTGAACCCATGCATCACAGGTAATCTCTCTCCTTCTTCTTTCTTCTTCATTGCTTATCCTCTTTTCCACCACCCTCGACTGCCTCTCTTCTCCACTCCACTTCGCCACTCCACCCCCAGCTCAGCTTCGCCTTCGCCTTCACCTTCGCGCCATTGCACCGTAGTTCAGCCACCTCCTCTGCTTGCATCGACCAGTCGCATACCATGCCTCCATGCCTTGACTTGCGCTATTCCGCCCCTCCACCTTCCACTCACCCTCGGCCGCACTGTCCTCATGCTCACTACTGATCGCCACTTACCATCGCCTTCACAATGCCTCCCGCTATTCTCCATCGACCCTGCAAGATATCCTCCTCCTCCACGGTCGATCCTCGACCGCCTCGAGCCCTGCCTCAGCTTCAGCCATTGATTTCGTATCAAACGACCACATAGGTCTCATGGCATCTGCCTCGAGCCTCCACTTGCGCCCACAACTTCGGGTGGGCCCGAATGTCAGCAAGCTAGCCACGTGCCGCTTCGACATGTCCAAAGCTCCTCCGTCGCCCGAGCCTCTACCTCCATACCTAAGCATCGCGTTGCACATGCCACGTGCGTGCGATGCGATGCAAATTTCATCGAGGCCCTCACATTTCCAACAAATCACATAAAGGATACCACCATTCTGGAAGCACGTTCGTGGTATACACGTGCTTGGGTAAATGATAGAGGATACCCATGCAGGTTTTGGTAATTTAATTTAGGCCCTTTTGCATTTATTTCAGTAATTTTAGTTTTATAATATGCATTTTGAATCCTATCTTTACACCTTAATATGAACCTTCATTTGACATTCATTATTAATTCCAAAAAATACAGTATGTTGCTCAAATAATCATTTACCATTTGATGAAATGAATGTATTTTTGTGAGGTGTGATTGATTTACCAATACCATTTTGATGATAGTTTGCATATATTTACCCATTGTGAGCTCTTTAATTCGCATTAAATCCATTTATCTAAAAATGATGGAAAATTCATCTTAGGAAGAAGTAGTTATGCTCTAAGATGTACCCAAAAATCAAGCCATTTGCTTGCATATTTAGGTTAAAATAAAATGTTTGGTGATTGATGTAGTTATTTTTTAATTCTTACAAACTTGATAATTTTAGGAGTTAGAATCTTTCCTGGATGGGTCTTAATTAGATACGTATAGGTTAATTTTAGTTTTAGAAATTAATCAAGTTTGCTATTTATTAAAATTAAATTACTCAAAATCCCATAATCTGCATTGTTTTATTTCTAAAAATTTTATTTTATTAGAAAAATATCAAAAAATCACAGTAGGTTAATTTCATTATAATTAACTCACCGACAAATCTTCATGATATGTGCACATCATTTGCATGAAAAATTGTAGAAAAGCCCATAAAAAGTGACCATTTTGCATTTACATCATATTGCATTAAAAGTACCAAAAAATCCGCTTTGAAAACTATAAATTGAGTTTGATAAATTGAGCCACAAGCTGTTCCTTTGCCTCCTTGAGTCGATCATGGGGCTCACCCTGGTTAAAGAAACACAAAAACCACAATGTTTAATTGATTGAATTATTTATTCGTCCCATTAAATTTTGATTGAATCCTGATTTCCCGACTACAACAATAAAAATGACAAATTAACATAAGGTATTTCCGGGTTCATTTGACTTAAATTTAACTAGACTTAACTACTTGATGATATGGATTTTTCGGTGATATCTTATGAATATAACATATCAATTCTTTTTAAGTTTTGTCATTTTTATTTAATTTTATGTGAAGATGCATGCATGATAAGAATTAATTAAAATGATAAATATTGAATGAAAAAGAAATTTTAGAAATAAATTAGAGAAGTGAGTATATACAAGTGAATTTACTAGTGCTTACACAATGAGAAGTTCTCTTTTTTATGCTTTTTCTGAATTTTTAGATTTTCATTTCTATGTAATTAGTTCAGAGATAAAATAAAAATATAGGAATTAAAATGAAATATAATGAAAAGAGATAGGTATCTATATAAAATAATAGGGTAAATGTAGTCGGATTTATAACATATCTAATTTTCACGAATGAACTCCAATTCTTTTGAATTTAATATTATTTTATAGATAATTCAATGTGCTTTGGTTCAAGGATCGGCATAGTTTAATTGGAGCATGTATGAGTGATATATTCAGCTTTACATTTTTTATCTCGGAAACTCGGGTTTGGGTTTATTGCAATATTTATAGCTAATATTTTTTAAGGTTTTTCATGGATTGAGGTCAGTATTATGTACACAATGAAACCGATTTCAATGTAATTGGGATTTGAATGTTTTTGTATATTTTATACAATTGAATGAGTAAGTTCAATTTAGATTTCTCAACATTTTATGTTATTTTCTCCATAAATACCGTACTCAATTAATTATCTAATATTAACCCACTTTTGTTACATGGGATATTTTTTAATTTGCGATGAAAGGAGAAAAAGAGGAAGAAAGGATCACCGTTGTTTTTCGTCATCTATGTTACAAGTTTTCTCGATTTGTGATGGAAGGAGGTAATTCATTAATCATTATTTCATCGAGTCCTTTATGCCGGGTTTAAAATTTCCTACAAACTTCAAATATTCTTAGTACACAACTCCACATGTAATTAGCTGATTTAACGACTATATTTAGTGATGGACTTGTTGATTGTATGCATAGATTTTGCAAGGTTCATAAAGTCATCCCGGCGGCCTCATATGCGATGCCTATAACGAATAAGCATCATGAGTATTCCACATAATTATGGGGGAGCTAATTTGGCTCCCCCACTTTGTTTTTTTTTGAAAAATACTTCCGTGGATTTTCTTTATTATATTTATATGTTATCTCAATCAAATTTCGTGCGAAACAGAGACTCCGACGGTCTCCATTCAGACGGAGATCGATTTCAATAATTCTGCAATCGTTTAAAAATATCTGTCTAAATATCGTAGAAATGTTTGTTTATCATAAAATTTGAATGACATATTATAAAACTATAATAATAAATTTCACCCATTATTTTTTTAAATTATGAGTAAATAAAAGAGGGACATCAAAGAAAAGCCCCGACCCCCGCATTTTACATACCCCCGTACCTTTCTTCCCCCGCAGTTCCAGTATAAAACCCACAGCCCTAAAACTCTCGCGCTCCCGCTCTCTCTCTCTCTCGTCGCTCCAGCTCTCTCGTTGTTCCAGCTCCGTTTGCCGACGCTCCCTCCCTCCCTCCCTCTCGCCGTCGCTGCTCTATCTCAGGTGATCTCTCTCTCTCTCTCTCGCCATCCCATCTCTTTTGTCCTCCGTGGAAAAAACCTAAATCGGTGGATGTTCTTCTCTGTTCGTTGTCACATACATGCTCTCTTTTTTCTCGTCGTCCGCTGACTCTTATCCATTTATACCGAGTGAATGCCATTGTTTTTCTAGGCTCTAGTTCACAGTGATACCTAAAACTCCGAACATTGTAATGCCGCTTTTTTCTGGTGGCACCGATGTACATCTGAGTCTAGAACTCCGAACCTTGTAATGTTGCTTTCTGCAACTTGATAATTGTTTCTAAGTGTTGTCAGAGGTGTTGAACTTGAATATTCTTTAAATTTTATAATGGACGGGTTGGTGTTGTGACCATGGTTATGCGCTTTTCTGACAGGCAATGGCGGGTGCTGCTGCTGCTCCGAGTGGCTTGGAAAGAGAGCAGGTACGATTTGCTACGTGGTGTTTGAATGCGGGTTTTTGTCTCTCCATACTGTTTTTTTTCTAACATCAAATTTTGTTGCGGAGTAGATCATAGCAATGGCAGAGAAGGAGATGGAATATAGAGTGGATTTATTTAATAGGTAAGCATATTGTACATCTCAGGGAAATGTGATTGGCTTGTTGAATATTTTTTATTGATTTCTGAGCAAACGTCTCATTTTTTGTTGTGTTCATTTTTTTATTTATAATAGCTATGAACGGTTAGTACCTACAAACTGCTATCGTTTCCTCATTGGTGAAGGTAAAGTACAAGAAGGAGGAATCTCCTCTCTTTAAAATTAAAAAAAGAGGAAATGAAAGCTCTCTTTTTGAAAAAAAGATGCTTATCCATTTAAGTATTCTCCTACATATGCAACTATTTTCATGATATTAATTGTCAGTTAATATTTGTTATAAGGATTTCGTATCTCCCAGTGGCACTACCCAGGATGCTATATTTTATGGTACATTTAACATTTACCACTTCATCATAGATTTTCAATAAGCTATCAAGATCGGGGATACGAGCTGGCACTCATAAGAAACTCTGCGAGGGTTATAGACCAGGTATCTTGCGAGGGTTATGGTGCTAGAGAGGATGGAGTGGTGTTTGTGTTGTGGGCTTGAGGTATCTTTTGTGGGAACTGTGGTGTTGTTGACATTTATGATGTCACATTTATGATTGTTTTACTTTTAGATAGTATTCAGGCTACATGTGAGAGTGGAAGGGGGTAAACATGCTTAGAAACAATGTTATCTGAAGTTTCTAGGTTGCTTGCACGGGCATTGGGGCAAGGCTTGATTCCTTGCTTTGCATCGTGCAAGCTAGGCTATTCGTCTCAAGCTTAGGTGAGTATTGAAGGTACCATACAAAGTGAGCACCCGCGACACTGATTCTTTTTAGCGGATTCAAGTCGCATCTGACATGGGCTTCTTAAAATACCAAACCTTCACACGAGGTCTATTGCCTTGAACTGAACTCCTTCAAATTAGATGATCTTGAAGGCCTCCACACATGCGTTCCTAACCCTTCACTTTTATAGCACTTTGCTTTTGCTTTTGCATCCTCATTCAATGCTGACTTTGGTGCTCCTCTCACAGATGTGACTCTAAAATTGTTTTTCCACCTTATCTTGTTCGTTGTTAAATGTAGTGGGGAGTTTTTTTCTTAAGTTTTAAGGGATTACGTAAAGTTTGATATTTTATATATGTTGTTTTTTTGCATCAGGTTATTTTGTGTCATTTGCTATAGTACATGCTAGACATTTTCTGTATTTAGCATACCAAGGATTCGAAAATTGTTGAGATATTTACTATCTTTCGTATTGTTCTCTTATTATCTATTTATTTTGTCTTCTTCTTGTAATTTGCCCAATAGGTTCCTCTCCTATATAAGAGAACCCTAGGACCTTTAATTAATGCAACTTATTATTTTCCCACAGCATGTTATCGGAGCGACGGTCCTAGACCGGAGTTCCTGTATCCCACCAAAACTCTAGCCCTACCCGCCCACCCCCTCCCGCTGCCGCCGCACGGCCCTCGTTGCCGCAACCCAGGCCACCATGCCTCCTCCGACGCCGCCTAGGCCCTTCCCCGGCCACAGGCCGCCGCCACCCATGCTGACTTGGGCTTCCAGTCAGCCGTACAACCCATCGGCCGCCACCAGGGCCGCTGCCAGGCCGCCTAGGCTGACATCACACCGTCTCAGGCCACCCAAGCCCTCCCCCTTCCCCCTCAGGTCGCCACAGGACCTCCCACATGCATTCGTGCACGTATGCAGCTCGAATAACAGTCTGAATTGATCTGATTTTGATCGGAAAACGCGATTTCAGACCCATAAACTGTGTTTTTCGGCCCTAGCGCGCATCGAAGATTGATGCGGATGGTTGTATGAGTCTACACATACAACCAATCCTCCGTATGATCGTGTAGACTTGTTCATATCCGTCTACTCCCCAGTTGAGTTCCGTTGTTCGGCCGTTTTCCTATCATGTTAGAAAACAAGGGTGACATTTTTTCATCCGGAGCTTTCAAGGGCCCCGTTCCCATCGTTAAGATGGATGAGACCAATTATGAGTTGTGGTCTATGCAGTTTCTCACCCTCATGCAATGCAACAATAAGGAGCACATCCTGACAGATCCAGAGCCAACGGATAGGATTGGAGCAAATGCTTCTTGGAAGCAAGATGATGTATATGCGTGTGTTTGGCTATGTGGGACCAAGGTTGCAGAAGTCGGCAGTCGGTACTCGGTCGGCAGGGTCACTGACTAAGGATTAATCGGTAGTCGGGAGAGTAATCGGATTTAGTCGGGCATTAGTCGGTTTTGAATTTTTTAATTATTTTAAATATATAAATCAAGTTTTATAACATATACTCTCATTTATATTCATATATTTAGCAGTTTTAATATTTTTGAGAGCTTAAAAAATTATAGCAACAGAAGAAAAAACGAAGCAAGTTAAGAACAAAATGTTTGGTTCATAGCACGGACAAAATTTTAAGAACAAAATGTTTGGTACATAGCACGAGTTGAAGTTAGAAATAAATTAATACAAAGCTAATCAACAACCACAAGAGGTAAATAACCTAAGTTACCTAACTATCATGCAAATCAACAAGAAGTATCTAAGTTAACGAACATTTAGACGTAATAAACACAATTCTAATCTTATATAAGTTAACCAACATGAAATTAAATCACAAAGTTTTAAGTAAAATTATCCAGGATAGTATATTAATTAGTTGATATTTTATATCTAGATGAAAAACTATAATTTAAAGTACAGAAGTATACAGAATTTTCTTATATTTTTTATTTAACATTTTTAGTGTTTTTTGTTTTTATATTTTTAATTTATTTGTGAGTTATACTTATTAGCATATAACCTTAAGTATCTCATTTATTGTCTAACAACAAGCCCTAAATCTCATCTAATTCTAAACGGATAATCGAGTTTACGTTTTGCGCCGAAACATATATCCGAAATCCCTATGCAAAAGTCAGCCGAGAAATCTCTATGCAAAAGTCGACCGACTAGTCGGCTGACTAGGCCGACTAATCGGGCGATTAATCGGGTCTGACCGACTATTGGCCGATTTGGCCTAGTCGAGTCGGGTACCCCCCCGACTCGACTAGTCGGACCGACTAGTCGGCCGACTTTTACAACAGTGTGTGGGACCCTCACCACAGAGATAGCCAATGATATTTTGAACCATCCCACCGCCAAGGCGATGTGGGATGCTTTGGCTTCCACCTATGCTCATGTGAAGAATGAGGTCAAGATTCTTCAGCTGCAGTTTGACATCTATAAGGCCAAGCAGAATGGTCGTCCTCTGCACGTGTACTACAGTTCACTCCGTAGCATGTTTGTGAAGCTTCATAGCTATATGTCTATTACGACATCTCTTGAGCAACACAAGGCATATAGGAACTCCACGATGGTTGGAGTGTTCATGGCTGGCCTTGATACATAGTATGATGCAACACATACTTAATTTCTCACTGGAGCTACCATACCTCCCATAGAGGAGGCTTATAACCGTCTCAGCCGGATGATCATGCCTCCTACATCTACTCCTCAACCCTCGTCAGGTATGGCAGTGTCTCGTGGACGAGGAGTGACGACCCAGTCTAGAGGATGCACCCCTCGTGGTAGAGGTGGTGGACATCCGCATGACCCTTGCACTTTTTGCCGTCGACCTGGACATACAGAGGATACGTGCTCTACCTGAAGCATGGATATCCCGTTTCTGATCGCATGGCAGAACAGATTGAGCCCTCAGATACTCCTGCTTCTCAGGTTGATCCTTGCCTGGATGATATCGTCTCTCGTATTCGAGAAATGATAACTCTTGTTGCAGGAACCACCACTACAGATACTGCGATCGCAGTCAAAGCCTCTTCAAGCTCCTCAGGTATCGCTTATGCCTTCACTGGTAGTACTGGTGCAGATATGACAGAGTGGATTGTGGATTCTAGTGCTTCCCATCATCTTTGTGGAGACAAAGCACATCTGAGGTCCTACTGAGCCATACCACATGGTAGATGGGTTGTCATTGCTAACGACGACCATTTACCCATTACAGGACATGGGGAGGTGCATTTGACGCCGTCCATGCATCTTCAGAATGTTTTATATGCTCCTGACTTTCAGATGAATTTACTTTCCATTAGTCAGATTACTAAGGATCTGCATTGTCGTGCCATCTTTGACCCTCATCTCTTGTGTTTCAGGACATACTCATGGGCAGGGTGATTGGATGTGGCCGTGAGCAGCGGGGACTCTACAGACTGATCCAACCTCCTCATGTCGGCGTTTCTACTATACCTACTGGACCAGTCTCACCATATATGTGGCACCTTTGTTTTGGCCACCTTCTTCTGCAGAAGCATGCCATGTTCTCCCTCATTCCACGAGATCCACCTTCCGGTGTGAGGCATGCCAGCTTGGGAAACATAACCGTTCCTCCTTTCCATTCCATCAGAGTCGGAGCAGTTCTCAGTTATTTGAGCTCCTTCATTTAGAATCTGGGATCCGAATCGTACTCCTGATCACCAGAGACACCATTTTTATCTAGTTGCCGTTGATGATTTTTGTAGACTTTCCTGGATCTTTTTATTGAAGAATAAGTATGAGGCTGAATCTGTGATTAAATCTTTTATTATTGAGATAAATAATATCTTTTCTGCCAATGCCAAATATATTCGTTCGATAATGCCTTAGAGTTCTGCACCTTACAGCTTTCTAACTTTCTTAGATCTCTTGGCATTGTTCACCAGACCTTATGTGCATATACATCCCAGCGGAACGGTGTTGCAAAGCACGAACACCGTCACTTACTTGATGTGACCAGAGGTCCAGAACCTTGTTGATACAGAGTCGTATTCCTCATGTCTATTGGGGAGATGCCGTCCTCATAGCTTGCTATCTGGTGAACCGCATACCCTTGTTTATGTTGGAAGAGAAGATTCCTTTCTCGTTTACGTTTCCCGAGAAGGATCTTTTCTCTCTTACACCTCGTGTCTTTGGATCTGTTGCTTTTATTCATGTCTCTTCAGGTCGGGACAAGCTCTCTCCTAAAGCTGTCAAGTGTGTGTTTGTTGGCTACTCTCGTACCCAGAAGGGGTACCGTTGCTTTGATCCACTAAAGTGGAAGTACTTTGTCAGTGCAGACGTTACTTTCTTTGAGTATGTTATGTATTTTTCTCCTACATATGACCACGGCCTTTTAATGTCGGTTTCGCTTGCCATTTTGGTGACTGATCGAAACGGAATTTCGGTGGAATTTCGGTTGAATTTTGACAGAAATTTCGGTCATTTTAGTCATTTTTTGTATCAAGCCCCCATATTTTGGTCATTTCGACAATTTCGCTCGAATTTCGATTGGATATCAATATTCGACAGAATTTCGACCGAATTTTGCTGAAATTTGAGGCCATGCATATGACAAACTAGCCCCATCTGACTCTGACGATGAGATCTTCATGCCTCCACCTCCTACTGTCGTTCCTTCGCCTCCCTCTACTCATGATCTACCACCACCTCATCCACCACCACCACCACCATTACCACATGCTTCTGTGGCTCTACCTCCTACTCTGACTTATTTTTTCCATGTGCTTTTCCTCGCAGGTCTCGCTCGATTCTCCATGCTCACAGGTCTTGTCCATCATCCAACACGCCTCGGGTATGTACTAAGCACATTGTTTCTACTGATGGCACTACAGAGTTGTCTGTGTAATATAATTCTATACAGGATGAGCAGGTGCCCTCTCAGGAGGGGAACTCACAGGTCACAGACTTGCAGATGATCTTGATGTACCGAATGCTTTGCGAAAGTCGAAACGACAGTGTGCTACTTATCCTCTTGCAACCCATGTTTCTTTGAGCAGGCTGTCAGAGGATTTCAGGAGGTTTACCTTGGCACTATCTGCTGTGGAGATTCCGCAGACATATCATGAGGCTCTAAAGGACAACCAGTGGAGGTTAGCCATGGAGGGGGAGATGGTTGCGTTACAGTCACGTGGTACGTGGATTCTTGTTTCTGCTCCATTCGATGCATCTATTGTGGGATGCAAATGGGCTTTCACTGTAAAACATCGTGCGGATGGTAGCGTGGATCGTTATAAGGCAAGACTTGTGGCACGTGGGTTCACCTAGACATATGGGGTGGACTATCAGGATACATACTCTCCAGTTGCCAGACATTCTACTCTGCGTATTCTACATTCTGTTGCTGTGATATGAGATTGGCCCCTGTATCCGCTTGATGTGAAGAATGCCTTCTCTATGGTGATATATAGGAGGAGGTTTACATGCAGCAACCACTTGGGTTTGCCGCTGAGGGGGAGTGTCAGAAGGTTTGCATGCTACACAAGGCTATCTATGGGGTGGACTATCATGATACTTTCTCTCCAGTTGCCAGACATTCTACTCTGCGTATTCTACATTCTGTTGCTGTGATATGAGATTGGCCCCTGTATCCGCTTGATGTGATTCATGTGAAGAATGTCTTCCTCTATGGTGATATATAGGAGGAGGTTTACATGCAGCAACCACTTGGGTTTGTCACTGAGGGGGAGTGTCAGAAGGTTTGCATGCTACACAAGGCTATCTATGTCCTTAAGCAGAGTCCAAGAGCATGGTTCCAGAAGATCTCGGACTTGATAGAGCAGCATGGATTTGTGAGATCGACTACCGTTCACTCCTTGTTTGTGCAGAGGACCCAGAGAGGTACTACTGTCATTCTTGCTTATATCGATGGCATTATTGTTACATGAGATGACGAGCAGGGCATTCAGGGTGCCAAAGACTTCCTAGGTCAACAGTTTATGACCAAGGACCTTGGACATTTACGTTACTTCCTTGGATTGGAGTTTGCCAAGAACCAACGAGGTCTTGTGATGACTCAGAGGAAGTATGTTACATATTTTCTTTCAGAGACAGGCATGACAGGTTGCAGACCTGTCACTATCCTATTGACCTGAGCATGAAGCTCTATGATGATGATACTGAGGAGGTCGACAAGAGGAGGTACATAGAGCTTGTTGGCAAGCTACTATATGTGACTATTACCATGCCCGACATATCTTTTGCCGTGAGCAAAGTGAGTCAGTTTATGGACCAGCCTAGTCATGCACATATGGATGCAGTCTATATGATTCTGAGATACCTAAAGACTTCGCCTGGTACGGGACTTCTTTTCAGTAGAGGCACATCTCTCTCAGTTACAACATGTGCAAATGCAGATTATGCTGGGTGTCCAAAGGATATAAAGTCTACATCATGCTTTGCTGTGTTCATAGGGAGTTCTCTTATTTCATGGAAGAGTAAGAAGCATACTGTGGTTGCCAGATCAAGTGCTGAGTCGGAATACATGGCCATGGCACAAAATAGCACAAAGATGATGCGTTTCAGATTTGTACTTACTGACCTGACTATAGAGGTGCCTCTTCCCATGCACCTCCAATGCGATAATCAAGTTGATCTTTTCATTGCCAACAACCCAACATTTCATGTGAGGACCAAACACATAGAGGTGGACTGTCACTACACTCGTGACATGATACAGAAGGGTCTTATCGCCACTGCGCATGTTAGCTCCGGAGACCAGACAACATATGTTCTTACTAAGGCCCTAGCCAGAGGGCCTTATTAGAGATGTTGTTCCAAGCTGAGTCTGATTGATATCTGTGCTCCAGCTTGATGGGGAGTGTTGAGATATTTACTATCTTTCGTATTGTTCTCTTGTTGTCTATCTATTTTGTCTTCTTGTAATTTGCCCAATAGGTTCCTCTCCTATATAAGAGAATCTTAGGGCCTCTCATTAATGCAACTTATTCTTTTCCCACAACAAATATCAACGACGATGTGGATTGTAACTTCAGCTCTGAATAGGTCCACTCAATGTTACATATATTTCTCGAATTCGAGGTATTCTCTGAGATCCTTAGGGATCAGTGACTAATTATCTAGTATCTCTTCACCTTCGCATCCCTTTGATCGAAGAGATCTTATGTTGTTGGAGTATACGCGCCATGTGGAGATGGGTAATTGGATACCTCCAGTGTCTAATTACGACATCCAGTGGTTTAGTCCCGCATCTATTAGTTGCGGGACTTGGAGACTCAGTGTGGGCTATATAAGAGCTTTACGCCCATTGTATCAGATGAGAGAAAGTTCAATATAAAACACAATCACTTCGAGGCATTCTCTTATGGTTTCATCCGCTCCTTACAGAGTAGGGTTCTACGTAAAATCCCGAAGTTCTTCATTGTTCTTATTTTTTATCTCTGATCACTTTTCTGCATTCTTGTTTTCTAACATGGTATCGGAGCGGGTTCGATTTTAGGGATTTGAAGATTTTGATTCTGATTGTATTCTTGAAGATTATTTTGTTTACGTTTGTGAATCGTTCAAGTTCTAGAGGAGTTCTAGGGTTTTTAAATCCTAATTTCAGCAATAGTCTGGCTTGGTACAACCATTGTTTTTAAAAACGCGTCTTGAGGCCTCGAAGCTATAGCCTCATGCGGCCTCAGTGAGGCGTGCGCCTTGAGGCTTATGAGGCGCTGCCTCATGTATGAGCTGTTTTTTTTAATTTTTTCGACAATATTTTTTCTTTTCTTTTTGATTGTGAGCTTTCCATCTTTTGTAGACAAGTATTTTCAAGTCTTTAAGCTCACGATTCACTGAAATGCATTTTTTTAATTTATTAATATATTAAGCTTATTTTTACTTTGTTATGCATGCTCTTTATAAATCAACATGAACAAAAATTGAGTCTTGAGTCCTTAAATCCAATGCCTCTACTCTTTAGTATGAATCAACCATAAATGCTTTAATTATTAAAATGTTTGGATGCAAGTCCTTTACTTTGACCTAAATTTAGAAAAGTATATTTTTTGTAAACATGTCTCATCTTTTCTTCTATTCAGTCGGGACTAAATTAATACACATCAAAACATTGCATGAACAAAGATGGTCATAACATGCAATATTCAAGTATTTTATCCCCCAATTCTTATGGTAAAGTAAAAAGTGATCATTGATTCACTGCTTACTCTCTTATCCTTCTCAATTGAATGACACAAATATCTCACCTAATTTTGAAAATGATGTGTTGCATCTAGTCCCTTTAGTTAAATTTTATTCAAAACTTTAAATTTTGCGGAGAGTTACCCATTATTGTGCTTACATATCCATATTTACTTGACTCCTTACAAATTTAGAGTCCAAAAAAGAGTTATATAACAACTTGGATGTTTAAACCATGATGTTAACCTTAAATGTCTTGTGGTTATGTATTTAATCATAACTATTTAATTTCTAGAACTTGAAAATTGTAATTACGATTAATTATTATGTTTTATGAAAAGTTTTCTTTCACGAGTGTGGCTTACGCCTCGATACGCCTCGAGGCTTATGCCTCGAAGTAATAATGGGAAAACGTCTCGATACACCTCATGCTTTTTAAAACCTCGGGTGTCGCTCTCTCTACAACCAGGCATCCCTGATCAAGTTTCCTCAAAACCTAGATTGGGTTCGTTCATGTTCATGCCCAAGAAGGAGAAAAGGGTGCAACATGCACCTTCTACTGTAGCCATCTCGCCGTAGCATCACAAGTGAAGAAGAACCCATTCAATCCGTTGGTGACACATCCCAGGTACCTTATCGAGTTCCCCACGGAACCCTGCTGCCAAAGAAAAAGGGAATGACGGCATTGGTTCCAGATTCCCAAGACTTCAGAGCCTCGCGTGAGACATGGTGGTGTTATCATGCATCTCCCTGAAGAACCCCCAGGCGATGACACCCTCCTACCGAGCTTGCGGACGCCGACGACATGATCTCCTCGCAATATCGAAGAACCAGGAGACATCGCTCCAAGCCATCTCCCACATCCACGCGACACCTCCTGGATGCGCAGTCGAGAAGGTGCACCTACTCCATCTCCCATTTTGTGCGGCGACGACAAGCTCCAACAAGCCCCCCATGGGGGAGGGGCTTTCGTTTGGAGTGTTCTCAATCGGGGAACCCTAAATAGGGGTGGGCCCAAGTGGGTCGGAAGATTTTTTTTAAAATATGAACGGAAAAAAAGACAGATCAACCGTTAAAAAAAGGCTGATTGAAAAAAGGAGGTTCTAAAAAAAGAGAGATGGGCCCATCATAAAAAACAGGGGGGACAATCATTTGTATTGGGCCCAGAAAAATTGAGAATTGATGGTCGAAGGAGTCCAATTAGATTGAGTTTTTTTGAGAAAAATGTGCATACAAAAAAACATACGCAGCGAAAAAAGGGAGACATCTATAAAAAAGAAGAGGAATAGCCAGGAAAAATGATTCAAAAAATATTACGAGAAGAAAAACTGAGAAAAATCTTGAGATCGGCTTATGTGGATTTTTGCTTCTCCCCATCATTTTCTTGTTTTCTTTCAACTTGGTCGATGTCATTGTTTTCCGACAATTATGAGAGAAAGGGGTGGGGGGTATTATGTAGAGTTATGTAGCTCATATTCAGATTCTCCAGTCCAGATGCTAGGTCAGTTGTTAGACTCTACAATTCAGATTTAGACTCGACGTTTAGATTGCTTCCGAGTATTCAATTTGATGCACACATGTATGCGATCATCAGTTGTGTTGTCCCATCATTGTTTTTGGTCTCAGATTTTTCATGTGATATATAGGGACTCCAGAGTAGAGATCCCATTCTCCATGCCATTGTGGGATAGGATTTTCATGTGGTTTCATATGGACTCCAGAGTAGAGATCCCATTCTCTGAGCTAGTATGGGAGAGACCTACTTCTCCGACGAGGAGACTTTCAAACTCCATTCTCCAGCAACCGTGGACTTAGACGAGGATGTTTCCACAGCCTTTTCAGTTCGACCCTTCAGAGATGGAGCAGTTTCCACATGATGCACAATCTTTTATATGTGGCGGCCAGAGTACTCCGACGAGGAGACTCATTCCAGTTTCAGTGACTCTCACGCAGTACAGAACACTTGTTCTCCGACGAGGAGACCCGGTTCAACTCACACTCCAACCATGTCCCTCCTCACTTGCACGACATGAGAAACAACGTCCTCGGCAACAATCGACAGTAGAGTATGCGTTGAATTGATATTGTATGTAGTGAATTGTGTTGCGAGTTTCAGATTTCTGTCTATGCGTCCAAGCTGAGCATTGCATGCTCTAGCTCGAGGGGAGTGTTGGAGTATATGCGTCATGTATAGATGGGAAATTGGATCCCTCTAAGATCCAATTATCACATCCTATAGTTGTTTCATATCTACTAGTTGTGGGACTTGGAGACTCCGTGATGGCTATATAAGAATCCCCACACCCATTGTATCAGATAAGAGAAAGTTCAGTAGAAAACGCAAGCCCTTTAAGGCATTCTTTCGTGGTTTCATCCCGCTCTTCAAAAAGTATGGTTTCACATAAAATCCCGGTGTTCTTCATTGTTCTTATTCTTTATCTCTGATTACGCTCTACATTCTCGTTTCTAATGTATGCAAACATGGACATGGATATATATGTAAATATAATTATAATGGTGCTAACAAAACAAAAGAATCTTCTTCTATGAGGTATGATTTTTATTCTGATTATTTTTTCTCGTTAACTTATTTAAACATGCTCCACCATCATCATCACAAGCTATAGTTTCTTCCCATCAATATCCTCATCAAGAATAAATTTTATTGCATCATCATAAGTTTCAGTCAGTCATCGAGGCATTAGATGTCGATGAGAACATATATCGATATATTGAAATGCCTCAAATAGGTTTGGACCAAGAGCACAAACAATTGTCATGAACTACAACATCTACTCATATATGAAATGCGAAAAGTATCTTGAAGTTGTTGAAGCGTGTTATCGACACACGCAAGAGGGCAATCAACTAAGTCTAGATTAATAAGAAATTCATTTTGGCAATGAGTCGTGAATTTTTACTTTTGTATGTTTTTATTTTATTGTTGTTTTTCAAGATTATTTCATGTATGTTGGTGTCTCTTAAATGATATGTACTTATATTTATGATCATTAATACGAAATCATGTATTTAATGTTATATTGTCAGTTTATCCACATACTTTGTTGCAAGTAGCTGAATAAAACACGTGCAAACATAGAAAGCCGTATCGGCGATATATCTGCGATATATCGTCGTATATCGGTTTCGACAGGGTAAGGGTTTCGATATCACCCAACATATCCTTTTACAGGGATATCGGCGATATATCGCCATATCGGCTCATACAACAATAACAACAAAGCCTTTTCCCACAATTAAGTAGGGTCGGCTACATGGATTCTTCGCCTCCATTCAGATCTATCTTGAGTCAATCCCGGGCTTATATCCATAAAACTAAGATCCCTTTGTATGGTCTCTTTCCAACACTTCTTGGGCCGTCCTCACCCTCTCTTAGCCGGCTCAACATCCCAACCTTCACATCTCCTAACTGGTGCATCAGTTGATCTTCTTTGCAAATGTCCAAACCATCTTAAGCAATTTTTTCGCATCTTATCCTCGATCGGAGCTACACCAACTTTCTTTCTGATTACATCATTCCGAATCCGATCGTTACGTGTGTGTCCACACATCCACCTTAACATTTTCATTTATGCTACATTCATTCTTTGCACATGTTTATGGTTCACAGGCCAACATTCGGATCCATAAAGCATAGCAGGTCTCACGGCTGCTTTGTAAACTTTCCTTTAATTTTTAAAGGAATTTTCTTATCACAGAGAACAACAGAGGCTCCTCTCCACTTTAGCCAGCCGGCATTTATTCTATTAGTAACATCTCCATCAATTTCCCCATCATGTTGCAGAATAGATCCCAGATATCTAAAGGAATCTCTCTTCCGAATGTTTATCGTCACCAATCTTCACCTCGATTCCTTCACCATTGCTTCCATCAAAGGTGCACTCCATATATTCTGTCTTGGCCCTACTTATACGAAATCCTTTAGTCTTCAACTCATGTCTCCAGACCTCAAGCTTCTCATTTACTCCATCTCTAGTCTCGTCCATTAACACAATATCATCAGCAAATAACATACACCAAGGTAGCTCATCCTGAATGTGACTTGTCAACTCGTCCATAATCAAAGTAAAAAGAAATGGACTCAAAGCAGAACCTTGATGTAAACCAATGTTGATGTCAAAATATCCAGTCTTCCCAGGCGGGGTCCTTACACAAGATAAAGCCCCATTATACATGTCCTTTATGAGGTTAATGTATAGGATATGTACTCGTCTCTTCTCCAACACTCTCTACAATATCTCTCGTGGGACAAAATCATAAGCCTTACTCCAAATCAATAAAGATCATGTGGAGGTTCTTCCTTTTAGCTCTATAAATCTCCATTGTTCTCCTCAGCAAATGGATGGCTTCAATCGTTGAGCGACCTGGCATGAATCCGAATTGTTTTCTTTTACGTAGGACGTTGGCATGCTCCATTATCGGTCAAAAATGGTTGGATCCAGTACAAAAAAAATCTCGGATATCGATTGATATCATTGATGTTTCGTCGATATTTATATATATCAATGCTATTATTCATGCAAGATTGATCCCACTACTTATCTAGCTACACCCAATATTAAAACACATATCTAGCTACAACTAGTATTAAAACACACAATGGTTTATATATATATATTTTGTTTCGGGTCGAGGGGGCTGCCCTCGTACCCTCGCAAGGGGGGACAACCTGAGCCCCCAACCCCCTAGGCTCGCCGACCGGGCAACGAGACCCCCGTACTGGTAGGGTATGGTGTGACTGGAGGGTTCATACAATGGTTTTTCAACTTGGCGTATATTTACAAGTTATTTCATGTTGTAAGAACTTGAATGAAATCAATTTCCACTATCTATAAGTCAATTCTTCAAAAAAAATCTATAAGTCAAGAATCAAACATTAATATCGATATGTTCAAAATAATCGATATATACGATATAAGCTTCATAGATGATCGATATGTGTAATCTAAGAGTATATTTGTAAGTTATTTAGTGATCTAAGAACTTGGATGAACTCTATTTTCAATATACATAGGTCAACAACTAACAGTACCATCGATATGTTTGATATGACCGATATGTGCAATATAAGGATCATAGTCTTCACAAATTATCTGTATGTGTTATCTAAGTGTATATTTATAAGTTATTAAATATGACAAGAACTTGAATGGAATCCATTTCCAATATCTATAGGCCAGGAATAAATATCAACAATGCTATGTTCGATATGACTGATATGGCGATATACGGGCTATAAATGTCCGATATGTGTGGCATAAGTGTGTATTTGTAGGTTATTTGTTTTAATATCTTGGATGATCTTAATTTCTGGAAAAAATGACAAAAAATGACTTTTTAAATCCATTTCCGACATTTCCACCGATATCGTCGATGTATTGGCGATATATCTCGATATATCTATTTCCGGGCGGACCGAAACGATATCGATATCGATATGACTTTCCTTGCATACAAATACAATCAATCAAGCAAAATGCAAAACACACAGATTTACAAGCTTCACTCGTAATTATGCTGCATCCTTGGTGGCAACAATGTGCCCATTCTAATATTTTAGAGCAACTGGGGTACAGAGGGATAATACAAAACACTTACCGTATGAGGGTTTATAAAATAACTCATACAAACGACATAAATGGATAGATTCTCAAATCTCTCTAAACATGCATATTTCTCAAATCTCCTTAAATAGGAAGACCTCCAAATCTCCCCCAATGGGAAGAATAAACGAGTTAGGAAATATTCAAAATCTGAATGGATCCTCCAACCAGTTATGATATGTATGGATTCTTAATTTAGGATTCGAATCATATCACCAATTTCCACCTTGATTAGGTTCCTTAGCACTGCTCTCAATCCGGATAGTAGGACTCAAGGCATTATCAATATTTCCACCTTGAAATTGAATTGAATCCTTAGATAGCAGAATAACTATTGCTTCCATATCGATAATCTCCACCTTGAAATTGAATCCATAGGTAGCAGAATAACTACTGCTTCCATTATCGACAATCTCCACTTTGAACTGAATTCTCAGATAGCAGAACTGTAACTGCTAGACTCCACCGTCGTCTTCCCATACAAGGGGCTACCGCATGACTGCCTGCCAAAGGCCGAACCCATTTCGCTAGTGAACTTTTTGTTTTTGATCTTCAGATTGTGCAACATCATCTGCTTGATGATGCGGACGAAACTCAACCTTCTGATATCAGTTTGTTGTGAGTAGCGGAAAAGGATGCAAACAAGCATGAACATGATCAATCAAGCAAGGCACAAAAAACATGGATTTACAAGATTCATTTGTAGCTGGGCTACATCCTTGGCGGTGGTAGTGGATCTCTCTTAATATGGTGGAACATTTTGAGTTCAGAGGGATAATTCAGGACACCAACCCTATGGAGGTTCATATAGTATCACATACAAACAAATCTCCATAAATAAACATATTCTTTAATCTGTCTAAACATGCATATTTCTCAAATCTTCTTAAATAGGAAAATCTCCAAATCTCCCCCAATGGGAAGGATAAGCATGCTAGGAAATAATTAGAATCCAAATAGATCGTCTAGCCAATTATGATCTGGATAAAAAAATTTAGGGTTCAAATCATTTGAACAATTTCCACTTTGATTTGAATCCGTAGATAGTATAACTGCTCCAAATCCGGACTATATGATTCAAGGCATTATCAATAATCTCCACATTGAAATTGAATCCTCAGATAGCATAATAACTACTTGTTCAAATCCGGATAGTAGGCTTCAATCAACCTACTAAATATACAAAAATATTGAATACTCATTCATTTATGATATACTAGAGACCTTTTATCTTTGAAATTAATGAATTTTCATCCCTTTTTAGCTGTTTGAGCGCAATTCTGGGATACTCAGCATGCCCATTTGTGGACTTGGTGAAATGACATTGGCATCATCACATAAAACTATGGTTCTCAAATGTTGTGGATGAATCTAAAACTTTCGAACTTAGGATTAAACTATGAGAAGATCACCATTCTTTTTGACAACACTAGTGCAATAAATATGTTAGAGTCATGTAGATCATTCTAGAACAAAGCACATAGATGTTAGACATCATTTTTTGAGAGAAAATGTGTTAAAAGGAGATATAGAAGCATACTTCATAGGAACACTTAACCAACTAGCTGATATCTTCATCAAGCCCCTAACCTTTGATAGATTTACTTACATTAGAAGATAATTAGGCTTGTGTTCTTTAAATGATTTATCTTGAAATTGTATTAGAACTTATCAACTGACTACGTTCTTTTGATAGTTGACTGATCAACCTCTCAACTGATAGCCGACTGATTGCGTGGGAACAAAACCTCGTTTCGAGGTTTGCAACTTTAGTCGATTCACATTTTTGATTATTAGACAATTAAGTTTGGTCTCAATTGTCTACTTTACATTGACTATAAATATTATTCGTTGGTCATTTTTTATCGTCAGGCCCAATCAGCTGACTCGTAGTGTTCACCGATTGAAAAATTGATAAAAGGCTAAAATGCCTCGTCTCTTCACCCCTTGATTAATCAGAAAGACATATCTCTTCATACCTTCTAAGGGACACTCACTAGTTTATAGAGAGCATTGTCCTTATCCTAAAATCAGTCCTAATCAAGTTACTCCATTCTCAAGCCTCATATCCCTACTCTCCATTTCCTTGCAATCATGAGTTGCATGAGTACTCTTGGAGTCGGTTCAAACTGTCGAGGTGGGCATGGACCTCCTCACAACCTTCTCGAGGGTTATTCGCCATTAAGGATGCCCAAGCTCTGTTAGGAAAATGCTCTAATATGAAGGTGAGTACAAAATGATCAATTGTTTAGGGTAGGTTCAATAAGTATGAACTTTGTATTCTTCTATAATCGGGATCATTAGCCTTCTTGGTAGATCCTTCTTCCCATCAGATGACATCACCATCGCCTACTTCGAGTTGGTACATATGTTAATGCCAACTTAATTGTCGTAGAGGACGAGCAAAGGAACACAACTCTCACCTCCTCCGTCCTCTTCATTCCAATCACCATTACCACCAAGATGCTCACCGATCTTCTTGACGTAGATAACAATGTCAATGCCATCACCGACCCATTGTTGCAATAGTCAGCTGACTAGACCGATATTCAGTCCGAATTTGTGGCGAGGTGGTCACCAATAGTTTCTTTTCTTTCAATATTTGATCCAATCGAATATTCGGTACGCCTATTAGACTGACTGATAGAATAGTCGACTGACTATTCACTTGTCTTTGATTTTTGATTTTTCAAGTTTTAACATTTCAAAGGTTCCCATTTATCCCAGTATCACCACAAACGTTAAAGCTCCATATATATAAGTTGTTAATTGGTACTTTTATCTTGGATTCTTGTGACAATATATGTATAAATATTTGAGAATAAATGTATTAAACATAATTTTATATTTAAAACAATTAAAAAATACATAACTGAAAAAATTCAAATAATCGCTTGAATACTGAATATTATTCAGTGAGTACCTTGAATGAATACTGAATACTGGCTTTTGCTGCAATGCGCCAACCTTGTCTCGAAGATCAACTATGATGAGGTCAAGCGGGTCATTATTTGCCAAGATTGCTATATCTAGGGGATGCATCACTTTTAAGGATTTACGACCCACTCCCCGAGTTCTTGCCATAATTCTGGGACGGAGCTTGATCACCAAGATATGGAGATTTCGTCATGTCTCCTAGAGCATGGCATACATGATCAATGTAAACATGACATGCAAGAAACTCAACTGTGCTATGTACTCCTCTACCCGATGCCCTCTCCTCCTCGAGTAGCTCTTCCACTTGGGTGTTTTCTCATCCAGTATTCAACCGTCATGACATCGACCTCACCAGCCAAATCGAGATTGGGAAGCTTTATGTCTTTGACAAGAAGACCCTCACCCGAATGGGTTTGGTTGAGAAGAAGAGAGCGACAACGACAACTCCGAAGTAGCAGAAGCAATGGCAACAATAGTAGCAGAACAATCGGCTTTGGGGAAGGTCTAGATCAGTCATTTGAATGGACTCTGTGATGGCCTGAATGAGATCTTGAAGCCAACTTCTAGAATATATATGATGGTTTTGCAGAACAATACCAACATCAATGTGAGATGTATCAACACATCCACCATCAATTTTAGTGCATCCAGAAGCGATTTCATCAGCTCGAACATGATCACAGCAAGCACGGACGTTGCCTCTGAATTTTGTTTGTTTTTAGTTTAATAGATCTTTTTATTGCATGTAATCTTTATATAGTAGCTTTATCTTAATGCAAGTGATGTTTTATTATATTGAAATGTAAGTTCATTGTCATTTGTCATTAACGTATTACACTTCTTATTAGTTGTCTAATTTACATCTTAGCTGACTACTAAGTTTCTGCAGTCGACTATCCTGACCAAGGATTTAGTAACTTCCTTATCCATAAGCTTTAGCGGACTAATAGTTAGCCAAATACTTTTTAACTTAGTGACTAGTTATTCTTAGTCTACTGTTTTTCAAGGTAAAATTCTTTATTAGCCACAATTTGACAATTAATCGACGAGCTTGTTCTCTCAGTTGACCAACTACAACTAACTGGCTGACAACTTTTTCAGTCGATTAATTGAAGCAGTTTCACTAGTTATGAGAATAGGAACCATCCTTTTTTCGCATTTGATGTCTTCTACACTCTGAACGTTGCAAAGTAACCTTTCTCTTCCACCATTTGCAATGGCCTCCATACACTATCTCTTCGCGTCTTGCCTCGAGCACAGTGTATCTCATGCTCTTTGGCACATGTATGTTGACATCAAAATGATATGTGAACGATCAATGAACTGGGAAGACTTCACGTAGTTCCGGTTCGGTCGTAAGATCCTCCCTCTCCTTTCACTTAATGGTATAATTCCACTCATTTAATCTGATTTCCTGATCTTTAACGCATCTCGAATTTTCTGTCCATTGATGATCATAATGTTATATGCCAATCTTTTTCAATTTATATTATTTAGGCCGTGCAATTCTCTTTACATCTGTCTTCCATGTTCCTCTTGTTATTGACTCTCAAATGTTGTCTTTGTTATTTAGACTTCGAATCGCGGATACTCTCTTGGAATTATACTGTTCTATTCCATATGCAGAAATTCCTCGTGTCATACTCAATGTTGATTTACTATAACCCGATGAGTTTCTGGATTCTGAGTATCTGAAGCCTATCCAGTGATCTTAGCATGTATCCTCGAATGTGACTTTTATAGTCTCAAGGGACGAGGCATATCAATCTCAAAATGCTTGGCATACATTCTTTATGCACTTGTAACCAAGCAAAGACTAAACTGGGCAAATATCATCATTGACTTGATGATCATTGCCAACCATGCTGGCTTGCTATTCACAATCGTGATCATGGCTTTCTTCCAAGAGTAGGATTTCTTCACTTAGGTTTCATTATTCATGCTCCGCTTCTTCGATTACACAACTCTCCATTGTCTTGGCTTCATGAAATTTGATGATATCAACATTGCAGTGTGATTAGATGTTATGGTTTATGTTGCCTTGTCCCATTGTTATCAAACATGTAATAGTATAAAACTATGTTAGTCGTTTAAAGCCTACAACTATATTTTGATTTGGCTTGTTAAAACACTTTTTATGGTTTGATTCTAATATTTTGTTCTGATACATTTGTTTATGCTATGTTTCCTAACTCATTATTAATTTTACTCGCCCTGTTGTCATTCTTGATAATGACAAAATGGGTGAAAATAACGAGAAAAATGTTGAGATTTACAGTGATGTAATGAATTTGTTGAGATTCACAGTTATTATGGGAAGGTTGATTTTTAAGATACAAGAAAATATGTAACTTTGTACAGACACATGAAAGCAAGTCTTGCATCCTCAGATTGAATATATTTCTGCAGGAATATTTTTTCCTGTCTTTAAAACATGAGGAGCCTTTGGTATGTTTTAAATATATTTATCATTCTAAAAAAGGGGGAGGTACTAGATTCTCCAGCCCTATCATGGTTTTGATAATGAATATTGATTATATTGAATATTATATTGGAATATTTACACTTATAACCATGTATACTTTTATTATTAGGTACATAACCCTTGATAATTGTGAATTACATCTAGAACCCTTAATAGTGGCTTCGTCTTACACATGCCCCTCCGTTAGTTTAGTCCATTAACCCAAGCAGACTCTTGAGTCAAGTCCACTCGACTAACTGTACTTTAGTTAACTAACATTTAAACTCTAGTCGACTTTTTTGTGTGCAATTATGGGCAGTTAATGAATGTTAAACATTATAGTCGACTACTCACATCCAATCGAGTACTCCAAACCAGTCGGTCAGTCTTTTAATTAATCACCGATTGATTATAGGTTTTATGTGTGGTAAAAAATAGATGTTGCATATAGATGTTACATCGTGCCTTCGGCAAAAGAAACGTTGAGCTTGTCTAAACTTCCATCATTGGTTTGCTATAAAAGAAGGATAACTCCTTCCACTCTCACAACACTTTCTACAATACTTCCAACACTTTCTCCAAGCATTCAAGTGCATATTCTTTCTGATCTTGATCTTCTGACATGGACACACTAGTCTGAAATAATCTGAGCTCTGATGCGATCTTTGATCTTCAAAAGAGCTCGATAGAAATTGCTTTCGACACTCCATACAATTTGCTCTCATTCAAGGAAGTCAATATTTTTCATTATCCTATCAAATTTTAATTATAACCTAACCAAGCTTGTTTAGTTTGTTGTTATCATCAAACTGTAATATAGGTACCCAACACACAGGTTCCTTCCTGTGAGAGAAGCAAGATACCTGTGAGGCTGTGACTCCCTTGGAGAATGTGGGAGAAATCTTAAAATGATGTTCTAAGTCGTGGTTTTTACCCAGTGAGATATTGACATAAATATCTATAGTGCCATTATAAATTTAGATTTATTTTCATTTGCAAAAGTTTTTGTGATACACAATTCATCCACCCTTTTTTTGATATCTGACCCACTTTCAGCATTACATTCCTAAGGACCTTGATGATCTACGCTATTTCTTAAGTATGTAATTTTCCAAGAATATCCGGGTGCCATTAAGTGATAAGGAAACTATGTTAAAGATGTTATCTAGGAAACATTGTTGTTGGAATCTTGTAAATTACTATTCTTATGGATCCCGATGGCCGACTCTATGAAGGTGACATAATGGATGCCCCATGCCATGTTGCATAGGGGGCTTGTTGGGAAGCTGCTATACACCACCATCACTTATCTAGAATATGCCATTGTAGTGAGGATTAGTAGCTAGTTCATGGACAAGCCTAAAAGGGTATACGGGGATCCGACGATATTATACCCAAATACTAGGAATCTATTAAGGAAGGGACTTCTTTTTATTTGTAGGATTCCTCCTGACGTCATAGGGTGTATAAGAACTAGACCATGCAAGTTATCCCGAGGATAGAGAGTCGACCACTGGCTTCTGTGTATGTGGGAGGAAATCTGGTTATATGGTGAAGCAAGAAGCAAATAGTTTTTTGATAACTTCTGATCCAGTGCTAAGTCACAGTATAGAGTTATAGTTTAGGCCACTGTTGTGTCGATGTGGATCAGGATTGTTATGATCGACCTTATGGAGGTGCCTCTCTCAATATAGCTTAGATGTGATAATCAATCGGCGTCATTTATAGCTGGTCAATTAGTGAATCAAACATGTGGAGGTTGCTTGCCACTATATGGGGGATATGAAAAAGATGTTATGATGTTTCTTCTATATAGCAAATTATAGATATCTTCACCAAGCTGCTTCCTAGAATTGCCTTTGTGAGGTGCATAAGCTGAGCATGATGGATCTTTTATGATCCAGCAGCGGGAGTGTTAAGAGTTTTGTAGTAGCCTATGGGATTACTTGTAATTTTCCCCACTTTATATGGTTCTCTCTGTAATTATTTTGTTTCTCAATCTTTATTAGCATTAAGAAAATCTAGTCCTAATTTCTACTCCACTTTTCGAAAAAGTTCCTTTTAAAAAACAACTTTTTCGAAAATCTAGCCCTTGTGAGCTAATGCTAACACCATGACCTCTGCTATCCACCTCCAAACTCCTTATGGACTCCACACTATTTCTGTCTCCTTATCCTCTTTGGAAACCAGATGAACTGCCGTGGGCTGCAAGTGCAAACGAGATGGAGGGATGATGGGACTTGCAAGGGAAGGGAGTGAATATGATGGTGGGTCTTGAGGCAGAATGGCTTCACTGTCTCCTGTAGATTGATGATAACATATGCATCAAGATTCTGGCGGAAGCATCATGTGCAGTTTTCCCGACATGATTGGTAGATGGTGCGATGATCATGAGCATAAGCTGAGCATTTGATGTATTTTTTATGATCCAGCATCAGGAGTGTTAAGAGTTCTGTAGTAGCCTATGGGATTACTTGTAATTTTCCCCACTTTATTTGGTTCTCTCTGTAATTATTTTTGTTTCTCAATCTCTATTAGCATTAAGAAAACACATTCCTAATTTGTACTACACTTCCGAAAAAGTTTCTTTTTAAAAACAACTTTTTGAAAAAGTTGTTTCTAGCCCTTGTGAGCTAATGCGAACACTGTAACCTCTGCCATCCACCTCCAAACTCCTTATGGACTTCATATGGAACTCTAAATTTGGTGCCTTAGGGACCTTTCAGACTCTTAATCCTAGATCACAATCTTGTGAAGGAGATTCGTCCAATGCATTCCATTTTCAATGATTTGAATAAACCTTGTACTTGCTTCATTTTTTTCAATCACAATTGTCTAATTCTTTGTCTACACTATTTCTGTCTCCTTATCCTCTGTCTACGCTATTTCTTTCTCCTTATCCTCTTTGGAAACCAGATGAACTGCCATGTGCTGCAAACGAGGTGGATGTATGATGAGACTTGCAAGGGAAGGGACCGAATAGGATGGCGGGTCTTGATGTAGAATGGCTTCACTGTCTCCTGTAGATTGATGAGAACATATGCATCAAGATTCTGGCGGAAGAGCATATGCATCAAGATTCTGGCGGAAGCATCACGTGCAGTTTTCCCGACATGATTGGTAGATGGTGTGATGATCATGATCAGTGAGGATGCAATGGGTTTGAGCTTACTGGGTAATGGAGGGTAAACCCATCAGGGTTTCTGATGTGGCTAATGATGTGGCAACAAGGAAGTCACCAGGAGGTGGGAATTTATGTTGTGATGGTGGAGACAGCAGATCTGAAGCGATATTAGGATAGGATGAATCTAGAAAGAGGGGTTGCTTGTATTTGTGTTATTCTCTGAAGGCCTCTCTCATCTTTAATCCTTCTTAGTGTGTCTTGGGCCTTCAACAACTAAGTGCGAAAATCCTTCAACTTGTAGATAATAAAAGATTTGGAATCTCGATGTCTACTTTTCAATTGTCTTGTTCAAGTATCCCATCGAGTGATGAAATTGTGGCCAAGATTTGAAATATCGAAATCGATATCGTATCAATAGGCTTGGATATGGATGTATCTTGGATATATCATAGATGTCGTTGGGAAATTCGAAAATGACTTAGAAAAATAATTTTTTCGTGAATCTAAACCAGCTTAGTTTAAATAGCACAAGATTACACTTATATAAACACGAAGGTGTATTTAGCACATTAACATGTTGCAGGGCATACTATGTATAAACAATAGCATGGGCAATATCCAAAATTGAAAAACGAATGAGTATAATAACTTATTCGATTATAGATACATCATTCAAGATAATTGTAAATTGAAAGAAAAGAATACCTAATATAGATCAGAAATTATTAACTTTACATGAGCTAAAGGTACTCTATGGGAAAATTACATAAGATACACCGGAGAAATAAACAAATATAAATAAAGACCAAGAGATATAAGAATCTCAACACTCCCCCCTCAAGCTGGAGCATATATGTCTATCATGCTCATCTTGGAACAACGGTGAAAATGACCTCTCGCAAGGGCTTTGGTAATCATGTCTGCAATCTGCTCACCTGAAGCAGCATGAGAAGTGGAAATCATCCCCTTTTGTATCAAATCACGAATGTAGTGACAATCTACTTCAATGTGTTTTGTTCTCTCATGAAAGGCTGGATTGTTAGCTATGAACAATGCTACCTGATTATCACATTTGAGGAGCATAGGAAGAGGCACCTCAACAGTTAGGTCAGTCATGACAGACTCGACCCACATCATTTCTGTACTCCCTTGAACCATAGCTCTATATTCGGATTCAATGTTGGATCGAGCAACAACTGTTTGCTTCTTACTTTTCCATGAAACCAGTGAGCTACCAACAAATACAGTGAAGCATGAGGTGGACTTCCTATCCTTAGGACATCCAGCATAATACGCATTTGCACATCCAGAAACGAGACGTATCTCTTTTGAAAAGAAGACATGCACCTGGAGAAGATTTCAGTTATCTCAAAATCATGCAAATTGCATCCATGTGAACCTGTCTGGGCTGCTCCATAAACTGGCTGACTCTACTCACAACAAATGATATATCAGACCTGGTAATAGTAACATATAACAACTTCCCTACCAACTCTCTGTATCTTCTTTTATCCACCTCTTCAGAGTCATCATCGTAGAGCCTAACATTAGGATCCATTGGTGTAGTGGCATGTCCGCATCCTGTCATGCCTGTCTCATATAGTAGGTCAGTAACATACTTCCTTTGCGTCGTAATCATACCCTACTGATTTCGTGCAAACTCTAAACCAAGGAAGTAATGTAATGTGCCAAGGTCCTTGGTTACAAACTGTTGTCCAAGGAAATCCTTAGCTGCATGAATGCCATGTTCATCGCTGCCAGTAACAATGATATCATCAACATAAACTAGAATGACAACGGCACCTTTCTGAGTTCTCTTAACAAAAAGAGAATGGTTTGCAGTAGACTTGACGAACCCCTTCTGTTCAATCAGCTCTGAGAGCTTCTGAAACCAAGCCCTTGGACTCTGCTTAAGGATATATATTGGATTGTGAAGTCGGCACACCATACTGGACTCCCCCTTAGCAGCAAACCTTGGTAGCTGCTGCACGTAAACTTCCTCATGCAGATTGCCATACAAGAATTCATTCTTCACATCTAATTGAAAAAGCGGCCAGTCACATACCACGGTCCACAACAACAACAATAAGGATCTTTAGTGTACAATGACATGCAATGGGAGAAAAGGTGTCTTGGTAATCCTCCCCATAGGTTTGGGTGAATTCACGTCCAACCAATCTGGCCTTATATCTATCCACAATGCCATCAACTCAATGTGTTATAGTAAACACCCACTTGCTTCCAACAATAGACGCACACAGTGGAGCATGTACAACGCTCCATGTAGCACGAGACTGTAAAGCTGCCATCTCCTCCATGGCCAGACACCACTGGCTACTTTGTAATTCCTCCTGATAGGTCCGTCGTATGTCCACAATAGACAGTCCCGCAATAAACCTCTGAAAATCTTTGGAAAGACGCTCCGAGGAAACATGTGAAGCAAGGGGATGCATAGTGCATGCCCGCCTCTGCCTCCGTAGAGCAATAAATACGTCCAGATCCTCATTACTTGTAGAAGATATATCATCCAAGACCTCCTGTACCTCAGTTTGTACATGCAAATCACCGGTGCCATTAGAAGAACTCAAACGTTCAGAACATACCTCGGACGTGCTGGATGATGGAGGAGGTACATGGGGACGAGGTCGTCGTTGGTAGACCTGTGGATAGAAAGTGGGTGACAGTGGAGGTGGCGGTGGAGGTAGTAGTGGTGGAGGTAGGGGAGGAGGTGGCGGTGCACTAGGATGTAGTGAAGTCGGTGTAATGGGGATCGGAGGTAGAGGCATATAGACCTCTTCTCCATCCTCTGAAGAAATGAGCTTATCACCTGTGGGAGAAAAATACATAATGGACTCAAAGAAGGCGACATCTGCACTGACATAGTACCTTCGTCGAACATGGTCGAAGCAATGATATCCCTTTTGAGTCTTGGAATACCCAACAAACACACATTTGACAGCTATGGGAGAATGATTGTCAAGACCAGGAGACATCTGATGAACAAAAGCTACCGAACCGAAAACACGAGGCATAAGAGAGAAAAGATCCATCTCGAGAAACACAATCAAGAACGAGATCGTCTCCCCCAAAACTGAAGAGGGCATACGATTTACCATGTAGCAAGCAGTTAGAACCGCATCCCCCACTACGAATGATGGGGCACGACTCTGAATCAAAAGAGTTCTGGTAACATCCAAAAGATGACAGTTTTCGTTCAACCACCCCATTCTATTGGGAAGTATACGCACAAGATGTCTGATGCAAAATACCATGGGATCCAAGGAATTGGGATAGTTGAGTACTGCAAAATTCTAGTGCATTATCTGAACGTATAAACTTGACTTTTACTGAAAAATGTTCCTTATTTCATTAATAAAGGGCTGATTAACCGGACCAACATCGAACTTGTTCTTAATAAGAAAGACCCAAGACAACCTTGAAAACTTATCAACTGCAACAATATAAAACCTATGTCCATAATGATCTGGGGCACGACTGGGACCCCAAAGATCAAAATGAATTAACTCAAACAGACTATGACTACTCCGACCCTGATGACTCAGAAAAGTGGACCGATGATGCTTCCCAAGCTGGCAGGCCTCGCACTGGACGGTTGAGCGAGGAGAAATATGTGGAATAACGTAACACAGCTTTTGCAGAGGAAGATGACCAAATTGAAGATGCCATGTATAGGGAGAAACAGATCAAGTGCGAAGAGAAGAGGCATCAACATAAGGAGATTGCACCAGTCTGTAGAGACCACCTTGCTCACGGCCAGATCCAATCACCCTTCCTGTGAGTATATCCTGCAACACTAGAGCAGAAGGACCAAATATGGCACGACAATGTAAATTCTTGGTGATTTGACTAATTAAAAGTAAATTCATAGACAATTAAGGAGCGTAAAGGACATTCTGAAGCCTCATTGCGGGGGTCAACTGCACCTTTCCTTGACTGTAATGGGAGAGCGTGTCCCATCTGCTATCACAACAGATCGTCCTGGCTGAGTCGGACGAAAATCACTAAATTGGCCTCTGACACCACAGAGATGATGGGATGCTCCTGAATCCATGATCCATTCTTACAAGTCAGCCCTGTAACAACTAGTAAAGGCATATGCTATACCTGATGTAGATGCTGATGCTGAGGCAACTACCTCTGAGAATCCTGAGGGAGAGCTTATTTACCCAGGCGTAGGCATAATCTCCTCGAGTCGCGCCACAAGTTCATCAAATCTCTGATCAGAAACAAGTGACGGACTCCCGACTTGTTGTGTCTGCTCTACAACCCGAGCTGAAGCAGGAAACCCATGCTTAGAATAGCAGGTTTCCTCAGAGTGGCCTGATCTGTGGCAGTAGCAATGTTCAGGAAGGCGGTATGCGGTATTCAGTCGGAGGGGTCACCGAATAGAGAGTATGCGGTATGCGGGAGAGTATGCGGGGAGTATGCGGTTTTATGCGGTTTGGTATTTTTTATTATTAAAAGTATAAATAAATATTTAATATTATGTTAATATCCTCTAAATATTATATCTCTTGAGTATAATAATAAGGAATTGAAGGTACTAGGAACAAAACTATTGTGATAAAAAGTAATTTAGAGCAAATGAGCAAAAGCATCAATTGAAAGCGCATATGGCAACATGTCTTCCTCCAAGTGTTTTCAACAAATACAAATATGTTCTCAAAATAAGGGCATTCAAAATGATGTCAAAAAAAATAGCATCCAAAAACATGAAGCATCCAAAGCTTCATTCTGATTGCCATTCATCCTGCAAATTCAACTTGAGGAATAGGGTCATCGTCACTCTCTTCATCGGTTGCAAACTCATCGGCTTCATCATCATCTTCCAATGTAGTAGGCCTTGATGCATCAACAATTCTTTGACTTCGTCTATGTTGCACAAGATCTTCTGCACCAGTTGCCTCAGCTACAAGGTTCCATGTTAATCCTGATCCTGGAAATACCTCTTCCTCTCCTTCTCCTTCTGCAATCCACTCACTTACATTATTACGATCCTTGGAAACTAATGGATCCTTGCCTTTTGTCATCTGACGCTCTCTCAATCTTGAGTTAGATTTAACAAATACCAAATCATTCAACCTCTTGATTTCAAGTTTATTCCTCTTCTTTGTATGAATCTACAATTGAAACAATATGTCATTACATTCACTACTTATAAATGACAAGTATTAGCAATAGACTTTGAATTACCGATGAGAAAATGCTCCAATTCCTTTCACATCCAGAAGAGGAGGATGTCAACTTCAAAATCCTCATTGCCATAGCCGTTAGATGAGGACACTCTCCACCATATAACATCCACCAATTATCTACATATGAGAAATTTTATGAATAAGCTATCCTATAAAAAACTAAATTGATGATGCTAATTAATATGAAATAATTACAATACCCGGCCTAAATTGGTCGTCGGGTGTCGATCTTTGTTTCACAGCTAACGGCTTGCCAAAAGATCCTTGTGCATTTTTGTACAAGAACATCTCCTTTGATGTGATTACATCTTGAATTTCCAAATCAGGATAAAAAATTTCCATGCATTGCACGAAGCCCTCCACGACACAGCCCCCCCTTTCAATGACACTACTATCTCTATAGTAGTAATATGGATTAAGAAAATAAGCAGCAAGATGAAGAGGGCTATCCAACCTACCCTTTGATTTTGAGTCAATGCCATCGATAAAAGGTTTGTATTGTGCTTCATTGTCTTTGAACACTGACATTATTTCCTTTCTAGCATCTAATAATGAACCATATATGAATCCCATGGATGGTCTTTGATCCCCATCAACAATGCGCAAAACATAAACCAAGGGAGAGAAGATCTTCAAGGTCATAGACACTTGGTTCCAAAATGCAGCACTGAAAACAATAGATGAAGACATTTCTCCTTTCTTTGTCCTTGACCACTTGCATTGCCTCCATTCATCAGACGAGAACATCAATCTCAACTTCTCCTTTTTGTCCATCACGCTCTGTAGAGTGAGAAATGTGGTAGCAAACCTTGTTTGTCCTGGCCGTACAATTTCTCCCTTTTGTGTGAATTGCCTCATCAAGCTCAAGGTCCTTGCATGGCTATAGATGAATGTAGTGAGAGATCTTGCCTTTGTAATTGCATTTTTTACCTTGGGTTCTTTACCAAATTCTTCCAACATAAGGTCTATGCAATGAGCTGCACATGAAGACCAAAAAATCCTTGGATACTTAGTCCTAAGTATCCTTCCAACAGCTAAATTGGCCGATGCATTATCAGTGACGACCTGAACAACATCATCAACTCCAACCTCTTGAACAATTTCATCCACCAAGTTGAAAATATACTCTGCAGTGTGAGACTCAGATGATGAATCAACAGACTTTAAAAAACATGTGCCCGACTCGGAATTCACACAAAAATTCATGATGCTCCTACCCCGCATATCTGTCCAAGCATCCGTCATAATGGAACAACCACCCTTCTTCCAAGATTGCTTATGACTGCTTATGAACTCCTTAGTCTCCTCAACTTCATCATTCAACAATGTCTCTGAGATCTCGTAATAAGAGGGAGGCTTGTATCCCGGTCCATATTGATCAATTGCCTCACACATACGAATAAAGGACTTGTGGGTGACCACATTGAATGAAATTTGACGGTCATAAAAGAACTTGGCCACATACTTATTGACCCGTGCACGTTGTTCCTTACAAAATGCATCTTTGATTGAACTTTGATGCATTTTGCATTCTTCACTTGCTTCTGACACTTTTTGTCTTTTATCTTCTCTTTCATATGGAGTTGCACTTGAACCCATGCATACATTGGCAACTTCATCCCTCATTTCTTGCAAATCTTTCGATTTATCGCACTTCTTTTTTTGTGTATTGTCCAAGTATTCCTTCACTTCCTTTCTTATTTCAAAGTCAGCCTTTGGACAGGACGCTACATTTCCTTTGACATGTGCTAGATGTTGCTTCATTCTATTTATACCACCCTTTACAATCTTGCCACAAAGTGCACATGTGACTGTATTTGAATCAGTCTTTGAAGCGAGGAATGCGTATTTCCAACCGGGATCACTAGATCCCGACGGGACATGACGGGTCGATGATGCATCTCCAACAACTTCATGAATTGGTTGAGAGGCCATTGCTGCCATAATGATCACATATTAAAAACAAATCAAACTCTTTTATATACATTAAATGACAAACTTATAAAGTGAGATTGAGGCTGACAAACTAATGCAAAGGTTGATAACTTGGTGCTGATTTTATAACATAATCTTACCCACCAGTTAGCAAATAACCATATAATCTTACCTAACTAGTCGAGAAAACTATAAACTAACCACATAATCTTACCTAGCTAAATATGCCATTAAAAATCAGATTATATAACAACTAACCAACGTTGACAAGCAACTGGATAGGGGAGCAAGGGGGACTCACCAAAGATTTTATACCTTTGGTGCAGTCGTGAAGGTTGAGGCCGTGGAGGCTGCTGTGGCGGAATTCTGGCGACCGCACGAGGAGCAGAGGAGCTTCTGTGCGATGAGAAGAAGCACAGAGGGTCGAGGCGTGAAGGCTATGTAGGAAGGGGGCTCCTGTGCGATGGGAAGGCGATGTTGGCGGAGGGACCACAGAGGCGATGTTGGCGGAGCCGCGGAGGCGATGTTGGCGGGAGGAGCACATAGGCGGAGGCGATGCAGGAAGGGGGGGGGGGGCTGATCGCGGTGGCGAGGCTGGACTTAGGGCTCGAAGTCGAAGTCGTCGAGGTCGAGAGTCGCAAGGCTGCGTGGAGGCGAGAACTCGGAGTCGCGATGGGCTTAGGGTTCTATTTTGCTGAAGCGGATTTGTTTAAGTTAGATGAGGACCCTTAAGTCTGGGGATTTATTTCTATTAGAAAAACGGCCGACTACTCGGCCGCATATAGCGTATACTCGGCCGCTTATGCGGTCTGAGCGCCTAAAACCCGATTACCTCAAACACGGTGCGCCCAAGGTCCCGAATCCGAGTATGCGGCCGAGTATGCGGTATACTCGGCCGTTTTCCTGAACACTGGGCAGTAGGTGCACGACTAATGGGGTCGACCACCCCCTCCTCTGCCACGGCTAGGGCTGTCCCTACCACAATATGGTGTAGGGCTTCCCCTACCTCGAGACGTATCCATAGCTGAAGATGTCTGAGACTGTAAAGTGCTACCAGAGGATATAGATAGTTTACTCAATTTATGATATGCCTCCTCCGTCGGAGGTATGGTAGCATCAATAAGAATATGAGCTCGAGCAGCATCGTACTCAGGGTCAAGGGCTGCTAGAAAGTCCCCAGTCATCACAGAGTCTCTGTATGTCTTGAGCTGCTCTGGCGTAGCAGTCAAGGGAATATACCCATGTAGCTTCTCAAACATACCCCTCAAAGAAGTATAGAGGGTATGAAGGGGGCGACCGTTCTACTTCGATGTGAAGATATCATGCTGAAGCCATGGCCTCAAATTTCAGCGAAATTCGGTAGAATTTCTGTCGAATATCGATATCCAGTCGAAACCGAAATTCGACCGAAATGACCGAAATATGGGGGTCCTAGTACAAAAAATGACCTAAATGATCGAAATTTCGGTCGAAATTCCACTGAAATTCCATCAAAATTCTGTTTTGGTCGATACCGAAATGGTGACCGAAACTGACATTTAATGCCTTGGCTGAAGCCGGAGTATCTTCGACTCATTCTTCGTCGGAGAGTATGTAGCTGCGAGAATATCCCACATAGCCTTTGCAATAGGCTGACTCAAAATATCGTTTGCTATCTCCGTGGACACAGTCCCAAATAGCCACATACGTGCATATGCTTCATCTGCCTCCCATGAGGCATTTGTCCCAGTCTTGTCACGTGGCTCCTCTGTCACGAGGATATGCTTCTTGCCATTGCATTGCATTAAACTCATGAACTGCATGGCCCCCTGTTCATAGTTTGTTCCATCCATTTTGACGATGGGTGCTGAACCTTTGAATGCACCCAGGGATGGAACATCAACTTTGTTGTCAGACATGATGACAACTATCTTCAAGACTGGGTCAACAACAAGAAAGACCTGCGCCTATAGGAAGATGGCTGTGGGTGTAGATTCATACCATAACATCTTCCATTCTTTTGAAGATTTCTTTAGGTAACTAGGGTGTTTTATATAATGATGTCACACCCTAGGTACCCAAAAAGCACAAAATAGGAACCCTAAGGACGACAACGGTGCAGGAGGCAACATGGACCAACGCCCTTACGGGCAACGACGCACATGGTTAGGCCCGGGCACGCGGCGATGCGTGGGCGACACAGATGCACATGGGCGGCGACGCAATGGGCACGCAGCGATGCGTGGGTGGCGCGTTGATGCATGGAGGAGCGGCGTCAACGCATGAGGTGCGTGGGGCGCGAGCTAATGTTTTGGTGGGGTTAGGGCTCTAGGGCGCAGGCTCCGGTCTAGGACTGTCGCTCTGACACCATGTGGAAGGAGAAAATAAAAGTCATATTCGTCATAATCCTAGAGTTCTCTTATATAGGAGAAAAGCTCTATGGGAAAATTACATAAGATAGACTGGAGCAATAAACAGATATAAATAAAGACCAAGAGATATAAGAATCTCAACAGTAATCAATACCAATTGGAGCCTGACTTGGATACGTATTGATAGATTAATAATACTTACCATCATAAATTTGCTTATTTATTTATGGTGGTTATGTTTCCAATGTGATATCATAGGGAGTGACTAGAAAATCCTCAACGTATAAGCTTTTGACGCTTAAAAAGAGCTTCCAAGCTTCTTTCCTCGTAAAGCAAGCAATGGAGTCAACTTACATGGTTGATATCAATGATAGAACATCGACATCGACTCGATATTGACGATATTAAGATTTCAGCAATATGGATGATACAAGATGACATATCACATGGTATATCGCTTGATGTTGGTCTATATAAAGGAAAAGGATATCCAAGATAATATCGGTATTCGTGACTTGTTGATATGGATATATCATTGATATATTGAGAATATACCGGGATATGCCAATCCATGATTGTGGCCATCCATTGATTCTAAGGAGGCAGTTTTGGAGGGATGCGAAGGGAGTTTTTGAGGGATGAGGAGCATGCCGAGTCATGTCAGGGGGAAGATAACATGAATGGAGGATTCAAGAGAAGTCAAAAAATTCGAAGGGGGAATAGTGTTAAAGCCCATCGGTGAACTAAGGCAACCCATGGTAAAGAAACGAAATAAAATACATTGGAAAGTAAATAAAAAAATGGCGAAGCCTTCTCCCACTATAAGTACAGCGAAAAGTACATAAAAGGAAGGGATTTTTACACCTGTAACCATGAGTTGTTTTGTAATTACGATCGTAACCCTGCTAAATCATGAATTACACGAAGGACCCTCAATAGTGTTTAACTCTTACACACATAACCCCGTGTTAACTTCCATCCAATTTCCCGTTAACTATGACAATATCCGTCAAATATTTTACATTTTTAACCTTTATGTTCCCATTATTTACGATTTCCAATCACAAGTTCTTGTGAACCCGAAATTCCTCTCCTTTCTTTGCATCAGTCGAATGAGAACAACTAGAAGAGGTTCTGAGAATTAGCTTCCGCTATTGCTGGTAACTATATGTGTTTCTCATGGAGATGACCTACAATAATGGTGTACTCAAACCAAGGTTCAGTACGGCTTCACAGTATAATCAAGAGGAAATGGGTCTGTTGTGGATGCCGGACGACAGGCCGGGGGGGGGGGGGGGCGGAGGGTCTGATCCTGGATCAACAGATTTGAGGCAGGTGGTTCGGTCTCTGGGGTTGTCTGTTGTGGATGCGGCTGGGTGCAAGTACACTTGGAGGAACGTGAGGGCGAGGTCCAGACTCGACAGGTTCCTGATGTCGGTGGAGGCAGGGAAGGTCTTCCCGTTGGCGAGGGCTTGGGCTCTTCCGAGGACTATATTGGATCACACTTTTGTTCTATGGTTTTCTGGGGAGGAGCGCTTGGCTCGGTTCTCCTTTCGCTTTGAGAAGAAGTGGTTGTTGGAGGATGGCTTCCGGGACATGGTGCACGATCATTGGCGGAGTGTGGCGGTGGCGGGCTCGGCAGTGTCGTGGTTTGCGGCAAAGCTCGGAAGGATGTCGCCAGGAGGCTTCGAGCCGTCAGGGCAGAGGCAGAGGCTGGGATCAGCAGGTTAGACGAGCTTGATGATGATCGGGGTCTGTCGCCGGAGGAGGTGGAGGAGAGGGCAGTTTGGCTAGAGACTGTGCTTCGGGAGGACAGAAAAGAGGAGGTTCATTGGCGGCAGAGGGCCAGGCAGAGGTGGCTGAGGGAAGGGGATGCCAACACGCGGTTCTTTCATTCTGTGGCTTCCGGGAGAAGGAGAAGGAGCTTCTTGCTTGAGATGGAGGTAGGGGGCCGAAGAGTTTCCGACGATAGGGAGATTGGGTTCGCCTTGCGGGGTCACTTTGTGAGTGCCTCGAGGAGGGTGCCGGTGGAAGATGGTTGGGTTGGTCGGGTCGGGGTGTGAGGCCCTTGAGTGGAGCACATGCTGATTCCTTAGTGGCCGAATTCATGGAGGTTGAGGTGCGCAAGGCAGTTTGGGAGCTGAATCCGGACGGGGCTCCGGGGCCGGATGGCTTCTCCATTTCTTTCTACAGGGAGTTCTGGGATATGCTGAAGGGGGACTGATGAATCTCGTATTCATCATGCTAAAAACTCCTTATTAAAATCCCTGCTTAAACAAACCAATAAAAATATCCTCTAATCTTTTGTTTTTATCATGTACCATATTGTGTATAATTAACCTATAATTATTTGTATTTAATTTCCCTTATTTTTCTGTATCTATTTTATCACTCAAAAACCCCTAAAATTTAGGTAGATAACTTGTCTATAAATCACTAACCTTTAAAACCACTAAAAAATACAAAAACAAATCAAAACCACAAACTGGGTATTTTTTACCCCCTTGAAAATACCCCCAAAAAATAGCTTTTGTACAGATGACCTCTTTTGGCTTTTTGACCAACATGAAAGTTGTAGATCTCATCGAGACGAGCAACTTTCATGTTTTGATTTTTTCCAAATTCGGCCTCTAGCTATTTCTTTTCTAATTTGCTTTGTATTTATTTTTTGAATTAATCTGATTGGGCCACGTGGCGCCCTCTGGGGCGCCCACGTGGCCCGCTCCTCTTCACGCCACCCGGCGACCTCCTGGGCCGTTGGATCTTTCCAACCCCGCCTTCATCTCAGCCGTCCGCCTCCGCTTCAGTCCCAGCCGATGGATAAGCCCCTGATAGGATCTCGTCCACACACTCCCGCCCGAACCTCAGCCGCACGATCTCCTCCTCATCCAACGTCTCTCAACGCGCCACGTCTCCATTTAAGCCTCGCCGTTCGATCTTTCCCTCCTAACCATCTAACTCGCTCATTTGCGCCTAATCTCTACCGTCGGATCAGATCTTTTGATCTGATCCTAACCCTCCCTTCGCGCCATCATCCCAGCCGTTGGATCGTCAGATCCAACGGTCTTCCACCGTCTTCAACCTCCGTAACCCCCCTCTCCCCCAGACGTTACGCCTCTCCGACTCGCCGCCCCCTTCCTTTTTTAGCCACCGTCCCAGCCACCCACCGCTACTCGTAACGCCTCCCTCTCGCAGCCCGTTCTCCCGCCTTCCTCGCACCACCATCAGCATCGCCCACCATTACTTCCTCATTAAACCCTCGCCCATCCAAAACGTCCCTCCACCACTGAAACCGCCGCACACCTTCACCTATAAAACCCCCACCCTCATCGCCGGAAGCCCTCGTCCACCATTCTTGGCCTTTACCCTAGCCTCCTCCGCCCCTCCGGTGACAGCGGAGGGGCGGAACGTCGAGGCGACGACGGGTACTTGCCGGTGTCGACCCTCGGTGCTCCGCCGCCGAGTAGCGGACACTTCCAAGCTCCGCCGAGCTCGCTGGCTTGCTGACCAGCTGGGCAACGACCCTGGGGCTCCTCCGAGCCTCATCCCAAGCAATCTCCGCCACCGGGTTCCCCTCCCCGATGAGGATCTCTCCCTCCGTACTTTTTCTTGCGCTTTTCCGAATTACCCCGTCGCCTACAGCCACCATTACCTTCATCTGACCTCGTCATCAGCTCCGCCCGACCACCTACATCTTCGCCCCATCTCCTGCTTCCTCCAGAACCCCCTCGCATTTCGACCCAACTTCTCCGCCTTCACGGCAGAGGAATCCAACTGAGCCACCGCCTTCTCCATCTCCGACGGCTCCTCACCTCACTCCACTCTCACTCACTCACTCGCACGCTTCGGCTATCACTAACCCCCTGCAGGTATCTTCAATAGCCGGATCTCTCATCGGAGCATCTTCGAGCTCATGGCCTCCGGCGAAGCCTCATCGACTTCAAGTTCTGACCATGCCTGGAGCCTCGCCGGAGTTCCACCGCCTTCGCCAGCACCCCAGTGACCCTCGCCGATCATCAGGCGGGCGACTGGCGTGTGGAGGAGCTCTGTCTACCTCGCCGGATCCCCGCCTCCTCCGATCGCCTGCGGAGGAAGAAGGAGCTACATGTACCGTCCGATCATCAGGATCGGACGGTTAAGACGACGCCACGTGGCGGACCCGAGCCTACTTCCAGACCTATAGGCTCGGGTTCTCCGAGCCTAATGCCGAACGTCCAGACATAGCCACGTGGCCCGAGCCACAAGCCTCCTCCCGAGCCTGGGCCTTCACGTGCCTCACACGTGAGGCCTTGGCAATTTGCAGGATAGACCCGGAAAGATAAGCTATTTACATTCAAGTCCCCAGGCACGTGCCCCCACGTGCGTGCCTGGGTAAATTACAGGGAGGCCCTCCAGGTTTTAAGAAATTGCAAATATGCCCCTGCACGCAATGGAAAAATTACATCTGGACCCAGGCGGTTTTTCATATTTGCATTTAGGTCAGGGACCTAAATGCAATATTTATCCCTTTATTTTATTGCATTTTTATTACAATTATGCCCTTGCACTGATTTAGCATAACTTGAGCATCGTAGGTCCAAATTGCATGATTTTAGTGTCATTTTGATCTTTATTTTGTCCTCTACATTTTAGCATGCTTACTTGTTCCATTTGACACTGTTCTAATTTAAGCGATCTTTTATGTGAAAAATGGGACCATGCTCTACTTGTCTTGATTGATTTGATGACCGATTTTTAATGATGTGTTCAAATTGGCTCTAATTTCATTCTATATTACGTTGCTCTCATTTTAGGGTATAATTGTATGTATTTCTGACATTTTATTCATCATGCATATTCTCTTGCATTATTTGCCCATGCATCACTTTAACTTGCATAAAAACAAAATAAAAAAATTACATATATCATAGCATCGCTTTGCATCGCCTTGTAAATAGCATAGTGCATCATAATTTGCATATGGACCTGAAACTGAAAGTGATTGACATTATGCCTTCATGAATCGAAATTCAATACTCACTTAGGCTGCTGTATCCTTGTGTTCGACCTTGGTACACTTGCAAAGTATAAATATTCCACAGCATTCAAAGTCTGTGGTTTTTGCTGAACAAAATTCGCCTCCTGTACTACGACTTATTTATTTATATTAAAGAGGCGAATTTGACGTTCATCAGGGACATCTTGGAGGTTCTGACTGAATTCAGGGGGGGGGGGCAACTTGGGTTTTGAGAAAGTTAACAGGGCTTTGATTTTTTTGCTGCCGAAGAAAGATACCCCAGTGGGGGTGGGGGACTACAGGCCGATATCTATCTCCAATGGTATTTATCTTATTGTCGCCAAGGTGTTGGCAAGCAGACTTAGAGGGGTCCTTTCCTCTGTGGTTCTGCCGGCCCAATCCGCCTTCATTCCGGGTCGGTCTATGCCGGATGGAATCGTGACCGCTTCAGAGATTTGCCGTGAGTGGAAGAGATCTAAAAAAGGGGCAGTTTGGAAGATTGACTACGCCAAGGCTTATGACTGTGTCAGTTGGAGATTCCTTTGGTTAGCTATGCAGAAAAGGGGTTTCCCAGAAGATTGGATTGCTTGGATTAAGAGATGTGTCACCACTAGCTCATGCTCGGTGCTGGTTAATGGGAGGCCTGAGGGCGGTTGGTTCCAGCCCCAAAGGGGGGTGCGTCAGGGCTGCCCACTTGCTCCCCTGCTTTTTGTGTTGGTTGCAGATTGTCTTGCGATTTTGTTTGAGCGGGCAGTGGAAGAGAACTGGTGCGAGGGTTTTCGAATGGGGGACATCTCAGTCCCGCTGTTGCAATATGCGGATGACACGCTGGTATTCCTGTGAGGGACGGAGGAGCAGAACCGCAATGCAGCTGTGCTGGTGGATGCCTTTGGGTGCCTCACCGGGTTGCAGATTAACAGGCAGAAGTCGGTCCTTATTCCGATGGGTTTGAGTGGCGAGGAGAGCATCAGGCTGGCGGAGTGGGCAGGATGCCCTTTGGGGAGACTGCCGATCACATACCTGGGTTTACCTCTAGTTGAGGGGAGGCTGAGGAAGTCTGATTGGGATTGTATGCTGCGCAGGATGGAGGAGCGGCTGGAAGGTTGGAAGGCAGTGACTCTGTCCAAGGGCGGGAAGCTTACATTGCTGAAGCACGTTCTTTCGGCCATCCCGACTTTTTTCTTTTCGACGAGGTTAATGCCTGTTGGTGTTAGAAGGAGGATTGAGACCTTGATGAGATCCTTTTTCTGGTCTGATGGAAGACATGCAAAGAGGGGGTTGCACCTAGTGGCTTGGAAGGACCTGGCTGTTCCTGTTGCAGAGGGGGGACTTGGCGTTAGGGACGTGGAATCTATGAACAAAGCTCTGTTAGCCAAGTGGGTGGTGCGCATCTGGGGTTCGTCCGATTCGCCGGTCTTGCAGCTGTTGAGAAAGATGTATGGTGTTACTGGGGAGTTGGTGGCAGAGAGGAAGCAGCATGAATCTTCCTTGTGGAGTGGGATCCGTGCCGTGCTTCCGGTGCTTCGGCCGCTTCTTAGGCCGGTTTTGGGGGATGGGCTCCGTTTCCGATTTTGGTTGGATGACTGGACGGGGGATGGGACCCTGGCCTCCCGCTTCTCTCGGTTGATGGCGTTGGCCGTTGATCGGGGTGCGCGGGTGGCGGAGGTAGTTGATGGCGGATCGTGGGCGCCGAGGTTCCTTGTCGACCTATCGGATCAGAGGTTGGAGGAATTTTTGAGGATGTTGTCTGAGCTTCCCCCTGCCGGGGAGCTGTCGGGGAACCTGGACCATTTTGTGTGGACTGGTAGTAGGTTCTCGGTGAAGGCGGCCTATCGGAAGGTTGCCGCGGCTTTGGTGGAGCGTGATGAAGACCTGTGTGCTGACGTGAAGGTGATTTGGGCAGCTAAGATTCCTACGCGGGTTAAGGTTTTCCTTTGGTGCTTGAGGAGAGGCCGTATCTGTGACAAGGTGAGAAGAGGCAGACTGCTGGGTGGGACGGATCTAAGGTGTGACAGATGCCAGGACGAGTTGGAGGATGTGGACCACATCTTCTTTGGTTGCAGGTCTTCCGTAGAGTTTTGGGGGTCATTGGGGCTCACGTGGGTCCGGGCTTCTGATGCTGATCAGTTTTGGCGGTTGGTTCGTCGGGTCGGCCATGGGTCTTCCGATGATGTCTCCAAGTCTTTTGCCGCGTTGTGGGCTATTTGGCTGGGTAGGTATGATACAATCTTCAAGGGGCAGCGGTTTTACTCTGAAAATGTTGTAGCCCACTGTAATGCTTTGTACAATTTCTGGTTATCACACTGATGTACTCTTTTCTTTATTAATAAATGCTTTAGTTTGGTGACTCCCGCCTCGGGAGGGCTCCCCCGTGCTTTCTACTCAAAAAAAAAAATCAAGAGGAAATGGGGTATGTAAGGGTAGAGATGTGAGCGAGGAGACCCCCACCCCCACCGACAACCTCCTCGTCCCCTTCCCCCTCCCCCTCCTCCTCTCCTTCCATCTCCCCAAGGCGCTCCCCTCCGTCCCTCGCTGGCTCCACCGTCGGTGACGGATCCGCTATAAACTGGTCCGCATTCATCAAGACTCCAACCCACGTGTCATCGAAGATTGGTCGGAGGATTCCAGATCCTGTTTTTCGCTACCGCCGAGTATGCCAATGCCTTCGAAGGCTATGTGGAAGAGGATCGACGTAACGGAAGGGTGCGGCGAGGAAGGATTCCAGAATCGAATCCTGCAATGGGGGTGTGAGAATCTTGGTCTCAAAGTCCAATCAGTGGCGAGGAACTTGTCGTTTGGGCACTTCTGCAGGTACTGCTGCTACGGCTGCCGGAAGGCGGACAAGCGCGACACCGATACCACGTGGCTCGTCGATGCTGTGGGCTCCGACACAGTGATCCTTATGTGTTGCGAGGCGTAGAAGCTCGTGATGGAGCTGGCCACCCACACGACGAAGAAGTCGAGGAGATGCGTCGGGGTGACGACTAGGTGCATCACTGACGGTGGTGTGACGAAGAGGATAGAGTTCAGAGCGAAGGCAACCAAATCTGCATGTGGTTCGTTGAGGACTCCTTCGTTGCTGTTATTAAGTGGGTTGACGAACAAGAACATAGAAACGAACCTCCGCCTCTACCCGGTGATGTTGGTCTGGGGTCACTTCCCGGAATCCGTCACCCCTGCGGGCGAAGGGGGGTTGTTGCGTGCGGGGAGGAGGGGGGCGAGGCTGCAGACGGAGGGGCGGAGGAGGGTGGCTGCGGGCAGAGGAGGGGTGATGCTGCAGGCGGATGGACAGAGGAGGAAGAAGGGGAGGGGGGTCGGCGATGCTGCAGGCGAGATGGAAGAGGAAGAAGGGTTTTTTAGTTTTTTTTGAAATTTTTTAGCAGCCGTTGGATAGATTAAGGGTTAGATTAACTCAATATTATGGTTGTGTTAACTGGAAAATTAATGGAGGGTTATGAGAGTGAGACGGAGTGACTATCCAAGGTTTCATGTAATTTGCTATTATGCAGGGTTATGATTGTAATTGCAAAATTACCCAGGGTTATCGGTGTAAAAATCTCTAAAAGAAATAAAAATAAATTAGGCCTGCTTGACTTTCAGGGATTAGTCTTGCATATAAATTAAGCTCTCACGTGTATTATGTGTAGTAGTTATGGGGCAACATATAAATTAAGCTGTCACGTGTATTATGTGAAGTAGTTATGGGGCAACATATAACTTAAGCTCTCACGTGTATTATGTGAAGCTATTGAGCAACAAGTATGGCCCATCACAATGTAAAAAGATTCTTTTCGACGGTTATGATCGACACTGTGCGCTTGGTGTGAGTCGTTGTGGTTAATTTGGGTGGGTTGCTTTAGATATACTTGAAATGAGAAGAGTATTCATTGTGGCTTGTTTTGATTAATTTATTAGTCTGTTGATGTACATGAAATGATACCAGTATGTATCCATGTGCACTACTTGTTGCCGATTTAAACTGTATATAGTTCTGGGTTTGATCCTATTACTTTGCTTGGCCATCTTCCAACTGCCACTTCTTGCACTACTGTACAATGCTTGTACTTGATGGGTATTAATCTCCCATTTTTACATTGAGTCCTGGCCATAAATACGGATACTTGAAATACAGGAGTTTCATATGTTAAGGTGTACATGTACTGAGTCTGTGAGTTTTTTTCCTATCCTTTTTTAATTGCTTTTGCATTTGGAAAGTGGGATATAAGTACCTCACTGAACATTATTTAATAAAAGAGATGTATCGATTAGGCTTATACTGTTTCAAGTTTAGTTATGGTCCATGACCAATCTGTTTGAGGTGATGAATTCATGTAGCGGAAACCACTAAGTGGGATAACAGTTTTTTTTCTGTTTTAACACAGCTGATTTTGATCTTTGGCTGCTGCAGGTTGACGAAAGTGTGCTTTGACAAATGTATCGAAAAGAGGTCTGTGCAGAACTACCTAGCAAATTACATCGATTTATGTTTTCGATTGCTTTTGTGACACCCTTTGATAATTGATCTTTGCTTTAGGTATTTGCATCGATTTATGTTTTCTAGTTCTATTACTGTGCCATTTGTATATTCTTATTATCCTTGCTTTCAGGTACAAGGAGTCTGAACTCAACATGGGGGAGAATAGTTGCATTGATCGTTGTGTTTCTAAATATTGGCAGGTACTAATATCAGTAAACATGTGTGGTGGAGTTATAATCATAATATCGGGGTTACATCTTTCAGTTCTATAAATTTGGCTTGGATACACAATCTTGTTATTTCTATTTAAATCAAGGTTCAAAATCTCGATTTCGTTTCGATTACCCTGTATACCGATTTTTGCCGAAATTTCGGAAAATTCCGACGATTTCAACGGAAATGTCGGAAATGGCTCAAAAAGTTATTTTTTTTTTTGTAAATTAATATCATCTAAGTTATTAGAAAAATGAATAATTTATAAATACACAATTATGTCACACATATCACTCATCTATACCCCTTATATTGTACATATTGGTCATATCAGTCATATCGGTCATATTGTACAATCTGTTTGATATTGCAAATGAAATTAATCTGAGTTCTTCGAACAATGAAATAATAGATATACACTTATAGGCTTATAGCACACATATCGATAATCTATGACTATGATGATATGTCACCCATATCTATCAAATCGAACATATCGTTGTTAATGCTTAATACTTAATAACAGTCTTACAACAAGTGAAAAATACATTCCTGTAGACTAAATAACAACATGCACATTAATGATTAATGCTATAAAAGACTAAAAGATATTCCCTGGTGATGAGTTCAGTTTAGAATCAAGAGTTCCGTGGTGGATCTGAATTGCCTTCTTTTCATTGTTGTCTTTCATAACGCATCACAGACTCAATGAACTCGTATTAGTTCTCCCATGTCATGTACGAGTAGGGCTGGCTATCGAACCCAATGAGCCGAGCCATACCATGGCTTGGGCTCGAGCTCGTTTGAGCCTAATCGAGCTGTCTCGGTGAGCTCGAGCCTCTTATAGAGCCAACTTGAGCTCGATAAGGGTCGAGTCGATCCCGTTATTGAGCCTAGTCTGGGCTCAAGCCAAGTTTGGCTCATTACGGGAAATGACATTTTTTGGTCAAAAGGATAGTGCCTAGGCTCGAACCCACGACCTCTTCTTTGAGAGACTATCTTCCTTACCAGTAGGACACTATTTGAGTTACATTTCAAAAGCTAAATTATAATATATATTGTAACATTCTATTTGCTAATAAAAAATACTAATTTGCCAATTATGACCTAAAAAACATGAATATAGTTGCAACTATCTGTTCCTTAGAAAAATATAATATTGGTGTGCACATTAGTGGATAATATATATTATCGAACATGTTCCTATTTAAAGACGTATAAAGATCGTAATTAAGTCTACAATATAATATATATGGATTATGGAACATTGCCATGTTGAAATTCACATCCACATATATGGACACATATAATTCTAAGGTGCCTACGAAACAAAATTATATCGATCTACAATTTGGTTGTGTATAATATATATATTTAATTACTACCTACATAGACAACTATAACTATCGATATAGGTAACGATTGTTGAACATGCAACTCCTCTTGTGTGTGTATTATATATATAGATATACATATAAATATAAATATATATTCCTTATCGAGTCCCTTATCGAGTTATCAAGCCGAACATGGCTCAACTCAGGCTTGGATCGTTAAGCTATCAAGCCCAAAATTCTGCCTCGGGCTCGGCTCAATAGTTTAAGGAGCCAGGCTCACGAGCCCTTATCGAGCCGAGCCTGAGCCTAGCTCATCGAGCCTTGACTCAATAGTCGGCCCTATGTATGAGTACATGGCATTGTAATCCATCACATACTGCATGTATTGGTGGTCATCGATGCCTATGAGTATCCCGAGACGAGGATAAGCATTACTAGATTCGGTATTATGAGTGGCACGACGAGGCTGTGAAGTAATTGCTTGAGATCCTTGGGATGACGACGACGGAGTAGGAGAAGATCTCTGCGGAGGAGGAGGCATTGTCGTGTACTCGAGGAAGAAACCATAACTGTCACCACAAAAGAAGCTGCCTTGGCTCTGCTCGAGTTGGCTATCTTGGTAGTTCTCATCGCTGTAGTTGACCATATGGAGGTATATACGCCTGCGGAATGTGAGGCCATGATGATGATAACCGAAACCTACAAGGAAATTGCAGAACAATCATATTCATTCATGAGCCATACAATGCGAACGATTAAGTATTTGCTAATTATTTTATGTTTTATTTTTTGAATTTAATATATTTTTAATTTTTCTAACACTTACTACACACAAAATCGTAAATACTTGGTGTTTAACATTGAAAATATACTTTTAATATTCTGATTTTTAAGAAAAACACCTTAGATCTATACATTAGTGTCTTAGATCTAGCAATTAGGGGATCGATTTCGAGAAAAAAACCACCTAAGAGGTACAAAACATGTAAAGTAATGCATAGATCTAAGGTTTGATTTTCGGAATTACTCGATTTGTAAATTTCATCTACAAAAAAATCAAATAATGTTTTCTATGTCGAAAAACTTAATATCCGAGTTTATCCTTGAAGAACTCATCACGATTCCACTTAAAACACAAAAGCCCCAATTTTCTCTCTCATACATCTCACTAATTATTTCTAAAATATGCTTTACTATATGTTATACATGAGATCTGAGTTAATACATTTATAACTCATCATTACTGCACATTAAAACACAAAACCCCTAAATTTGGTCTCCAAAAATCAAGCTAGATCTTCAAAATCTCTCAAAAAACACTACACCAAGCGAGGTCAACATGTTAGGAACGAAACCTCTAAAAACTTTCAAGAATTGATGAAGATTTGACCAATTTTTGCTTACCTCAAAGAAAAGGCGAAATATGGAGTTTGAACAACATTGGAGGAAGCCACAACAACAATGCAACAGAAGATGCGTCGAAATGGGCAAATTTCGACATATCTCGACCAAGTTGTGATTTTGATATTACAGATTCACTTTTTTGGCCGATATTTCGAGATGGCCCGAAATCTCGCAAAATATCGTTGAGATTCTAGACGAAATCAGGCAAATTGATATTTATATGGGTTTCGATATGAGACCCCATCGAAATCAAAATTTCGGCGAAATTTCACAAAAAATTAACCTTGATATTCAAATACATTCCATGTTTCTAGAAAACTTGGGTAAATTACACGGACGTCCTAAATTTTGGAGTCAATACCAAAAATTATCATGATGTGAAGTTGGGGCATGCACGTCAATGCTGTAGTATTTTTCCGATGGCATATTTTTTTATTGAAATGACAATTTAACCTTACGGATATGCCCTTAAAATGAGTATCATTTTTGTCATTATCTTGGTTATAATTATTTTTTTGAGAAGTACCGGCGTTATAATTATAAATAGAATGCCTAGAAGATTTTGATGATGTTAATAACAATAACAATGAGATATAGCCAATTAATCGCCACTTATCGAAACCTTGAATTTCATAGATTGTTTAGTAAGATAAGTATGCCATTTGAACAAAAAAGTTAATGTAATTGGCGATTAATTGGCTAAAATCACTGGTTATCAATCTTACGGGGTCGAGGGGGTAATAACGATGTTTACATTGCGAAGGTAATTTACAATGATTTTAAGGTTTATGGAGTAAAAATGCCTTTTCAAAATAATTTTCATACCGGTTATCAATAACTATATATATAAGAATTAAATCCGCAAGGTTACATTTTTTTTAAAGTATGGTGGGAAAATCTAAAATCAATTATAATATATTATAAATGGAACGTGAAATAAAAAAGGACAAATGTCTAAATAAATTAGTTTGCATTTAAATAAAAGACTATAATTGAAGTTCAGCCATTCTTGAATAATTTAAAAAGTAACAACATTAAATATGATTCAAATAAAATCATGACCTGAACACCTTTCGAACTAACAGAACATCACATGTCATCAGGGGGCCCAAAATGATAAATAACAGCAAATTATCAAAATATGTTTACATGTTACTCTGGAATAGAGGTAATAGTGTCTATTACCCTTTCTTATTCAATAAAAATGTTCTTAGTTTTTAAAGACATTTTGAGACTAATCTCATATTCTTATATATTTAAAACAAGATTGATACTGAATTAAATCAACAAAGAACACGAATGTAACACATGTGCGATCAAAATTATTTTTCCATACCAACTAGGCAACGATAAGTCACTGAAAAAGATTGATGTCAGATTTTCAAAATAAATATTTAAGAGCAGCAATAATGGATGATCAGTAATAACTGTTTATTTGTACAATAAAGAATAAAAGGTGCAACACATCTTTGATGATGGTTTCATGCAAATTGTACTTTACCGTGAAAGAATCGAATCCATTAACTTTATTTTTTGAAAAAATATTTGAATTTTGACAATATATTTGAAAAATAATGAACATGAAGAAATGGAGAGGATTAAAAATTAAGACGATGCATCATATTCAATACAGTACATGTAATTTTATATTTTGAGTCATCTATTGAAATTTAATCTCACGAATTAAATCCTTATAGTTTATGTGCTATTTAATATTATATTGACATGATTAGTATATGCATTGCGTAATATAGATGATTTATTGTATAGTTATGGGCATTCAAATTACATCAAGCTTTTGCGAATAATGAGATGATAAAAAATGTGATATTTATTTGACTGTGCTATTGGTATCAACTAAAAACTAATTTAGAACAACCCGGTTCTTACAATGCTAGTAATAATCATTTTATCTTTTTGGATTTTTTGGTACAACCCCCGCAAAATAGATCTGAATGGAGGCAAAGAATCCATGTAGCCGACTCTACTTAACGTGGGAAAAGGCTTTGTTGTTGTTGTTTGCTATAATCCTAGAGTGAAGTGTAGGTTTCCAGACTAATAATAGTAAAAGAGGTCTCCAGTACCCTGGTCATCAAACATTCCCCATTCCCATTTTGCATCGTTCCCTCATTCCTTTTATCGAGCATGATGACATAAATCGGGATTTCATGAGCTCTAATATGCAATGTAAACAGTTCTGCTTTCCAGGTCTGATAAGTGCATTGTTGGCACTGGGCTGGAACACATCCCATTCTTAGGATTGGATTCTTGTGGTTGTGGAGGATTTAACTACAAGAGAATCGGGAACAGAGAGCTCTCCCCCTTTTTCTGCCCGACTCTTTGGTTTGAAGAATGCTGATTTTAAGAACGAGCGATTGCCCTTCTCCGACCCTTACTGTCCATCCGGAGAGCGGACAACTAATGCTTTCCACTTATGGAAATTGAACAGGGTCTATGGTCGGTCCGCGACCCATGGATGCTGAAGGTGTCCTTGGGGTGATCTCGTAATTCCTACGGGGTGGAGATGACGGGGTCGGTCCATGTATTTTCTTTCCTTTTGCCACATTTCGCTGAAAGGGTTGAAGGGAGATAGTGCATCAAGCTGTTCGCAATGGCCAACTTGATCCTCTTCCCCATGGATCCCATATGCGGGAACCCTAGGAGAGCCGCCGACTCCAACTATCGTCCATATACGATCCATACTAGATCTGGATAAGTGCATTGTTGGAACTGGGCTGGAACACCAAGAGGTCCTATATTCGGGGGTTCCAGCTATAGCCGAATACACTGGAAAGGTCATTTATACGGATACTCACAAAATGGTTTTATCAAATAATTGAAACATTTTAAGTATTCCGTTAGTTATGTATCAACGTTCCAACAAAAATACTTGTATGCATCAAAAACTTCGTGATGCCACTACACAAAATAGCAAAATGAGACATTTTCCTTGTAGATGTTTTCTCCAATGAAACTATTTTTCTGCTGCTGTAACAAATAGTAGTTGCCATTTGGTGAAGCTTCTTCTGGCACCTCTTATGAGTATTGGGGATGAGAAGAATGACCCACGTGAAGAACTTTGGAAAAACAGAAAAGTGCATAACAACTTAGCTAAGATATCCCCATATCCACCCGAACTTCTTCTGCAAGGAGAACTAGTAATCTTGACAATGCTATCTCCTATCTTGAAGGTGCATATCCTTCAAGATTGTGTAAAGTTGATCTGAAAGCTGAACTTAACACCGTCCTAAAAGTTGATGTCTTACAGGGAATAATCTTCGTCATTGAACTTGAATGCCTCATTACAACCCACATTAAAGAAGTCACCAATTATTGCCATTATTTTAACTACCCACTTCCATATGAGTGGATGTATTAGGAATTCAAAATCTGCCAAATACTTGGGATATAATCTTCTAAATCTGAGATCTCCTTGTTATTTCTCTCATGTTATTCATGTAGCTTTTAAGGTCGAAAGACTACGAAATTATGGCACTTTCAGATGTACTGTAGGAGACCTCTAACTTTTCTGGGGCATCAGAAAACACTAAACTTTCAGTTCAGCTCTGATCGTCAAATTAAATGTAAAAAGTCCATCTGCTTTTTGGAACTAGAAGTGCTGCAGGTCTTGTTCGTGCTTGTAACAAATTTTTCTTCTTCAAATCACCATATTTTAAGAGTCAAATCGGTTTGTGTGAAGAACTACATGAATCTGCACTTGGAATTGAGATATCATTCAAAGAGAACCATCAAATATATGGAGTTCCTTTATATTCTTGTGTGGATGTTCGATCCATATATCATTCAAAGAGAACCATCAAATATTCGGAGTTCCTTTATATTCTTATGTGGATGTTTGATCCATATGGACATGGTTGGATATTGTTTGATCGCCTTTCTTCTAGGAAGAGCTGAAACACAATCAAGTTGAATTCCAGGAAGCTTTTCGAAACATCAGCCAAATATTTGATTTGTTATCTCATTTTATCTTTTTTAATGAAAGATGGAGTAAAAAGAACTTAATAAAGTGTCATTAATTGCTTCAAGGTCTATTGAAAGAGAGCTAACACTTTCACCTCGCAAATCAATTGTGATTATGTGAGTAATCAATCTTCTTCTCTTTGAAATAAGAAGTGCTGCAGGTTCTCTTTGTGTTTATAAGAAATTCATCTTCTCCAAATCTCCATATCTCAAGAGTCAATGATTATCTACGAAGAATCAAGATACACTTGGAATCAATATCTCATTTAAAGAAAGATAGCAAATATATGAGCTTCCTCTTTATCTTGTGTTGGTGTTTCGATCCACATGGACTATGGTTGGGAATTGTTTGATCACTTTTCTTCGAGGACAGTGGAACACTATCAAGTTGACTTTAGGAAAGCTTTTGAAATCGTAGACAAATTTTGATTTGCTATCTCATGTTATTTTTTTCAATGAAAGGAGTAGATGGAACTTAATAAAGTGCCATTAATCACTCCAAGGTCTATTCTTAAGCCCTCTTCAATTGGAGGTTGATAAGCATCATCCTACTTCAATAGGGGCGCACACTATTATGAGCAAGAGCCATAGTGCAAAAGTTCCATTGAAGCAGTCCTTTTCTCGACATGAAAAACGAAGAGTTAGAATATTAGTACCGGCAAAATATATCTCGGGTCATGGCTCTGTTGCTTGATGGTTTTTTTTCTTCGGAATAAAGGAAAAGAGGTGATGGGTGAGGTCGAAGTTTAGTGGGTAGCTTGCTGATAGAATCATCGATCCCCCTCAGACAACCGGGTACTGACATCTCCGTGTTGGTCAGACAGATATGAGACAGACAGATTGAGTGTGCCCTTGTGAGAGCATCTATGAAGACCACCCCTCCGTATGCCTCTTAAGCTAATCCAAATCAGCCGTCTTGGTTGATAGATTAATTTAGAGGTGGTTTGAGATTGAATGAAACAAGGATTCACGTGGCATGGACAGAGCTTCCTTCCATCTCAGCACCTCTATCGGCTTGTAATTGAAATGGAAAAAGTTCAAGATATGTGGAGACCTCAATAAAAATACAGCACCATTTGCATTTTTAAGTTAGCACCCAAGGTGGCTGGTCGACAATTAACCAAGATCTCGGACGACAATCCCTTTCCACTGAACAAGCCGGAGCACACACACATCATGCATCAACCACCTGAACCGATAACAATGCATCTACTGCACCATTACAATACATGGTGAAAGATCTGACCAATTTTATTATGGGTAGTAGCTATATACCTATATCACTCTTTATCCATTTTTGAGGGTGGCTAGAGAAAGCCGAGAAATCATATACTGACATGAGTTATATGAGCTGTATAAATACATAGCATCGTATTTGTTCTAGAATTATATCTTGTGATTTGAATTTTCACAAGGATTCATGGGTTCATTACCATTACCAATGGTTAGTATGTCAATGTTTACTAATTGACTTCCTCATTAGGATTTCTGCTAAATCATAGTTTATTTTGCAAAATATGAAAATCTTTGAAGAGTTCAATGACTAACCATTGCTGAGTCGCTGACCCTACTTAATTGTGGGAAAAGGCTTTGTTGTTGTTGTTATAGTTCAATGACTAACCATTGATATGTGAAGTGGGTGTAAACGAAATGTGAAGTACAAAAAACAATTTCGCAGCACATATTCATTTTGGATATTTTATAGCGGATAAAGTATCAATGACACAAATAGCCATTTCATTGGGCCTATTTTTTGTAGAGTTGATCTGACCAATCAATGATTTGTACAAAATGTGGGAACGATATGTGGGAACCTTGATGCCTAGCTGCTAAATAGGAAGCTTATGGATCGAGGATCTGTAAATCCTTCTTGACCATCAAAAAATGGCCTCGTTGCTTCCACTGAATGCGGTGGATGGTTTCCATATTACAAAAAAGGGTGGTAGATGGTTCTCGAAGCTTTGATCCATTGTTCCTTTTGTCTATGCTTGGGAGTTCATGCTGCATTTACACTGCTAATTGGCACATATTCGCTACATTGGTGGAATGGATGGCCAGAGGGATATCTTGTCAGATATTCTGATTGTCTTCTGCCAGTGAAGAATATGATTCTTCAACACATTTATTTGACTTCAGATTGTTTCCATACATCTAGGTGAAAGGGAGGCAAAAACTTGGTTTATCTCGCACTGCTTGCACTCACTTCAGCATGCTCATAGGCTTTATCTAGCCGACATGTGGCAGGGAAAGTAGCTCGGCTTGCTGAATTTGCTGGAAACTTTTGGGTAGATTTGGAAAACCATAAATTCATAATAGTGGTCTCCACTGGAGAGATCATTTTTCCAGTCTTCCATATCCATAACATTCAAGAGCAAGGCGACATCAGTAGAGGGGGGAGCCGGGGAGTATGAGCATGGTGAGGAGAACATGGGCAGAGCGGGGGACGGAGTTCCTGATTCCAGAGGTAGCGACCGAGAGTTCGCCAGGTCGGGTGAGGGAAAGGCCTGATGAAGCGGTGAAGAGGGCCATTCTTGGAGTTTTTCGGGGAGAGAAGGTGCGGGATGCGTCAGTGGTTGATCTCCCTTGACGCTGATGTTTCAAGTGTCGTCTCGTAGGCCACCTTGCGCGGTGGTGTCCGGCGAGGGAGGTGATGTGCTACCATTGTCAAGAGGAGGGACATCTCTGGAAGGAATGTTCGGGGGGTTCTTCCAGGATGATGGTTGATGCCATCGCGGGGCAGAGAGAGTTGGTAAGGAAATTCCTCGGGATCTTGTTGATGGTGTCATTGTCGTAGAGGGTCCAATCTTTGTTCTGAAGAAGGTCATGGAAGTCCTGGATTTGAGTTGAACTGTTGGGTATGTGGAGGACGCGATATGTCTCTCGGAGTTGGCGTTGTGCATCCGCAGAGTAGAGGCGACGAGAATATCGAGCTTTCTGTCCAATGGTAGTGGGCTGTTCCCATCGTCGGTGTAGTGGCGGCAGCCTTGTTGGCTCTGTCCGTGCGGTCGCATATGCGGCCACATATGCCTATGCGATCTCCTCAACGCATCGATTACCTGAAGCCCCGCTTTATGCGCCATTTGCGCATATATGGCTCGCATATGCAGGCTGTGCGGGCGCATATGTACTCTGTGCGCCCGCTTAAGGTCCATTTGGGTAATCGAATTCGGATCTTAAGATCTGGATCTTGTATTATTTTGATTTGTATATTAAATCATATTATGTTATACTATATTTGATGATTTTGATATTTAGTTGTACTATTTTGAGCTCTACTTGAAAACCATTTTTCTTAGATCTTTTGTTGGACCACATTTATTCATAAATTCAGTTAGTCTTAGTCACTTTTGTAGATATTTATTTATTTTTAAATAAAAAATAGAAAATCGCTTAGAACCGCATATACCCCGCATGTGCCCCCGAATACCGCTTAATCGCTATTCAGTGACCTGTCCGAACGCGTACGCGTACCACTTTCCTGAACCTTGCTTGTTGGTGAGATGGGGCGATGCAAACATCATTGCGGTGGTTGTCGGAGATTCAAGGTCTTCTGATTCGATGTCGAGGGCTAAGAGCCATCAAAGAGGCATTGCGGGATGTCAACGAAGTGGAAAGCTTTCTTCGATCAGGCCTCTGACTTGGAGAGGGTTGGGGAACACTCGTTTCGATGAAGGGAGGCTGGAAGATGGTCCCACCGGAGACGACCTTTCGCATCGAAAAGGTTGTGTTTTGCTTTCGCCTGATGAGGATGAAGGAGTCGGAGGCACATGAGTTTGCATTCGGTTCGGTTCCGACCTCTGATCTGCAGGCAACGGGGGCTGGGAGGTCGGCGATGAAGCCACCGTCGAGAGAGCATCCAACGACCGTTGAAGAGCTGCAAGATTCACAGAGGAAATGGCCGATCTCATTCCATAATTTACTTACGACCGGAGGTTACGCCATTGAATATCAAATTTCCTTCTTGGGGTTGTGGCTTGCCTTTTTTGGGAGGAAGATCAGGTCCTCTAGTATTTGGTTCATCTTCTGCTGCTGTCGCCATTGGGTCGGGTTCTAACCTGACTTCGGATTTCGGGTCTTGCTCGCAGAACCCATTGAGTAACCCTAATACGGACCTTATGGATGATCTGATTGTGGCTCTGTTTCTCCCGATGGGTCCGGCTCTGGTTTTGCGTCGAAGTCTTCCTCGATGGGTTCTTCTTCTGGTCCCCTCACCCAACCTCTCACTGGAAGAGCTCAGTATGGTAACCCAGTAACCTTGTTGCAAGGTGGAGGGTCTTCGAGACATGGGAGTCTGGACCTTCCTCATGGAGGTCTGATGCTGATAGGGCTAGGCGAAGGGGGTCCTGATGACCCAGAGAAGGTGATTGCGTGTCTAGTCAATGGCATCATCTCGGAGGTGGAGCCTTTGGCAGACCCTCTACTTGGGTCCTCGTCGCCACAACCTAACTTTGTGGGAGAAACACATGTTATTTCGTCGTTGGTGGGGAGCGAGATGCCCTGGCTGCCGTCGGAGATGACCCCTCTTGCGTTGGAGGGTCTGTCTGTGGGGCAAATTGGCCCTTCTATTCTGGAGTTGGTGCCCGAGGCCTTGGTTGTGGGGAGGAAGGCCTTAGATGGAGAAGAAGTTGATGTGGTCTTGGGGGTTGCTACTTTGGCCCGGAGTCGAAAAATGGAGCACCACATTCTAGCGTCCGAACAGTTGTGGAGGAAACGAAGACCGACGCTGGGTGGGGGAAGTCGAACGTCGAGGGGGTGATCCGATTCTCTCTTTTTATTACAAGAGGGAAAGCCTGATGCACATATGTGGTTCGAACGGGATTTGGAAGACAAGGATGTGGGCTTCGACAAGTCTGATGTGGTTGGTGCCAACCTAGATGCGACGTCTCTTGTGGATGCTCGATCTTTGGATGAAGGGAAGGCATTGGTTTGTTGAACGATATGGTTGACATTCACGCACGGGTTGCGGAATGTCTTGGGGTATCTGTGCCCGCCAATAACCCTCCGAATGGATCCAAATGAAGATCGTCTCCTGGAACGTGAGGGGGTTGGGGGACATGGAAAAGAGGACGATGGCGGAGCTTCTAGGTTCTCGGGGTGTTGATGTGGTTTTCTTGTAGGAGTCTAAGGTTGCGAGTTGGGACTCTTTGTCCTGGAGATCAATGGGATGCTCTAGACTGTCGGAGTTCAGAGCGGTTCCATCTGTGGGAAGTGCTGGTGGCATGATTTTGGCATGGGATGTTGATTTATTCTCTTTTGTTGATGAGAGTGTGGATCTCAGATCTGTATCGATGTTGTTGGATTGCAGATATGGGACATGCAAAATTCTGTTTACATCAGTCTATGGTGTCTTTGGCGAGGGGCGTGATTTGGTTTTATGGGAGTTGTATGCTGCTAGGAGAAGGTTCCCAAACACCTCTTGGGTGGTCGGGGGGCAGGGGACTTCAACATGACACTGCTCGCATCAGATCGTCTGAATGATCGTGGGAGGAGAGACCCGAGTTCGACTGATTTCATGGAGTGTTTTGGTGAACTGGTGATGGATGGCGGAACGCTTCTTCGAGGTCACGTTTGGATAGATTTTTGATCTCTACTGAACTATTGGAGTTGTTTCCTCTTTCGGTGGTTCGTGCCCTTCCTAGATCGAGGTCGGATCATACACCCATCTGTTGGGACTCGGGTGAGGGTATGATTTGAAGGTCGATGTTCAGATTTGAAAAATTCTGGATGCTGGACAATGGTTTCAGGGATATCGTCTCGATCTTCTGGGGTTTGTTGCAGGTGGAATGCTCAACAGCACAGAGAATAGCGCATAAGCTTAAGTTGTTGCGAGAGAGGTTGATGGAACACAAAAAAGAGGTGAAGAGATGCAAAATTGAAATACATGATATAGTTGTGTTTGAGATTGCGAGAGTGGATGAGATCGAAGATATTCGTGTTTTGAGCAATGAGGAGATGCGTTCTAAGGATGAACATCAGTAGAGGTTGTTGAGGATGACAAGCGAAGGGAAGTGGAATGGCATCAAAGATCTAGGCAGAAGTGGGTGAAAGAAGGGGATTCAAACACTCGGTTCTTTCACACGGTGGCCAGGGGAAGAATAAGGAGGAACCTGATACATGAGCTAAAAATTGAGGAAGAAAGCGTCCAAGAGGACATGGAGATTGGAAGGATACTTGTGGATCACTTTCATCGCTTCAGTAGGAGACTGTCATCCTCTGGTGCTAGGTGGTCCGGGAGGGGTGCTAGATGCTTGAATATGGGCCAACAGGAGGCGCTTGTGTCAGACTTCACAACGGAGGAGGTTTGTAGAGCGGTATTTGATTTCAACGCTGATGGTTGCCCATGACCGAATGGTTTTCTTGTTTTTTTACACAAAATTCTGGGAGGTAGTAGAGGAGGATGTTATGGACTTCTGTTGGAGTTTAGAGATACAAACATGGGTTTGGAAAAGCTTAACAAATCCATATTGCTTTTGCTCCCAAAGAAAGAAGGCGCTGAATGGGTTGACGAGTTCCATTCTATATCACTATTGAATGCTATCATCTCATTGTGGCCATGGTGTTAGCCAATTGTCTCCGATGTGTTTTGGATCATCTCATTTTACCAACGCAGACGGCTTTTATAGCAGGACGACGGCTTTTGGAGGGAGTGGTTATGGCGGCAAAGATGGTTGCTGATTGGAAGAGAAAAGGAACTGCATGTTTCCTTTGGAAGGTTGATTTTTTGAAGGCTTATGACAACATGAATTGGAAGTTCATCTGGACATCACTGGTGAGGAGGGGGTTTTCGGATGTTTGGGTAGATTGGATGAAGAGATGCATCACAACCACGTCGCTTTCAATTCTTGTGAATGGAAAGCAAGAAGGGGGTTACTTCTAGCCACAGAGGAGGGTGAGGCAGGGCTGTCCACTGGCCCTCTTGCTTTTTGTTTTGGCAGCAGACGCGTTGGCAGTTATGTTTGGCTTGGTAGAGGGAGGCATTTTCTTTAGAGGCTCCTCCAAGAACGAAATCTCCATACCAGTGCTACAATATGCGGGTGGCACCTTGTTCTTCATTGAAGGGGCTGTAATAGAGTGCAGGGCTGTGAAGGCGATGCTTGGCATCTTTGGAAATCTATCATGCCTGAGGGTAATTGGTGCAAAGTTAGCCTTTGTACCCTTTAATCTGTCGTCAGCAGATTCGACGACTTGCGAGGAGGTCCTGGGACGGCACATAAGACTTTGCTTATTGGTTAGTTGGGCTTGCCATTGTTCATTGTTTCTTCGTGTCAACTAGGGTCTTGCCTGTGAGGGTTCGGAACCGGTTGGAAACATTGACGTAATGCTTCTTTTGGTCGTCCTCTTGGGGGGATAAGGGTCTTGCGTTTGTTGGATGGCCGACGGTGACCACACCGATTAAAGAGGGTGGGCTTGGAGTGTTGCGGATTGACGAAATGAATAAGGCACTGTATGAGTGATGAAGATATGAGGACCTAGGAACGATCTCTTTTCAAATCTGATTAGGTCGATATATGGCATATCTACAAGTTTGTTGGCCCGTACTGACGGTGTGTTGTCGCTAACTATATTCTGAAGAGGAGTGTGCTCTGTCCTGTCGGATTTGACTGGGTACTTGTGCCCGGTGTTGGGAGATGACTGTGGTTTCCAATTCTGAACGGATGACTGGACGGAGGATGGAACACTACGTGACCTTTACCCGAGATTGTTCAGTTTGGCTTTGAACAATGATGCATGTGTGGCAGATGCGTGGTCAAATAGCTTCTGGACGCTTATTTTTGTGACAGAATTGTCAGATCAAAGAGTTGAAGAATTTATGTGTCTGGCTAGTAAAGTAGCTAGACTTAAAGCTCCTTTGGAAGGAAGAGACTTGTAGTGCTGGAGGGATGGATTCTTCACAATAAAGAAGGCTTACAAGGTAGTATCCGCCCAACCTCCCGAGTCAGATTTGGAGCTCTCGAGAGATTGTGCGAGGATCTGGACCAAGAGGATTCCGACTAGGGCAAAGGTGATTCTTTGGCTACTAAGGAGAGAGTGAATACTAACGACAACTAGAAGAGCAAGGATTTTTCCAGGTGTAGAAGAGGAGTGTTGAAGATGTGGAGAGACGACAAAAGATATAGATCACTTTATTCTTTAGGTGTCCAGGTTTGGTTGAGGTTTGGCAAAATGCGGATATTATGGATCTACAATGGAGTGGTAGAGATACTTTCTGAAGGTGGTCTGATTCAGAAGAAGGGAGAGAGAAGATCCGCGCGATTATTTGGTCCATGTGGTATGCTAGGAATGGTGTGGTCTTTAGGGAGCGAGATTTTATTATGAGAATGTACTTGGGCACGCCGGTGCCCTCTTTGAATCACGGCGGATGTAATTATCTATTTACCTCTTTTTATATGTTTTTGGATGGTTTGGCTTCAAAAAAATATATTTTTGGATAGACTCTTCTATAGGAGATCCATCCCGCCGTTTCTAAAAAAAATAATTTTATAATATTATAGTTAAAGTATATTGGTCCCTGGATGTTGACATTACACTCTTATTGATTCTTTGTATCCATGAAAATCAGACATTTTTCGAAAATAAATGTATTCATAGGAAAACTAGATGAATTCTATACGAATACCCTAATGTTTGTTGAATCTAGATTATTTAGTTTTCTTCTTAAGAGAATATGTGACAAGCGAGCTACTTTTGAAGAGAAGGCATCATACTTGCTGTTTCTTGAGAGTGCTATATATTCTCTCACTATGTGCTATCTTTGATATTTTTTTTAATACTAATACCGATTTTTGTGACTCGTGTAGCCACTTCATTCATTTAGTGAGGAAGTACAAAAAGTGCCCTTCAAGGGATTACAACTGCATAAAGAACAAAGAGGATCTAATGTTCTAACCTCTACACAAAGAAGAATGTTAGAGTTCGGAATTGAAGATTCAAGCCCTACAAGACCTCCCTCTCCTCTTAACAAAACACAAAAACCCCAAAAAAGGATCCTCTACAAAAAGCCCTGACTAATCAAAGTCAAAAACATCCTAGAGGCTAGAGCCTGTCTTCTGGAATTCTGTCTTGGTCTTTTTCTTAGGAGGGGCCAGGGGGTATGAAGAGGAAGAGGATAAAGACGAAGTGTCTGAAATATCTGAGTCCTCCGATGATGATGTAGAGGAAGAACTGATATATTTGTAGTTCTCTTCCTTTATGACCTTGCCATTCTGCATTTTGCTTTACCCCTTTTACTTTTAAGCATATCACTTCTTCTTGGTGCCATAGGTTCAACTTTTTTTTCTTGGATTTCTTCACAAAGAATCTGATCTTCAAAGGTTTCACATAAGGCACCAACCAGGGCTCGTTCCAATCAAGAGACTTTGTCCAAGCTTTTCCTTCCGGGTCTGGATTCTTTGCATAAGAATGCTTTACTTCTTCAAGGGTATTACAACTACATAGCAGAACAGAAGAGGATCTAATGATCTAACCTTTACAAAAATAAGGATACAAGTTCGGAATTGAAGATTCAAGCTCTACAAGACCTCCCCCTCTTCGTTACAAAACGCAAAACCCCCCAAAAAGGATCCTCTACCAAAAACCCTGACTAATCAAAGTCTAAAACATCCTATAGTCTGTCCTCTGGAATTCTGTCTTGGTCTTTTTCTTATGGGGTGTGGGGGGTGGATGAAGAGGAAGATGATGAAGACGGAGTGTCTTAAATATCTGAGTCCTCCTCCGATGATGTAGAGGAAGAACTGATATATTAGTATTTCTTTTCCTTTTTGACCTTGCCATGCTGCGTTTTGCTTTACTCCTATTACTTTTTATGCATCACATCACTTCTTCTTGGTGTTCTAGATTCAACTTTTTTTATTTGCATTTCTTCACAAAGAATCTGATCATCAAAGGTTTCACATAAGGTACCAACCAGGGCTTGTTCCAATCAAGAGACTTTGTCCAAGCTTTTCCTTCCGGGTCTGGATTCTTTGCATAAAAATTCTTTACTCTGTAGACACGAATTCCATCCCTCCACAAGGGATCAGTGTCAAGAATTTCAGGAGAAAGAAACCTTGGCCCAGAAGTTAGAGTTTTCTTTAAAAAACCTACTGAAGTTGAGCCTTTTTCCTTCAAGAAACGGGATTTTGAAAGGGTCATGAATAAATCTCAAGGGGCCATAAATCGGGGCCCAAATAAAGTTTGGCAGAGATATCTTCCAGCATACCTTAAAGCTCCTCGGAATCCAAGATCCATTTGCTCCCAAGAAGTCAACTCCAGCAGCCCAAACAGCCTTGTATAGGTCATCCAATATAACAGTGCCTCAAACTTCCAATGACATATTCTCCATAATGATTCCCTCTCCAGGAATCTGCAATGGCACTGATTACACAAGTTCCCTGCATCAAGAAACCTTGCTGATTATAGTCCAATAGATCTTCATTGTCTTCTGCAGGATCAGCTAGAAATATTCTTCTCCAACAATTGGGCATGCATTGTCTGTCAGGTTTGGGGAAAGAAGACTGAAGAAGCTCCAATAAACCCGAAGCATCGTCTAAAGTAGGAAAATTCAGATGATATTGTCGGGAAGACATCAAGAATTGATTCCATAATTTCTGATGTTTGCCCAAAGATGCTCTTAGTCTCCTGGAATTCTCATCCTCAATATGCCAAGCAACTCCATTCGTGTTGAAACTTTGGCAGGTTCTAACACAAGCCAACCAATCCCATGTAACATGCTCTTTATATAGATCAATAAGTTCTTCAAAAAGCTGAAATAACTTTATAGTTCTGGATTGCATTTGGCTGTTGGCTTCCAACAGAAATTTGATTTTCCTCATTGCTTCTGAAGATTCGAAAAAACCTCACTGCATCCAGTATCCTTATATATGTACTCTGGTCAAAAGATCTGATTGTACCTTGTTGCTATATTCCTGAAGGGAGGAATCACCTCATAGAAACGTTCCTCGCAATTAATTACGCTTTCAGGCATTCCTTTGACCACCTTATCTGCACCTTTCTGAGAAGCTGCCATTTGCTCCAATTTTTTTGGATGAAATCTCTACACCACAAAGACAAATGCCTTCCGTGCCCCCAAGAGCAAAGCTTTCTGCACCCACCAAGAAGATCAGCTCCAAGATCGCCTTCCTACGTATCCTTCCATGCCCTTGAAGACGAAGCATCGCCCAACCCACTCAGTCAGCAGAGCATCCTTGAAAAGATAGTGTCTCAATGAAAGAGCTTCTCCCTTCGGTTGCGGGGTTATATAACTCGAGTGACGATTTGTTAATGGGCCTAATAAATGCCCATTTACAAAATCCTCCAAGGCCCAGTAAACAACATTAACATTAATAAGAGTATAAAACACTTCAGCCCAATACCAGGCAAACAAAAAGAAATAATGAGGGGTACTTAACTTTAGTGTCCTAATCGTCTGAGGTGCCATGATTTTTGTCAAGGGCATATCCCAGACTTTACCTCTTGAAATCTTCAATATTTTAACTCCTGAATCTCTTCTCCAAGTCACAGAATAAGCCTTTTGTTCAGGATAATCTTCTTAAATCTTCCAAGGGAAAAATACCTAATTCCAGTTGGACTCATAATTAATTGTCTGCTAAAGAATACTGAAATTATAAGATTAGGGGAGGAGCTTATCTCCAGTGCACGCATCGTTTCGATGTGTGCAGTTCCGATGTAGATTGCCAAGGATATAATCCAGACTTTGCATATCAAGATCCATTTGCTCTCTAAACATGGAAGCTTTTCCCAAAGATTTTGCAAGAGCTTACCAAGCAAACACAATGTGTTTGTTATTGCCAACAAAAAGATTAACTGGATAAGGAACTTAGCTGCTGTGCACACATCCTTCGATGTGTGCACTTCCTCAAGGCATCGCCAAGGAATTAATCCAGACATACAACCAAGCATTCCAACCGCTTTAACCATAGATTTATTCTTCAGCAGGTCATCCTTCAGCAGTAGCCTCTCCAGAAGGATATCAATCTCTATTGCATGATGAGCCAAAGTAGTCTTCTGATCATCCTGTATCTGTTTCATCTTCCACACTCTGTAGTCCAATGGTCAGGAAAGGTTAATGGTCTAGATATTCGACCATTTTTATTTCTCCAGCGCTCATAACAATCAGCCCTAGTTACATAATGCAAGAATAGAAGACTTAGCTCTTGTGCACACATCAGCTTGATATGTGCACCTCCAAAGTAGTTCGCTGAGGACAGTATCCAAGCTTCAAGCGCCCCATATTGAATCTTTAAAAAAGTTGTACCCAATCCTTCAGAAGAGAGGTAGTGATCAGTGTTATTGAATATACATAAAGTTTTGAAAATATAGTTTTTGAGGCTTATTTTTTAAGAAAGTTTTTGTTCAGTCTTTTTATATTTAGGGTGCAAACTGCTGGCTTTTCTTTCACCGCATTTTATGGTTTTTCAGCTGTAATTTCTTGGATTTCTGTCATCTCATTTTAACTTACGATTGCAGGTGACAAATTTGGTTGGACAGCTACTTGGTTCCAATAGGCCCCCATTGTGAAAATTGTCTAAGAGCTTGAGAATTCAGGCAGAAGTATTCTTGATTAACCCTGCTGTCTGATCAGGAAAAACACCGTTCTTGATCCCCTGCCTATTGCTCGAAATCAGATTGTTTCTTGCTCAAAATTTCCTCTTTTTTGTTGATTATGATAATAATACAAGCTATTTTTGTGTTTCTTTTTTAAAATTGCATGTATTTTCACCAGTCCTCAAGCACCATGGATACCTCCCTTTTTCGTGGCCTATAATATGACATTGAGCTGCCGTTGTAATTGAGGAAATTCTGTTAGCTCATGTACTAGCCCTCGGGTATGTTTCTGTGTTTTTCCCTAGCCACAGTACCGAGTTTTGCGTTGATCACTGTCGAGCAATAATACACGACGATGGACTGGAAAGGGTACACAGAAGAACATGGTTTGGCCCATCCGTTGAGTGGGATCAGTGACTTCCTAGGACAAGATTGGTTGTTTCATGCGTTGTCTGAGTTGAAGCGCTGGTCCCCTCAGTTTGTGAACAGTGACATTGTTGTTTGGTACACCCTACTGCTATCAGGATGCACGGCAACCTGGACGGGATTCACCTCTGTCTTGGCAGACATGAGAAACAGATAAGTGACTAAAGATCCCTGATATATGGAGATTGGATACATGCACGTGCTCGCAATTGTTGGAGGCCAATTGTGGTGGTTGAGTGAAAAATCTTCGAGATCTCTCAAGGCTGGGGCTTGGATGAAGGCAAGAAAATAAGAGGTGCTCCGGTCTCCAGGTAGTCGGAGGACTCCATGCTAACATGTGGAAAGAAGTGAAAAGAGAAGATGCTAAAATGTGGAATTTCTAGTTATAGAAAAGGGATTATATACTTGTCAATATCTTGGTCCTTAAGTCCACTGATTCATCCCACCAATCGAGGAAATATGTTTTGAAGAAAGCTTCATCCCATTGTTAACTTGAATCTATTAGTTCCAAGTCGCGGAAGGATTGAGTTCAAGTGTTATTTAGACGGGAGAAACGCTTATTGCAGCCTGTCGTTTGTTTATACGACCAAAGCCATCGCATGCACTGCGTCAGTAGTTCAGTAGGGGTATTCAAAATATTCGGGGTCAAACGGGTACCTGACCCGACCTGATTATGTTGACCCTAAATTTACGGATACCGAGAAAGATGTTCGGGTCGGATACCCTGACCCGATCAATGATGATGACCCGATGGAAGGCCTCGCTGGAAATCGCGGGTACCTGGTTGGAACTAGAAGGCCGCAAGGCTGCAACCAGTGGTCCTTGTCACTGGAGAGCCTGGGTACGATAGCACCCCGTTGGAGAACCGAGGGCTTCACCTTGCAAAGCTGCCAACCCGCTGGTCCAGCCTCCCATCGGGCACGGGCCTAGGGTTTCTTGGCCACCCACCTGCTTTGTCCTTGCCATCAGTTGGATGGACACGGTGAGCTTCTTATTCTACCCGGACCGCGGACTCAAGTTTTGCATTGGCGATGGTGGAGCTTCTCTGGGTACATCAATCCGCCACTGATATCAACTAGGTCTCGTCCTCCATAACCAATTCATGCACAAACTTCACTGAATCCTGAAGTGAAAACACGAATCTTCATGTTTCTAAATGAAATCCAACCACACCTATTTAGTTAAATCAACAGCTTCATATAGTTGTAAATCATTGTCATATTTGGAAAGTTGATGTCATTTGTGATACTCGTGTAGGATTTGAATTGCTGTTGTTTGACTATGTACTATGTACAACAACTGCTTCTAAGAAAATCAGTATCATTGAGATGGGATGTATCTTTTCATCATAGAGGTCTTATGATCGAGTGTTTGGGGAATCATAATGAACTGAAATTATATTAATATTTTCGCACATGATAGTAACTTTACCAAATTTTCATAAAAAAACATTATATATACAGGAACTGAGTTCCCCTATCATAAATATGTAATACAGGTAGTTTTATGATTCGAATGTTAGTTCTTTTATGATTTGAATCTTAGTGCTTGAGATGGTACTAGTACTGCACATGTTCATCGCATATATTTCATCGATCAGAGAGGAGTACCAAAGAGATGTCAGATGGGGAACGTCCTCATCGCTCCAGATCTATAGTATCGAGCTGTTGAAAGGGAAATTGGTGATGCTAATTCTGTCCAACCTTCTTTTCAGATTGATTCTGAATTAATTTCAGCTGCTTGAATAGTGTTTATCCATTTCATATTGATTCCGAGCTAATCATGTTTTGGATGTTTGTTTCATTGACCACGGGTACCCGCGGGTACCTGGTACCCCTTTAAATAATTCGAGTACCCGTTAGAATCGGGTACCCATTGAAATAGGGTGGGTTGACCCGGTAATGATGGGTTGGATCAGGTCATGATTGAACGGGTCAGGTATCCGTTCCATGAACACCCCTATAATGAGAATCTATTGGCAGAGTGTTGGCACGTTTTATGTTGGTTCGGCATCTGACAGGTACATATATTTGGACAGGAAACATTTACGGATTTGGGCAGGAGGTGCGTACATTAGTTTTCTCTCATGGGTTGCCTTCTGTTGTCTCTCATGGATTTGTATGAGAAGGAATAAATCTGTCTGTGCACCCACCCTTCCCGTCGTTCTGATGGTCTTCTGCCACTTGTTGTATAGATCACGTTCATCGTCCGAGGATACTTCCTCCATTCCCTGTTCCCTTTTTCCGATTGCCAATGCCACTGTGTGCCATTGCTGCCATAGTGGTGGGTTTCTTTTTTATATTTAATTCTATTTACTATGGAAAGGTCGTAACACGTTTCCGGTTCTTTCATAATTCCTACGATTCTTCGAGATGGGTACGTAGGAAAATCTCGAGTATTTCGGGATCAAGCAATCTTTTCAGAGAACCGCTTACCTTCGTTTCTTCATTTTTCGGTACTCGGATTGAAATATATATACAAGGTCTCACCCCTATACTGTTGCCAAATTCATTTTCTGCATTCTCATTTCTTTATATGTAATATAGGGGCATATGTACGGATGAGAACAGTCAGACGGGTACAAGTATATGTATTATCACATCCTTATCCCTTTTTGGATCCGAATATGGATACATACATGAATATATACAAATGTATCAAATGATAAATCTTACCCTCATAACGCTGATGTTAAATCTTACCCTCATAATGCAGATATAAATGCAAAATGCATATTGACTATGCGGATACAAATATTTGGCAAATGCATACCGGACTAAAATATAAATATTAGATGAATCTTATATGATTTATGTTATCTGTACTAACTTTTTTTGTTTTTTAATTTGGGATCCACAATTTTCTCTACAACTTCATTACTTGATACTCTAACAAATAGATCAATTTTTATTTAATGATCAAATAAAAAATGTATTATATAATATGTACACAATAGCTTTTAACTAGTAATGTGGTTACACTATTTTAACACGGTTATTTTATTTAATATATATCTCTAGTATGTTGCATAGATCAATAAAGGATCTCGCTTATACAACATATATTATAGGGAGTTTATCACTTTTGCCCCTCCGAGATATCGCAATATCAGTTATGCCCCTATCTTTTTGGTAATATCAGTTATGCCCCTCACTTCTTGCTATTTTATCACTTGTGCCCCTCGGGTTAGTGACCGTCCATCCACAGTGCAAACGGACGTTAACTTTGAGGACATAAGCATAATTAATTTAAAAAAAAGGTTATGTGGTTATTTTATACCCTCTTCCTCATCCTCTTCTTCTTCCTCCTCTTCCCCATCCTCTTCCTCCTCCTCCAACCTCCTCCTCCTCCCTCTCCGACCCCGCCCCTGCCTCGCGCCGCCCAGCTCCGCCCCGAGCTCCCCGCACCTCCTCCCAGCCCACCGCCCAGTCCCGCGCCGCACCTCCTCCCCCCGCATCTCCTCCCAGCCCGCCGCCCCCTCCCCTCCCTAGCGCCGCCCCCTGCTCCCCCTCCCCATGGCTGCACCCCTCCCAGCCCTGCACCTCCTCCCCTCCCCGGCGCCGCCCCCCTGCTCCCCCTCCCCCTGGGCTGCAGCCCCTCCCAGCCCTGCACCTCCTCCCCCCCGCACCTCCCCCCCTCCCCGGCGCCGCCCCCTGCTCCCCCTCCCCCCTGGGCTGCGGCCCCTCCCAGCCCCGCACCTTCTCCCCTCCGCACCTCCTCCCCTCCCCGGCACCGCCCCCCTGCTCCCCCTCCCCCCTGGGCTGTGGCCCCTCCCAGCCCCGCACCTCCTCCCCTCCCCGGCACCGCCCACCTGCTCCCCCTCCCCCCTGGGCTGCGGCCCCTCCCAGCCCCGCACCTCCTCCCCTCCCCGGCACCGCCCCCCTACTCCCCCTCCCCCTAGGTTGTGGCCCCTCCCAGCCCCGCACCTCCTCCCCCTCGCACCTCCTCCCCTCCCCGACGCCTCCCCCCTGCTCCCCCTCCCCCCGGGTTGTGGCCCCTCCTAGCCCCGTACCTCCTCCCCCCACACCTCCTCCCCTCCCCGGCTCTGCCCCCTGCTCCCTCTCCCCCCTGGGTTGTGGCCCCTCCCAGCCTCGCACCTCCTCCCCCCGTACCTCCTCCCCTCCCGGCGCCGCCCCCTGCTCCCCCTCCCCCTTGCCCCGCACCGCCACCCGCAGCCATGTCCTGAAGCAGACCTCCTCCCGCAGCCACGCACCTCCCCCGGCCCCTGCCGCCAGCCCGCACCTCTTCATTTGATTTTATTCTGACCATAATACCCCTGTTAACCACACTATGGTTTGAGTAAACTATGGTTATTTCAATTTTTTGATAGTCAATCTGACGGAAGGGCACAACTGATGACGGAGAAAGAAGTGAGGGGCACAACTGATATTACCAAAAAGATAGGGGCATAACTGATATTGCGATATCTCGGAGGGGCACAAGTGATAAAATCCCTATATTATATAATTATTAAAAATCTTCCTAAGTCCTAACAATAATGATCTCTTGGAGCATAAATAATAGGAAAAATTAGTAATAATATGCATTTAATAAGGCAAACATTATTACGGTGAACAAAAAGATTAGTAATTAGATAAAGCACATGGAAGTGAGATTTTCACGCATAGGAATATGCCTTTTGATTTTTCTTCCATAATTATATATGGTATTATTTAAATTCTTATAAAAATGAATATTTGTATTTGTAACCTTTATTTTTTTATATTTGTATCTGTAGAGTTATTATATTTTCTGCTTTATTTTTGTCTTGTAACCCTTCGGGGTCTTTTGTGTACTTTTTCATTTTCCCTCTCTAGGGTTTCTCTCAATATAAGAGACCCTAGAACTATGAAATAAACACAATGATTCATTCTTTTCTCAACATGGTATTATAGCGACGGTCCTAGATCAGATTTCTGACCTACCTCTATCCTTCTGCCACCTTCAAGCCTCTCCTCATGCCTGTACAAGCCCTTCTTCCTCGCCCAGGGCCCCGTACAGGCTCTTCTAGGGCTGTTGCCAGCCCCTTAGGGGGTCCGATCTCACTGCAACTCCCTCTAGGGCTGCTGCTAGCAGCCCCTAAGGCGCTACAACAACTGTTGCAACCATCCCAGGGCCGCTACGACACACCTCAGGCTGCTGTTAGCAGCTACTGCAGCCCTCGGGGCTACCACCGACGTTGCATCAACCCTCCAAGGCCCCCGTAGGCACCTCCAACTGCCCTCCAGGTTGATGTTGGAGACTCCTAAGGCAACCGCCAACTCTCCATGGCTGTTGTTGTTACCGTAAGGTCCTACTTTTTCTCCTGAACTGTTGTGGCGTGCGTTTTCAGTGCCCAAACACGAGTTTTAGGGCATCTTTTAGCCCTCGTATGCATACGCAGTTGATGACAAGATCTCCTTCATCTATAAATGCCACCATGACACCTACTTATTCTATCGAGACAAAACTCTTGGGCACAAGTGTGATGTCACAAGGCACTATTGTCAAACTTAAGGGCAGAAAAAATTACGTACTATGGTCTCGATCTTCATCTTGACTCAAGATCCTCTAGATGAAAAGGATAAAGAATACAACAACTAGTAGACATGCATTTACTTGGTCATCAATTGGATGACCAACTGTGTTGAGGCACACATTTCCTGAAATCTTCTCTACAAGAACACAACCAAGGAGATGTGGGAGGATCTTGAGCAGACATACTCCCAGAAGAAGAAAAAGTCGTGCCTTTAAGATATTTATAGGTGGATCTGGTCTGCATCTTAGGATGATTCCACCCTTGTTGAGTACTACAAGCATCTCACTAGCTTGTATGAGGAGCTTGCGATATTTTAGCCTTCATGTTGTACCAAACGGGTGCAAGAGCGTTCAGACTGCCAGATATATCATTTTCTTTATGGCTTGTATTCTAGGTACCAAGCATCGAAGGAGAAATTTCTTATATTGCATACATTACCAATGTTGAAGGTCATTTCTGGCCGTCTTGAGGAACTGGAGACTTATGTTGTCTGATCTCTTGGCTCACATTCAACAGAGAGCTCTGCACACATAGCCTCATATGGGAGAGGAAGCTGATATTGCTTTTGAGAAGGACATGGTTTTGACTCAAGCCATGATCGTGGATGAGAGTCTGGACGTAGACGTGACTTTGGCCATGACCGTAGGCGCGGTTCTTTGAGAAAGACGTGGTTGTGACTCATGCCATGGCTGTGGACGAAAGATTGTACATGGACATGACTTTGGACATGGATGTGGGTGCGATTCTACTGCTCCTCATTTCCACAATGCATCTTCTTTGGTGTATCTAATAAATGAGCATTCATAGATTAATAAGGTTTCTAGAAATTTCTTTCAATATATTAAAACATCTTTTTCTACATGTTTCCAGATCATTCAGAATGACAATGCTCTTGAGTTCGCTCAACACGACTTGACATTATTCTTTGTGTTTGAGGGGACTATTCACCAAACCTCCTGTTTGTATACATCACAACATAACGAGGCAACGAAAAGGAAACTTTGACACTTAAGTAAAATTTTCAGATATCTCCTTAGTCAAATGAGTGTTCCTAAGCACTATTAGGAAAATGCCATCCTTATTGATATCTATCTCATTAACATAGTCCCTTCTTCTGTTTTTAAAGGGGGAACTCCACCTTCTTTACTATACCCTCATGAGCCTTCTTTTCCTCTAACTCTATGAATTTTTGGCTATATTATTTTGTTCATAACATCCATGTTGCTGACAAATGATCACCTCGGTCTATCAAGTGCATCTTTCTTAGGTACTCTCATACTCAGAAAGGCTACCGTGTTATGATCCTGTTAGGCGATGATACTATGTGTCTGCAAATGTCACCTTCTTTGAGTAGACAAGCTTCTTCACACAGGCTATGGGTGACATCCCTTTGGACCTCCCTCCTCCACCAATCGTTTATATTCACAAGCTACTTTTGCACCTTTTTCTGTCCCTTTACTTGTCTCTTTTATGCAGGATAATATGACCACTTCAAGTGTCACACCACTGTTGCATTGCATGCATTTGAGGAGCTTTCAATAGCTCTCCGCAAGCAAAAGAGGTAATGTACTTATCACCCTATGTTACATTTTACTTCTACCAATGGTTTACCTAGCCGTGACAAGAGATTTGCAGATATCCTGAATGCTATTTTGTCTCCAGAGATCAACATAGTGTGATGCATGATCATGGTTGGAGAAATGCCATGGATGAGGGGAGGATGCACTTACCTCCCGAGGCACATGGGATCTTGTGTCGTGCCTCCCGAGAGTTCGATCCGTGGATTGCAGATGGGTCTTCATGGTCGAGCAATCACCAGATGGGTCAACCGATAGGTTGAAAGCTAGATTGGCTACCAAAGGCTTCACACAAACCTTTAGAGTTGATTATTTTAAGACCTTCACGCTAGTTACCAAAATGGGATCTATATGTATCATTCTCTCCGTTGCTACTAACAAGGCCTGACCTATTTACCAACTTGATGTGAAGAACACTTTCCTCTATGGTAACCTTGAGGAGGAGGTATGCATGATGCAACCGAAGGCTTACATAGTCGATGGGGAGTGTGTATGCTGACTACACAAGGCCATCTATGGCCTGAAGTAGAGTCGAATGGCATGATTTGACAAACTCACTACTGAGATCATCACCTTTAATTTTTAGAGGACGACATCTGAGTACTCTGTCTTTCAGACAACGATCTATTGGCGTCGTCATTCTTGTTGTCTAGGTTGATGATATGGTTGTCATAGGAGACAATGAAGCCACCATTTTAGAGACCAAGACCTTCCTCCAGAAGGTCTTTGTCACAAAAGATCTTGGCCAACTCTATTACTTTCTTAGCATTGAGGTGATACGTACTACAGAGGGGCTCCATTTCTTAGAGAGGAAGTATTACCTTGACATTCTGACTGAGGCAAGACTACTCGGATACAAACCATATGACATCCTTGCAGAAGTGAGAAAAGATTCCATATCTACTGATCCGACGTTTGATGATACTACATGGTATAGAAGCTTAGTGGGTAGATTGTTCTATCCTACTGCAACTAAACCAGATATATCATATGTTGTGAGCAGGGCATATGTTGTGAGCAGAGCCAACCAGTACATGGAGACGCCTCTTTACAATCATTGGCAGGATATTCTTTTGATCCTTTGATATTTGAAGAAATCTATCGGATGTGGACTCTTCTATGGGGTAAATGGGCACACTAATGTCTCCACGTATACATATGCCGACTGTGCCAATTCGCCTGAGGATCGTTGATCCACTATAGGATACACTATGTTTGTTGGGGACAACCTGGTCACTTGGTAAAGTAAGAAGTAGATAGGGGCATCCAAACCAAGTGCATAGGCATAATATAGGGCAATGGCCCAAGCCACCTATGAGATCACATGGCTTGTCTCTATTTTAAAGGAACTTGGACTTTCAGTTGCTACTCATGTACCTTTATACTGTGACAACAAGCTGCTACGTACATCGCCACCAATCCCGTTTTCCATGAGCAGACAGAACACATTGAAGTTGGCTGTCATTTCATTCTTGATGCAGTACGATGAGGATAAACCATCACTCCATACATCTCCACTGAACTGCAACCCACAAACATCTTCACGAAGACACTTTCGAAGAAGTGGAACTTGTATTTAGTTTCCAAGTTGAGCATGCTCAACATATATATTCCAACTTGAGGGAGAGTGTTAGAGTTATTATATTATCTGATTTATTCATGTCTTGTAACCCTTCGGGACCTTTTATGTACTTTCCTCTTTTTCGCTATCTAAGATTTCTCTCTATATAAGAGACCCTAAACCTATTGAATAAGCACAATGATTGATTCTTTTCTCCATAGTATTCAGATTTGTATTTGTCAAAATTTGAGATATTATATTTGTATTTGTGTTTGTTAGATGTTGGATTTTAATATTTGTATTTGCACTTCTATTTGCCATAGAGAAAAACTGCATCCATATGAACTGATACAAGTATATTTGTATCTATTTTCATCCCTAGGCGTATGTGTAGTAACATAAATATAGTATTGTGAATTTTGTAAGAATATAAGGGGCACATGTATAGCTGCAAAAAAATTTGGGACATAAGTGTTACGTGATAGGAGTGACACAGGTGCAAATATCTCAATTTTAAGTAGTTCCAACGTAGTGATCATGAAGGTAGGAGTATGTGTGTGTACATGGGAAAAGGAGTATGCTCTCTGGGTGAGCTAGCTTACATGCTCCCATCCCTTTCCCCTGTATTTTTTTTATTTTTCTGTAAAAATTCGATTTAATTCAAGACTTCTATCCCCTCCATATAGGGTTAAATGAGGCTATGCGCTGTGTGTAACCAATTAGCTACTCCCACCCCTACTTTCTTCCTATTTTTTATTTTTTTGGAAAATGAAAATATGTGTATTCATCACTATACCCCCTAACATGTTCTTCCAATTTGTCAGAAACAGAGACTCCTATACCCTCCATATGAAGGGGGTCAATTTCAACAATTATGAGACCGCTAAAATTTGACAGTCTTGATGGAGGGGATAGAAGTCTCGAATTAAGTAGAATTTTTAATGACACCATGATGATATATTCTGATCTAAATTCCAATAGGTTTCATTTTAGAAAAATTTAAAAATACATGGGAAAAGTAGTGAGAGCATGTAAGTTATCTACACCTGGAGAACATACTCCTTTTTCCATATATATATATATATATATACGCGTTAAATGGGGCTACACCATAGGGAAAAGGAGTATGTTCCCTGGGTGTAGACTCTACGCCCTTCATCTATATATCCCTCTAATATGCCATTCAAATTTCGTCAGAAATAAAGGCTTTTATGCCTTCCATCTAGAACCTGTAATTTTAACGATCTTAACATTGCTGTAATCAATCTGTTCTAGATGGAAGGCATATGAGTCTCTATTTCTGAAGAAATTCGAATGGCATATTGAAGGGATATATAGATGAATATATATGGTGATAATGTTTTTATAATGCAGAAAATGATGAAGGGGTCAGCCCAGAGGTTGCTCCATCAATCCCATATATAGGATAAAATGGGGCTGCCCTTGGGGAGCTAACTTGGCTCTCCCGCCTTTTTTTTTCCATTTTTTTTCATTTTTTTGAAAATACTTCCGTGGATTTTCATAACTGTATCCCTATATTATGTCATTCAAGTTTCGTGTGAAACATAGACTCCCACGACCTCCGTCCAAATAGTGTCTATTTCAACAATTTTGCAGCCGTTAAAAAATAATTGCCTGGATGAAGATCGTAGGAGTATCGGTTTCACATGAAACTTGAATGACATAATGTAGGGATATAGTGATGAATTTCCACATATACATTTTTCAAAAAAATAAAACATGAGAAAAATGGGACAGTGGAGCCAAGTTAGCTCCCCGGGGCAACCTCATTTTACCCACATATATACACCATTTTTCCATCAATTTTTTTATTTTTTTGAAAAATATCACTGTATATATTCATCTATATATCCCTCCAATATGCCATTCAAATTTCATCAGAAATGGAGACTCCTATGCCCTCCATCTAGAGCAGGTCGATTACAACAACGTTTAGACCGTTAAAATTATCCTTTCTAGATGGAGGGCATAGGAGTCTATGCTTCAGACGAAATTCGAATGACATAATGGAGGGATATATAGATGAGTATACATGGTGATATTTTGCAGAAAAATAAAAAAATAGCAGAAAAAAGGTACGGTGGCAACCCAATTTTTCCTATATATATGAATAAAATGAGGCTGCCCCCAAGGGGAGCTGATTTGACTCCCCCTCCCATTTTCCTCATTTTTTAAATTTTAAAAATGCTTCCGTAGATTTTCATAATTATACCATACATTATGTCATCAAAATTTCATGCGAAACAGAGACTTATACGACCTTCATCCAAACAAGGTCGATTTCAACAATTCTACGACCATTAAAAAATGCATGTATAGATGGAGGCTGTAGGAGTCTCCGTTTCTCACGAAACTTGAATGACATAATATAGAGATATAGTGAAGAATTTTCACAGATTTATTTTTCAAAAAAAAATAAAAAATGAGAAAAATGGAGTGGGGGAGCCAAGTTAGCTCCCCAGAGGCAAATCCCAATTTTTCCTATATATATATCTTATCACGTGAGAAGGGAATATCATCCATAACTAATGTTGAACAACAATGATACATACCAATACCTAGTGCAATAGATTTTCCTTAAGATCTTGTTCGTTTGGAGAATATGCATTGAAATAAGGGATCAACTTCTGCTCGATGCGGTTTTCAAGAGTATGGCTATTCCCATCCACATCCCATTATTTCATCTTTTTCCACCTTTATTCCTATATTTATTCCACCTTACCTACCATTCCACATTATTCTCTTTCTTCCTTTTTTTTGGCCGAACAAAGAATAGACCCTTATTCTTCTTATTACATATAATTATTCTTGCTTATTCCAGAACCGAATACCCCCTAAGAAAAGCATCCTTTTTTTCTCACTTTTGACAACATTTAAATCCACCTAACAAAAAGCACTTTGGATAAGATTGGGTTTTTATAATGAGGTAGAAAATTAGAATTTATTCTTCCTTTGAAGATGATTAGATTAATAAGATCAATTTCCTCTTGCCATCCTCCTATTTGATTAGATATAGAAATCGAAGATGAACATAGGCGAGCACATTGAGTGTAATTTTATTAAAAATACAAGATTCGGTTGGGGTTTTTACATGCTTGTGACCCAAAAAAGAAACTGATTATCATCAAAGGAAAATGTATATGAAAAGTCTTGTGTTAAGAGGTGTTTCAAGAGGATGAAAGATGGAAAATGTAGATTGTCATCCCAACATGAATCATAAGGAGGTTTTTTGACCCAAAGGCAGGAAGAACCAATTTGTTGCGCTCTTTGAATCAAGTTGTAATTGCTTTCTTGAGAGTATACTCTCCAAATTTGGACTCTCCTAGGTTTTCCTTTGAGGAGCTTTATAAAATTTAAGGGGTATTTTTGTAATAGCCATTATATGTTTCTATTCCAACTTTGTCAATGTTTTACACGGATAGTATCACATGCCGCTTTATAGGATCTCTTGTGGGTGAAGCTCACATCCATAGAATTACTTTCTCCCTCCACATTGAAACCCATCTGTATAATTGATTATGTCCTTGAAACTTATCAAGAAAAGACTTCTCAAGAATGGTTAAGTAATAGGATAACCAGATATTTGAGTCCATGTTAAGTACGACAAAATAAGTACAAAATAACCACTACTCCATTTTGTTAGAACGATTCTCGCGCGGCATGACCGAGTGGTCAAAACCGTTGCGGATGGTTGCGCGAGGGCCGGGTCTCACGGAGGCCGTAACCGCCGGGCGTGGGGGAGGGGGCGGACTTGGCAAGGGGACATTCACGCCCCTATAAATGACTACCTCCATAAGGAGGGGAAGATCATCCGAGAACAACCTCGCCATAGGGAGCCCATCTCATTCTCTCCATCTCTCCCTCTCTCTATTCTCTCTCGTTCAAGAAGAAGGCGAAGACGCCGATATACCTCGACTCGATCCGTGACTGGTATCAGAGCCACTTCCGATCATCATCTTCATCAACGGTCGGAGGCGACTTGCTCCCTTGGCAGCCTTCGTCGACGCGCGGTCGTGTGCGGCGTATTTTTCACGAAGAAGAACCGCCGCCCTCTTCTTTCCCAGGAACATCAAACCCTAAAAGGGTTCAAGAGGTCCATTTTTTTTAAATTTCAAATCTGCCCCTCACGTTTTTTCCAAAGTGCGGACTTCACGGCCTCTTTCTTTAAAATTCCAAGTATGCACCCTGCGTTTCATGTGTGTCTACAATTCCTTTTAAAAAAATCTTTTTAATATGTAGTTTAGTCCCAACGTCATTCAAGTTTAATGTATGTATCACATGTTTTTTTGGTTGTCAATAAGTTTTCAAATCAACAAGTACCTTCACTGAAGTTGCATAACCGAAGTTCAAATTAAAGGATTAAGTAGTAATTAACCTTGTTCACATTTCGGCAAAATACTATGAATCTCATACAATCCTATATTTATTTCATTAGATTCAATATGACAAGCAAGACTATTGCCACCAAGGTTGAGAAGATAGAGTACCTTAACGGTACTAATTATGAATTATGGAGTAAGAAGATCTACTATGGCCTGTTGCACGATAGCATACACACCATTATAGACAAACCTGGTCCAATCTTATCCGAGAATCCAACTATGGATGAAATTAGGTCCCGCGAACAGTGGGAGAAAATAGATAATAAGGCTAGGAGCTTTATGCTGGCCCACATGGATCTGAACCTGATTCGGGTCTTTGAGACATGCGAATCAGCTTACGAGCTCTGGACCGCGGTTAAGGAGAAATATCACACCATATCCGAAGTGAGCGTCCAGCTTCTTCTACACAAGTACAACTCGTATAGAATGAAGGAATCTGAAAGCGTCCTCGAGCACGCGAACAAGATGATCGTGATGGCCAAGGATCTTGCAGCTGTTGATTGCGCAATTCCGGAGAGGATGCAGATCACAACCATACTAGGAAGTCTCCCCCCGTCATTCGACATGGTTGCCACATCTCTGAGAATGAATGGCAACATTAAGTCTGTGACGGACCTACCTGCACAGCTGGCGATTGAGCAGGACCTCTCCAAACAAAGATAAAAAACTGAGATCTTTGAGGTCGAGGAAGAAGAAGAAGCAAATACCGTGCACGCAAAGAAAAGACTAAACCCCTCCAAGGCGAATTTCAAGGGAAAGAGTGGGAAATACCAACACAACTCTTGCTACGGTTGTGGCAAATATGGCCATTTCAAGGTAAATTGCCCCAACAAGAAGAAGCCGGGAAATTCTAAAGTGCCTGAAAATAAAGGCAAAAAGAAAATAGAATTCACGACTGTCGTGGAATGCAACTCTGTCATCACGGACAATGATGGATGGTGGATCGACTCTGGAGCAACCAGACATATCGCGAAGACGAAGGAGGGTTTGATGGACTTCAAGGAGCTGAGCAAAGGTGAACATAGGATCTTCATGGGGAACAACACCTACCTGGACGTTGAAGGTGTTGGGACATACAGACTTGACCTGGGAGATGGCATTATGGTACTGAATGATGTACTATATGCCCCAGGGATACGTCGGAACCTGATATCTGTCCCAATGCTGCTCAAGAAAGACTTCGAAGTTAGATTTTATAATAAGCGTGTATCCATAGGTAAGAATAAGAAGGTCTATGCGATGGGAAAGTTTGTGCCCGAGCATGACCTATTCTGTCTTCCTGTAATAAATTCTAGTGAATCAATGAATATCGCTTCTGATTATTCCTTGTGTTTTTTGTCTGATTATGACTTGTGGCACATGCGACTGGGTCATCCAGGAAACTCTAAGATGGATCAAATGATTAAGGTGAATTTATTAGCTACGATCACATGTGCAAGGACATTGCCCTGCGAACACTGTCTGACCGGTAAAATGATGAGAAAACCCTTCTCAATCGGAATTCGGTCAACAGAGTTATTAGGTTTGATCCATTCAGACATATGTGGACCACTGAGCGTCAGCACACATAGAAATAAGGAATATTTTATAACATTCATTGATGACTACTCGAAGTTCTCCTATGTCTATCTCTTAGGAAGAAAGTCGGAAGCACTTGAAACATTTAAGAGATATAAGACGGAAGTGGAGACAAGATTGGAAAACCAATCAAGACTCTTAGGACAGATAGAGGTGGAGAATTTACCTCAAAGGATTTTGAGGATTATTGCATTCAAGCAGGCATTCGTAGGCAGACTACATGCCATATACACCACAACAGAATGGTGTAGCAGAAAGAAAGAATCGAACTTTGATGAATGCGGTAAGGTGTATTCTTTCGCACTCAGGTTTCTCCACGAAATTTTGGGGAGAGGCAGTGTTGACCGCGAACTACATACAGAACAGAATTCCCACCAAGTCCGTAGAATCAACGCCATATGAAATTTGGAATGGCAGAAAGCCTGAGTTGGGCCATCTCCAGAAATGGGGATGTGTAGCACATGTTCTGGTATCGAGTCAGCTTAGAGACAAGCTAGACTTCAGGACATTAAAGTGCAAGTTTATTAGGTATAGTGAGACTTCTAAAGGATATAGGTTCTTCCATGAAACTAAAGGTCTGATCGAAAGTCGTGATGCTACTTTCCTTGAAATTCATCAAAAAAGGAGCATGAAGTAGAGGAATCAGATCCTCTGATTGTCTTACAGAACAATGAAGACGACTTGAGCATTAGACAAGAACTTGATGATGATATCGATCATCCAAATATAGAGAATGAACCTATAGAACATGATGATCCTTTAGAGGAAGTGGGTGGACCCACACAACCCACGAGTATAATCGGCAACAAGAGACCCAGAACACGACCCACATGGATGGAAGATTACCATTTCTATGGATGTGAGGCGTCGTGCTACACCGTGGATGAGGATGTCACAGATTGTACAGTTCCCATATCCTTTGATGAAGCTATGGATTCATCTGAGTCGGAATCATGGTCGGTCGTCATGAGAGATGAGTTGAACTCAATCGAGCGAAACGGTATTTGGGAATTATGTGATTTGCCAGAAGGTAGGCAATCCATAGGATGTAAGTGGGTATTCAAGATAAAGTACCGAGTTGACGGTACTGTTGACAAATACAAAGCCAGATTAGTTGCCAAGGGTTATACTCAGCAAGCTGGAATAGATTTCCAGGAAACCTACTCTCCAGTGGTTAAGTTTACCTCCATTCGGATGATCTTAGCTATAGTCACATATATGGATTTGGAATTATTCCAAATGGATGTGAAGACGACCTTCCTTAATGGAGAATTAAAGGAGGAGATTTATATGCGACAACCTGAGGGATCTCAGGTTGAAGGTCAGGAGAAAAAGGCTTACAAGTTAAAAAAGTCATTATATGGCTTAAAGCAGTCTTCACGGCAATGGTATCTCAAATTTCATGAGAAAGTTATTCAATTTGGTTTTGTTTCAAATAAATTGGATAACTGTGTGTATGCCATGAAGAGTGGGAGCAGGTTTGCAATCATGTCATTGTATGTAGATGACATTCTTCTTGCAGGTAATGACATACAAATGCTCAATGAAATCAAACAGAAATAGAGCAATGAATTTGAGATGAAGGACATGGGCGAAGCTTCCTATGTTCTTTGAATTCAAATAAAAAGAGACAGGGACTCAAGGACATTGAGCCTTAGTCAAGAAAGATATTTGCATACTGTATTAAGGAGATTTGGAATGCAGAACAACACTACAGCTCCAACACCACTTGTGATGGGAAAGAGACTCAGTAAGAGTCAGTGTCCCGGAAAGGGGCATAAATCTTTAGATGTACCATATGCACACGCGGTAGGAAGTCTAATGTATGCAATGATGTGTACTCGACCTGATTTAGCTTATCCAGTAAGCTTAGTCAGTAGATAACAAAGCAATCCCAGTCCAACACATTGGGAAGCTGTAAAGAGGATTGTTTGATATCTGAAAGGGACAGTACATCTGAAACTTGTGTATCAAGCAGAATCGCTTGAGGTAGTAGGATACTCCGATGCTGATTTCGGAGGGGATGTGGATGATAGAAAATCCACATCAGGTTACCTGTTCATGTTTGGTGGTGCAGCCGTTTCTTGGGGTAGCAAGAAACACGGATGTGTATCTCGACATACACAGGAGGCTGAGTACATTGCATGTAGCATGGCCACCACTCATGCTGTATGGATCAGGCATTTTCTAAACAACCTAAGCCTTGAATTGGTCAAAGGGTCAATTGAAATGTATCGTGACAATCAAGCTGCGATTAGCTTGATCAATAGTGGGGCTAATAGTTCTAAAGGAAAAACACATTGAGATCCAATATCACTATATACAAGATATAGTAGCAAAGCAAGAAATCACGGTAACCTACATACCTACCAGTGACATGTTGGCTGATTTCCTTACCAAGGGAATAACATCAGGAACATACATTAAACATGTTGGTTTAATGGGACTCAGGAATGCATGAGTCAAGGAAGAGGTTTCATAGATAATGATCCTCACATGATAAATCTCCATGTATATACTACACGAATAATGGGAGTATATATGTTTTGACTACTTCGATCAAGTGGGAGATGTTAGAACGATTCTCGCGCTGCATGACCGAGTGGTCAAAACCGTTGTCGATGGTTGCGCGAGGGCCGGGTCTCACAGAGGCCGTAACCGCCGGGCGTGGGGGAGGGGGCGGACTTGGCGAGGGGACATTCACGCCCCTATAAATGACTACCTCCATAAGGAGGGGAAGATCATCCGAGAACGACCTAGCCATAGGGAGCCCCCTCTCATTCTCTCCATCTCTCCCTCTCTCTATTCTCTCTCGTTCAAGAAGAAGGTGAAGACACCGATGTACCTCGACTCGATTCGTGACACATTTTGTGGGCAATTGATTATTAATGGTGTTGATTGAAGCAATGAGCATGAAATGATGTTTATCTTTTTCTAAAATATTTATTTGGCTGTCTTCAAAGCGCACATCATTCTTCGAGGATTTCGGAGTAAATGGGAAGATATTTTAAAACTTCCAACGATGGATAATGAAGGGTAATCTTGTAAAGCACTTCCTTCCAAGAGAGTAAGACAACGGAAGTTATTGGGTCAAAATTTTAAATCATGATTATTAAAATATGATAAATACATGTGGAAAGCTTAATATAGGAGTTATCAATCTCTTTTTTCCCTTCTTATTTTGAAGTCTCTTCCTTTTTCGTTCTTTACAGAGGTGACACACTTTTATAAGCTAGTATTAATTTATGGTTTTATCATTTTTAAACCCTAATAAAAGTGTAAAAAATATCCTTGATTTTTTATTGCACTTTCATTATATTTTTATATTGTGACAAGTGGGAGTGTCGGTCTCATAAAGGTACCGCAGGTACTTAGTTAATAACTAGGTCTAGGTTTTTTAGTTCTTTTGTTATAGTTATATGATTTTATATTCGATTTTTGAAACTATATGTACTTTACGTTGGTTTTCAGTTTCCTTAAAGATTTTATGTGCCATGATTTTAGACATTTGTAGATTTTTTTCTTATTTAATTTTATGCTCTATAATTGATTTTTTGATTGTCCAATATTATTTTTAATATCTTTTATACCCCTTTTATGTTTGAATTTTTAGTGAAGTAAAATAAGGTTGAAAATCTTATTAACATTCATGTTATAACTTCTTCCAGTTTTTATATTTTCATTTGTATCTTTAATTGACAACTCATTTTTTGAATTTTTAATACAGACACACACACAACACACACACCACAGAAACACACACACACACACAAATTAATCCTTTTGAATTAAAATAGAGAAAACGATATTTTTCTTGAGTTTTTCTTAATGTTTTATATATAGTATTTATGAGGATTTTAACAAATTTTAACTTTACATTTGAACTTATAAGAATTATTTAGTATTAAGCTTGTTTATTTAGAGTACTATATTAAATCTTTATGAAAATTTTACCATGGTTATGTAAAGTGATGAAGTATGCATGGTGAAAATTCAAGATTCTTGTAAGTACCCTTGATTACTAAAATTAATATAATGCTAATGGTTTTTAAATTTTAGAAATTACTTATACGTGGTAATAAAATCTACTAAAAATGTATGTTATATTACTACCTAATAACTACTTTAGGGTTTTAAATTTTATAAATATTATGCATATATAATAAGAAAAATGAATTTTTAATTAAAAACCAAATATTTCCTAAAAGGTGAATTCTAAGGAGAGTAATATCTAAACATTTTCATAAAATACAACAAAATATGAAAATAAATAAAAGAAAATAGAAGGAAACTAAAACTACAAAAAATTGGGGACTCATTACATACAAGTCCTTAGAAAATATCAAAATCAAATGCTAAAGGGCAAGGAAATGGAGTTTCAACAAAAAAGTTGAGTAAAACTACACTATTCTGAGGTTGTTCTCTAACAAACAAGTTTAGTTTTGCCATGCACACCATAGGTGAAATCGACCTTAGCTTGGACTGGTGGCACACTAGAAAGCATCCATGGCTATAACAAAAGGTTACACATTATGCCACTATTTTGAATCAGAAGAGATATTTCGCGAAATGAAGGATCTATTCTCTCTCAGTAATCGAGATAAATCTAGTGTATCACATGGGATTCACCTTTTATATTGATTCCTATGAATTGGATCAAAAAAATCTTGAATGGGTATTCAACTCAAGAGATGAATCGAAAACGAAATCTTTATGGCTTCTACCCCTCCTTATTATGAAGAGAATGAAAAATCTATTTCTAAACTTGGAAAAAACTTGACGAGAATCTAAGGAAGGGTGATGTTAGACTTGTAAGCCTTGGCGACCCACTAATGTAATAAAAGTTATTATTTTTATCAGAATTGAATGTTTGTGTTTGCACTTAATTAAAGGTCCCTCTATAAAATTAGGGTTATGTACCAGGGCCATTTTGAATATCATACAATTGTTAATTTAAGGAGTTATATTGAGGACACAACCGATAACAACATATGATATTCATGATTGATTTCCAATTTAAGGAAAAGATGGCAATCTTTCTTTAAATATTGATTTCCTATTAACCTCTTGATGTAGTTACTCTACATAAGAATAGAAATTCTAGGGTATCGAAATATTTGTATCAATGTGTTGACTCAATAAGGCCGGGATAAGTTAAAACTTGAATTGTAGCTATCATGATTAGGCATACATACTTTGACTAGAGATAGATATACATCTATATGGCCAAGTATGTTCATTAGGCAAACCATTAGGTTGAAGACCTAGCCAAGGTCCACAAACCGATGCGTTGATGTGCATGTAAGGACAAATGATATGTATGATATCTTAAACTGTTCATAAAAGTTCATACTTAAGGAACCATGAGACATAGCTCGCTCATGAGGTATTTGGGGTCAAATAGAATTCCATGTATGGGCGTCTTATTTATGAAATAAGACATGAAATCATAAATATTAATATATGCTTTTGGAAAGTAAATGATTAATATTATCATCCAAATTAATGATTGAGAAATATATTGATATACACTGGAAGGAGACATTCAAACAAGGGTTTGAACTTCTGGTTTATCTAAATCTTCTAGTACGAAGGATGGAGTATTAGGAATGTTTTGGATTGATGCATTCATAATATATCATACCCCATGACACTACCATTCCGAGTGAATGATGAATCCTGATGGATTTTACTAACTCCATTTTATGGCTATATAATTGAGAAATAATCGGATTAACTTCACATTATAGAGCTCATTCTACGGTTCATTTATGATCTCATGCAGAGTGCGAATTGTTTCAATATAGAAATGGAGATATTCTCACTTCCATAACCTATTTCTGAGATCCAAATTGTTTGGAAAAGTGATTAGAAATGGAAATGGAAGTGGAACACATTTCTGTGATCCATCTCCGAGCTCAAATAAAGTGTGAAACATTTCTAAATGAAAATGTAAATGGGAATAATTAAAAATGAATCCAAATTATCATGTCATAAATGCTTTAAATCATTAAACCATGAAATTGGATAGATAATCAAATTTCAAGTCATTATACATAGATAGTATAATGTCCCGACATAATCTCCATATATCTGTGATAGCTACTCACGAGCCTTAATTGGATTGTGATATAACAATTATGATAATAATAATTATTATCATAAATACAATTGTCGAGGATTAGTGTAAATGTGATTCATATTATTGGACACTAATTAATATGAATATTGACTCATAATATATATATATATATATGAGTTTCATGGCAAATATGAATATGATTGACATAATGTAAACAAACATCAATTGAATTTACATTTTTAATATTAATGAATTTGGCTCATTTGTTGTGTAAATCTTCAAATATTGATATTTTTAAATTAAATTAAATATCAAATCCTAATTGGAATCAAAATAAGAGAGCTCTATTGTGGATCCACTATGGACGTCCGCCATGGTTGGTCCACCAGCTCCTTTTTAGGACTCACTAATTTTTTGATTTATTTCGAATAATAATTTTAACAAACAAATTTTAAATTACATGAAGGATTAGTAACCAATTATGGCCATTCAAATTAAAGAGCTACAACGGTGGATGTCCCATTTAGGAGTAGGACTCCTCAAGGGACATCCACCATGGTATAAAAGGAGGGGTTTGAACTCTCTTTTCACTTAATTCATATCATTAATTCATTTCCAAGAGAGATCCATGATTTTACCTTGAAAAATAAAAGAGAAAAGAGAGTTGAGGACTCTTTTTTGGTTGTCTACACCATCTCGTCCAACAAACCCTAGTCATCCCCTCTTCTTCTTCTACACTGGCTTGACCAATCTTGAGAAAAGATGCATTCTTCTTCATCCTTTGAGTACACAAAGAGGGACTAAATTTTGTGCAATAAAATTAGGAGATAGAGTTGTACTTGATCACTATTTTGTGTGGACAACTTCGAGGAGAATTAGATATCTAGTTCACGGGAAGCAATACAAGTCATCATTGCACCCGCGAGAGAAGCTTTGTCGAATTGGAATTAATTCTGGAGATGCCTTATTTTATATATTCACACTTTAAAGGTAATTCCTAATACTCTTTTGGATATGGAAATGATTTTGGGAATCGTTTCCTAAATCATGTGGTTTCGTATTAATTTTTTACGGTGGATGAGCACTTTTGTATGCAAAATTGTTTGCATTTTTCATATTTCCATGATGTGGGAGTTATGAACTCCCTTTAAGTGGAATCAAATCCAAGTTTAAAGGATTAAATTGCATATGGGTTCCGTGAACATAAGGTTATTTACCTGATTGCTAGGTACATTGTTTTTATGATTGTTTTCGTATTTTGAATGATTTGGTGAGATATGATGTTGGTGATAATCTCCCCTTTGTAGAACATTAATTTTGGGATATAGATGATGTCTAGAAGGTATGAGCTCATACTAAAAATATCCTCCAAAAGTTGGTGGTGTTCAGAAGAAGATTTGGATGTTGAAAGCACCCTTATACTCCATTTTCGATCAAAGATCGCGGTATTAATTATGGATTTTTTTGCTACTATTTTTGAGTCATATAAAACTTTGAATTACTTATTAATAAATCATTATTACATTAGCAATTAATGTGAAATTTTTTGCATGACTCCGATCATGCAACCTCGAGAAATAGGAAAAGAAGTTGGAAGAGTACTTAATTATTACGATGTCGCCTTCCAATTTGAAGTGCGATGGTCGCGACTTGTAAATTTGAAATTCAAAATAATTGATTCTTTGTTGAATGTATGAAATAAACTAGAATGCCTATTTATTTCATATTTCCTTTATTATTAATGCAATTACTTGATTGAGAATCACTGGAGCAGGTAGTTGACTTAATTACTCGACTAAAATTAAAATCCTTTATATTAAGTCAAAATCGAGATCGATTTGGTGACTTGGCTTGATGTGTCATGGCGATTATTTAATTAGTATCTTGCAAGTTAAGGAAATGCTCACATCCTTCATTCTGCGTAACCTAACCAAAGAGAACTAGATAGATACTAAATTTGTGTTGGTGATATTATAATTTTCTAAAGAAAAAGAAGATTATGCTCATTTCCATGAATTGATGATATGATTGACACGATTGTTTGTTGCTTGGATTGCTTGATTTATTATTGTAATTTTAATTGTATTAAGACTAAATAATATTCAAGAATACATGCTAAAATTTTCTTTATAAGATTAATCATGAGAATATGATTCGAAATGATTAATCATCAATTTAAACATGACATGGAAAGCCATATGATGGTGTCCATGGTCTCTCATTATTACGAAAAATTATGTTGCCATGGGTTGTATTTTTGAAGATGCTTATGAATAGTCATGACTCCGGAATAAAAATTTACATGGATAGAGTTATTTGTTTCTTGAAAGAAATGAGCCATATGCGTAGTGACCCCAATACGCTTCCCCATATTATTGAGGCGGTAATGGTCGAAAGAGATGAACAACATTTAAATTTTCTCATTGAGACTTGGTTTAATTAACAACATGCTGACTCCATATTTATGAGGGGCATGAGTCTTGAAGACCAAATTGGAAATGCAAGTTGTACTTGCAAGGCAGAAAGAGTTCTCACATCTTTCACCAGAGTTGCATTTATATTATTGGAGTGCAAAGAAAGTGGAAAGGAGATCCAGATCTTGCTTGACACATTTGGTTAAACACACCTCATGCTTTGAAAGTTGTTAAGGGAAAGACTTTCAAAGTTCAAAAATGCAAGAGAATCTTGATTTAAAACATTTCTCACCTAAATCAGAATTAGTTAAAGTACAAAATTTTAATTTCATATGAAATCCCTCAACCCACTCAAGAAGTTTCTTGAGGTCAATCAGTTGATAGTTTCAAATTATTCATATTGGATCCATAATTTGAAACTCGTACTTGAGATAGGATGCATAACGTATGAGCTCTCGTATATGAAGCATGGGAACCCTCATGCAAAGGATGCACAATAACTCACTAAGAAGAGGGAAGAAGATCATTCGATCATTCATTTCTACATTCTTGGATTGTTGTCTAATGTACTTCAAAAACAATATATATACACTGCAACCGTTCAAGACATCCTTATGAATATGAAGGATATGTATGGAGATGTAAACTACAGTCTTTCCACAGTATGGCCTACCAAGGACATTATGATCTCTGGCAGTGCAAGGGCCGCTGTACATGTTAAAGGGAAGCGTGACAAGAAGCATGGATCTTAGAAGGGTCCGATGAGAAAAAAGAAAAAAAGGTCAAGTTGTTAACCAATCTTCTAAATCTTCGATAAATATGACATACAAGCATATAGATGTCTGCCACTAGTGCAAAATGTTAGGGCACTGGAAGCGTAATTGTCTAGAGTACCTGAGAACCCTTAAGAAGGATAAAAGTTATATCTCTGGCAAGTAACAAATCTCCATTCATCATTGAAACCAACTTACTTGTAGGACGAGAAGAAAGTTGGATTATTGATTCTGATCCTTATGTTCATGTATGCAATTTGTTGCATATGTTTCAAGAAATTAGGAAACATGGTGATCGGGAGATAGTCATCTAGATGGAATATGATGCAACTATTAAAACGATCGTCATTAGAACCTGTTGACTATCATTATCTAGTGGAAGAGTACTAATTATTAGAGAGTATATCTATATTCCAGATTTTAGATGGATATTATATCTGTATCTAAATTAGTTAGGCACGGGTATTCTTTCTTTTTTATAATAAAATTACCATAAGTCGTTAATGTAATTTTATATTAGATGGTTCTCTAACGCATGGTGGGCTCTATGAATTGGACATGCATGAATGGTATCATGAATGTTAATACCACTATTAATGATAAAAATACTAAAATATCAAGGAAGGATGGAGATCATTTAACTATGATCTTGCATCAAAGACTTCGATATGTGTATGTTGATTGGATCAATAGACACATAGACACCATACCTTTAGTTTTTTTATAAGTCCACGATTTACCAACCTGTGGCATTGTATTCGAGGAAAAATGTCAAGAGAATCCTTATCATAGAAAGGTGAAAGTGTTAGTGACATAGATTATTCTAATGACTCAATTGCATATTTGTTTTGCCGCTCGATTAACTTTTCAGGTAGAAGCTCTTTATTGAAAAGTGTAGAAAATCTAGAAGCTAACTCAAAGCCTAAAGGTAACTCTTAAAGTCTTTGCTTGAAAGCTCAAGATTCAGAATTAGATTCATGAAAGAATAAAAGAAAGACTCAACTCAAAAAGATCAAATTTTAAAGACTTCGGGTGTTGATGTTACATATTATAGTTTTTGCATATTCTTGATCAATAAGCAAACTTAATCCATAATCACCATTTTCACAAAAACATATTTCGGACATATGATCGGTCACCTTAACACCTCTGATTGATCACCCATGATCGAACATTATGTTCTTCATGATCGATCAACCTTGATCAACCATAATCTTAACCATGATCGACCACTTTTGGAATTTTAGACCAATAGTCAAATAAGATCAATCACTTTTGTGACATGATCGATTATCCATGATCGATCACCTAGTTTCTATGACCGACCATTTCATGGATTTTGGAAACCAAAACATTAGACTTTTCATTTTTGGACACCAAGAGATCTTTTGAGGCAAGCCCTATATAAGAGATACTTTGCCTTATGTTTGTGATGCACAACCAAGGGAAACATCTTCTACTCTCAAAAGATTGGGAAGAGTGTTCGTTTTGTACGATATTCGGGTTCTTATAGTTTTTCTGCACTCTCGAGCTCTCTTCAATCCAACGCTTTCTAGATACTGAAGTTGTTTGTGCTCTCTGTGCTCTACAATGATCATCATCATCGTTCTCGAGCATTTATGCGCTTGAAGTATGTAAGCTTGTAAATTCAAGTTTCAATGCTTAAATACATTTTGTTTAGCTTTTTTTGTATAGGTATCTGAGTTGTGGATTCCTTTCTCTAAGAGTGAAAGATAAAATCTTCCTTTGGGAGTTGTCCAAGGAAGGGTACAAGTTTTACACGAGGTTGTGCTACCCTCGAGTTGAAGTAGCGCTAGAATAGTGGAAACATGTTTCCCTGAAAGGACGAAGGGGAAATCCTAAAACATGTTCCTGGGTCATGGATTTCACCCACTTGGGTTTCAACGTACAAATCACGGTATCTTCATAGTTTGATATTCTTCTATCTTTGTGTTTTGTGTATTATTTTTATTTGAATATTGTTATTAGATAATTATTTATTATACAATTCACCCCTTGTACCAGACTCATATTTGGTATAAGATAAAGTTCAAGTTTTGCAGGTGTAACAACCTACTTGTAGGTCCTAGATGGCACAAGGCAACATATCGACTAGCTCTAGCAGAACTACCTACTCTATTACAATGCTGCCCTAGTTTGATGGCACCAACTACTCCTACTGGGCAAACTTCATGGAGATATTATGTAGTCCATTTATTTCATGATGGAAACATGAACAAGAAAGACCTTTCTGAAGCCAACGCTAAAGGAAGGTGTAAAAGAATTCACCGATGCTGAGATCAAGGATCTCCAGAGAAATGCTAAAGCCATGAACGCATTGTATTGTGCTCTTTCCATAGATGAGTACAACCATATCTCACAGTCCAATACAACTTATGAGATTTGGAAGACACTTCTGGCCACGTATGAAGGCACACACAAAGTAAAGAGTTCTAAAGTTACAATGCTAACTACGGAGTATGAGAATTTTGAGAGGAAGGAAGGAGAAACTATCAAGGATATGTAGAAAAGGTTCACATCCATCATAAATAATCTTAAGGATCTAGGGAGGAACTTCATCAAGGGAGAACTATAAAGAAAAGTCATTGATTCATTCACAAGTGAATGCGAACAAAAGGTAACAACAATAGAAGAAACGAATACCGTAGAAGATATCGAGATGGATGACATCATATGAATCTTGATAGCATATAAAGTCAAGAAGAAGATCAAAAAGTCAATAGAGGAGAAAAAGAAGAAGTCTCTAGACTTCAAGGTTCACTCAGAAGACTCATTCAATGAAGAGATGAGTGACAAAGATCTCATCCCACTTGCAAGAAAATTCAAATAGTTTATATGAAATCAGAAGAGCTTTAAGTCAAAAAAAGAAGATAACGAAGATGCACCGACTTGTTATGAGTGTAAAAAGAAGGGACATTTGAGAAGATATTATCCTCTACAAAAGCAAGAGAAAGAAAACACAAAAGGAGCGATCTAATAAGAAGTTCAAGAAGGTTCACAAGAAGAGAGGATTGCAATCCGAATGGAGTGACTTTGATTCCATCGACTCCTATTCAAACTTAGGCAATGAGGAATCACATGCCTCAGATTGATGGCTCTGGAAGATGAGGTAACTTAAGAAACTTATGCTGAACTTTTGGATGCTTTTCATGAATTTTTTGAAGATCTTGAAAAGTCTAAGTTTGGGAATCAAAAGTTAGCTAAAAAGATAAATATATTAGTTCTTGAAAAAGAAACATTTAATGAAGAATCATCTAACTTAAAAGAAAACATTACTTTTCTTGAAAAAGAAATTAGTAATCTTATATTAAACTATGATAAACTTATTAATGAACTCGATAGGTTGACTAAGGGAAATGAGAACTTGGATAAACTACTTCGTTCTAAAAGAGATCCTCATGATAAAAATGGCTTAGGATTTATTGGTAGTTCATCATCTCATAACAAATTTCTTAGCCAAATTGGAGAGAGAAAGACTAACCCCCACATACCCAAGAGATGGGTATCAACAGATCTTCTCAAAACTTGTTTTGTAGGTGGAAATATATAGATCACTAGAAGTGGATGTACACACTATCTCAAACTGGACTAAAAACTACAAAGCCTATTGGATCAAGAATATCACCAACCTTAAATATTATAGAAAGAATATGAAGGAAGCTGATGGATCATGGATTTAGGATGTTACAAGCATATGATAGGAGACAAGAAGCTATTTACCACACTAGAACATAGAGAAGGAGGTTCAGTCACATTTAAGAATGACCACCGGGGTCGTATAATAGGTACTGGTCAAGTTGGTAAGGATAAAGCTACTTTTGATATTGTATCTTTAGTTAATGGTTTAAAGCATAACATACTTAGTGTAAGTCAAGTTTGTGATAAAGGTTTTGATGTCCCCTTTTAAGGATAAGGGATAATCCTCAAGCGCATCACAGAAGCGTGAGCATCATATCGAATACGACGAAGAACGACTAGTCGTACTAGTTATTCTATGCAACAGAATTTAAAAAATTTTTCATGTGATGAAACCACATGATCCAAGAACGATTCTCGGATCGTTTCATCTAAAACCACATCAAGTATAAAGGAATGCCTCTTGTAGCGTGGTTGATCGAGTCTCTACGAAAGAGACCTCCTGTCTCAAGTCCGATCGTCGGAGAAGATGCTTGCGAGCGCGGGGATGAGTCGCGTGATCCTCGCAATCCAAGATGTTGATCCAATCACGGTGAACTCCTGATCTCTTCGCACAAGATCGAACACCTTCTTCGTGAGCGAAGCACTCCAAAGAAGATGGAGAACCGAGGAACGTCCAGGCGACAGTGCGGTGGCGAAGCGACGACGAAGCCTCTCCTCTAGGGTTTGGTGGACGACCACTAATGGAGGAGAGAAGAGGGTTGACGTGTGAAAGGAGAGAGAGAGAGTTGTATCTCAATAGCATAACCCTAGAGAGCAAGGGGTGCCTCTCTTTTTTATAGGGTTTAGGGAGTCCATGGATCACAATCCATGCGACACACCAAATCAATGGATGAGATTGATTTTGTTTAATCCAATGGTCAAGATTGTTGCTGGTAAAAAACCAACAACTAATAATTTAATTTAGATTAAATGTATTGGATAAATCAAATACAATTCAATCCTAAATTAAATCAAACAAATATGGAGAGATTAGCATGGAGATTGCATCCCCACATGGAATAGGTAGGACGGCTACCAATTTCCTTGTGGAACTTGGTAGCCGTCCACCATGATCCCATGGTGGAGGCAATCTCATGTAATCTCATGAGATTGCATATCACCATGAAAATCTCCATATTTTCCAACAACTTTTGTTGTGATTTATTCTACAAAAATAATTCATAATTAATTTTGAGAATATTGCAATCTTGCCATTGGAATTTGTGAATCACATTCACAACCCCAAAAAAATATAATTTACATTTTCAATTAATTATACAATGTGAATCCAATTCACACCAATAATTAATTAACAAATATAAATCATAATTAACTCTTTCTATTACATTATAAATCACATTTATAATATATTATGAATAATTAGATATTGCTATCCACATTATTCTTATCTGCAATAATTAAATCAAATTTAATTATATTGGATAATTATCCACATGCATCAAGATAATTAAATCACATTTAATTATCAATCTTTCAATACTTAGATATAATTCAACTATGGAATCATTCTTGAACTCTTTCAAGAATAATATGATTTCTCCGCAGATAATTGGAGATAAGGACACAACGATTGTATTGTTCCACGTATAGTGACTTGGATATTGAGATCACATCTCAAATCCAGATCTCATGGACCTCCCACAGATGCTTGATTAAATCAAAGCCGCAAACCTAATCTTCTCATTGCATCTGAATCCCATTCAGATCAATGTCCAATATATGGACTAAGATTAGGTCACTTCTCTACTGAGAGGAGTCACTAAGATCCAAACCTGTTTCATCACTCCCTTGAAATGGAAGCATCATGGTTATACAATCATTTATGATCACATCACCCTCAAGTATTCCCAACACATGTACCTCCTACATACTGGAAGTCCTATGATGAAACCCAACGATATAGATCAATTTTATACTATCTTCTTTAGGGTTTAATCATCAAGTTTCTCAATCTTGGTCATTGGGAATTGGTATTGATCATATGCTTTCTCAAAGCATATATCATACCTTCAAATTCTTGTCATGCTTCCAAAGCATGATGACCATGCATGGAATTTGATTAGTCCCAATACCTCATGAGTGAGTTCATGTCTTCCGATTTACAAGTGAACCTGTATGATCCCTTTGAGAGATCGTATTACTCATATGTCCTTACATGCACACCAGCTCGTCGGTGTATAGACCTTGGTTAGGTCATCAACCTATTGGTCTGCCAAATGTACATACTTAGACATACAATAACACATCTGTCTCTGGTCAGAGGATGCATGCCTATGCTGTGACAATATTCAACATAGGTCTTTTGTTATCTTGATCTCAGTCAGCCCTTTAACTCAACTAATCTGACACCTCCGAATCTCTATTCCCATGTAGAGGACCTGCATCAAGAGGTCGGTCAGATATCAACCTAAATGAGAAAGGATTGCCATCTCCTACTCAGGCCGGAGATCATCTCTCAACAACCATTCGACGATGCTTGATGAGTCCTAAGTTTAACTCTTTAGATTTTCATCCAAGCACCAGCCTCTATGATTCAATAACTTAATCAACAACTGTATGACCATCAAGATGGCCATGGTACATAACCCTAATTGTACTAAGGGACCTATTATGCAAATTGGTTATTCTTCATTTCAGATCAGGGAATGATGTTCGCAATAACATTTACTGCATAATAGCTCGCCGTGTGCTCGCATGTCCAACACCCTTTTCATCAAACTGCTTTAAAATTCTTGATGAATCTAGTAATGAGTCCTTGGTAATTTGAAAAATGTTTAAATATATCTATGTTGTTGAGTTTAACAAAGACAATGCTTATGATTTCTTAGTTGCTAGTGATAATAAAGTTAATCTTTGGTACATAATATTAGGTTACATAAACCTTAAGTACTTAAACAAGTTGAATAAGAATAACTTAGTAAGTGGACTGCCTATCATTAGGATAAACCCTAATACACCCTGTGGTACTTGCTCATTAGGAAAACTTCATAAAAACTCATTCAAAAGCAAAAACTTAGTTTCAACATCTAGACCCCTAGGACTACTCCATTTTTTGTTTGGACCAACAAGAGTAGAAAGCCTTAGTGGTTGTAGACACTGTCTTGTAATGGTAGATGTCTGCTCTAGGTTCACTTGGACCATCTTCTTAAAAACTAAAGATCAAATGATAGAATATTTAAAAAGTTTTCAAAATTAGTTCGAAAAGGAAATAGTCAAGAAAATGTTATTAAAGATGAAGAAGATGAAGAAAAAATAGTCATTGATATGACTAAGATAAATGATATTAATACACATAATCTACTTAAAGAATGGATCTTTAACAGGGAACACCCTAAAACTCAAGTAACTGGAGAAAGATCAGATAAAATTAGAACAAGATCTCAACTAAACATTAACTTTTTTCTTAAAGGTGAATCTTGAATAATAGAAACACAAGAAGAACTTAATCAGTTCACAAGAAATGATGTTTGGGAACTTGTTCCTAAACTAGAAAACACTTCAATAATTAGATCTAAATGGGTTTACATAAACAAATCAAATGAGGAAGGTAGAGTTATTAGGAACAAAGCTAGAATAGTTGCTCATGGTTATAATCAACAAGAAGGTATAGACTTTGATGAAACCTATGCACCTGCAGCCGGATTGGAATCAATTAGAATGCCACTAGCTTATACTGCACACTTAGATATAAAACTTTATCAAATGGATGTAAAAATAGCTTTTCTTAATAGCTATCCAAATGAAGAAGTTTTGTTAAACAACCACATGGTTTTGTTGATAAATATAAACCTAAGTTTGTTTATAAATTAAATAAACCTTTATATGTACTCAAACAAGCACTAAGAGCATGATATGATAGAATAAAATCTTTTCTGTTATATACTAATTTGAAATAAAAAAGTAGACTTAACTTTATTTATTAGAAATTCAAATGATCTTTTAATAGTTCAAATATATGTTGATGATATTATTTTCGACGCTACTAATGAATATTTGTGAAGAGATTTTGTTAAGTTGATACACGAGGAGTTGAAATGAGTCTCATGGGAGAACTCAGTTTCTTTTCAGGCTTGTACAATAAACTACTGCCTCAAGGGATATTCATAAGTCAAATGAAGCACACCCAGGATCTTCTCAAAAGATTCAGGATGGAGAGTGCTAAAGGGAAGATGACATTAATGGGAGGTCAATCTTGGCTTGATGCATATGAAAAGGGCAAGGATTTTGATGCGACTCAATACAGAGTTATAATTGGTTCATTGTTGTGTCTTACTACTAGTAGATCAAACATACTTTTAAGTACTTGTCTGTGTGCTAGGTTCCAATTGACCTCTAAAAAAAGACACTTAAAAAAACTATAGAAAAGATCTTAAAATACTTCAAAGATAGTTATAATTATGGCTTATTTACCCTAAATCACTGAAATGTCGCTTTCTACCCTTCTTAGTTAGTCAGAATTATATTGTAGTCGGGAAAAAATCGATTTACCAAAAACACATAAAAATGTCCAATCAATTAAACATGTCAAATTATTTATTTTACTTGGACAAGTCCTAAGGTCGATCTCAAGGAGGTATATGATGTCTAGAATTAATTTTCAAACAACTAAGGGTTTAGGTCTTCAATAGATAATTTTTTAGGGCTTTATGTTAATTTTACAAAATTGTAACGGGTTTTAAAATAAAAGAAGCAATTAAATGAATATGATACATGAATTTGTAAGTATTTTTTATGCAAGTAAATGACGCTATGCAATGTGAAAGAATAAATAAATGCAATGTATTTTTTTAGATTTTTGAATAAAGATGAATGAATGATGTAAAGATATATGGAAAAAGCAAGCAAAACAATCAATAAGCACCTTATTTTAATCCATGAACCCCAATAAATTATTTTCAGAAAAAAATGATCAATTAAGTCTCAAATTAATCCGAAAATAATGCCTCAAATTTCATATAAGTTTATGAGAAAAAAGAAATCAATTTCAAGAATAATCGACTCACAATTGACAAATAAATTCCTCAATTTATTGATGCTCAAATATATCTTAAAATATGAATCACAGTATTCCAGGTAATACAAACTTTAATTAGATTCGTAACAACACCAAGAACTAAAAAATTAGATTCGTAATCACATGTATCTATGCTTGGATGGAAGGGGCGGCTTGGTTGCCTAAACCTCCACGTGATGCAGGATGATCATTCTCGATCCACCCGAGGCTGCAGGCTTGGGTGGGCTTGAGTAAATGGCTCTGCAGGTATTGTGGATGATCCAATCGCTACTATTTGGGCATATTTAAATGACCTTGATTGCGTTCCTGGTCATAATCGAACGAGAACTATATGCCCTCCTACTCGATAATTTCATGGTGAGATTGCAGTCCTCTCAGTTGCTAACTCAAGAAAGGGGCACCTTCTCATTGACACAAAACAGAGAAGATGTAAGGAAGATGTATGCTTGATGCTCCGTCGATGAGGATGTTTGATGGGGATATTGCCCCGACAAAGTGCGGTCGAGTATTGCATGGTTGGGTAGGCTCGAGCTAGTTGTTTGGCCCAAGCATGATGCACAAAAGAATAGGAACATGGGATGAACTCTTGTTGTTAGCTGGGGGAATAGGAGCAATGCTCTGGTGGCATGTCCACCGAAGGTGGGAGGCCGTGGAGGATATATCAGAAGTGAAGGGGATGAGATGATAAGGTGATTTGCATGTTGTGACGATATGCGAAGAAGGAACTAATTGAGTGCGATGAACGAAGAAGATGGATGATGGTATAGAGTAGCAGATAGAATGAAAGAGGAAACAAGAAAAGGAGAATAGAAGAAGAAGACAGGGGGATGAACATAGAGAAGAAGAAGATGAAGCAACAGAAGAGGGGATATACCTGCAGGTGTGTTTGGTCACGCCTGATGGTGGAGGAGGAAACCAACTCCAATCGTCGCTCGATCATCGCGACCGAGAGGGCAAGAGCTCGACTGACTTCCTTGGAGGATGTAGCAATAGAGGAGGGTTAACCCATCTTGATCTTGGCTATGTATAGTTCTGATGAATATCCATTTCATCACCTGTATTCTTTCATTTTGTTCCCTACCTAAATGCATGTATATATATCATTAGTTTATGAAAACTAACACCCAATAAATCATCGGAAATACTATATAAATATTGTACTAACTACTGTATTTAATACCAAAATAAAAGAATGGAGAAAAGAAAAGAAAAAGAATGAAGTGTCAAAGACATTGGGTGACCGTCGACCCCGAGACCTAGTCATCATGATGACTTGGATGACAAGGAATAAAGCAGGAGGAGATAGGGCAAAGAAACTACACAGAAAACCACACAAAAACCCTAATGCATTTTGCCCAATAATCACATTTTGGGACATATTATTTTTTATTATTTTTATACCTCAAATCAATAAACCCTCGACATAAATATTGTACTTAAAAATAGAAAGAAAAATACAAAATTAATTTCAGTGAAAAATAATGCATAATGTACCCGGGATACACAAAACAAAAAGCCACAAAGAAAATTTTACAAACATTTATCTTTTCCATAAAAATTCAAAATTGACCAAACTCACCTTTATTATTCATAAAAATAAAGTATCTATTTATTGAATATGATTTCATTCAATTTGGTGTTATGATGCAAAATTTAGGTTTTGGGCCCTCATTGTGAAATATATCTGCATATAATATTCAATATATTTATTCTTTCTATTTTCAATTTCTTTTATTTTTATAATATTTTAAGTATTATTTAAAATATATTTACATAGTAAAAATAAAATAAAACCGTTAAAAATAAAATTAATAATATATTCAATATATAGGTAAAGTATACTATAATATGCCTATAAGATTTATGTATATAATTATTTAGGTACATAAATAAACTCATAAAAATATAATAAAAACACTTAAATATGTGTTTAAATAAATTATAAATAAATAAAATACCTGTATATAATAATAAAATACAAACTATAAATTAAAAATAAAATATATAAAATACATGTATATTTACCTATATATACATCTAAATACTAACATGTTATAAATGGCCACGTAAAAATAAATAAAAAGCCCTAAAAATACGACATAAAATTATAAACATTTTCATGTCTTAATCAAAAATTAGTTAAGTCATTTATTAATTTATATTGATTTTACAGGGATTTATGGCCATGGAATATTCTGCTTGGTCCACGTGGACCAACCTGAGTTTGAGAAATGTTGATCCAAATCAACTGTACTTCTTTCTTCTGCTACCCTGTCAGACCTCGACACCCCCTCTCTTCTCCGCATTTCCAGAGAAACTCCATGGCTCGAGGAGCCTCACTTTCTTCACAAGAAGCATGCCCCTCACCTTCCTGAACTAGGCCTACTCCTATGATCTTCCATCTAATCACATCAATTCCTCCCATCTTGTGACCAAACCCACCTACCACCTTCGCCTAGAAAATAACCTCCTCTGCCATTTTTGCTCGTTTATCCATCTTCCAAGCATGTTAGCCCCTTAGGTCTGACATGCAAATCGTGCTTGGTGATAGGAAGCGCCTTCAACTGATCTGCAACGAGGAGGAGGCGTAGAGGAGAAGATCCACCCATCGTCGGAGTTCTTCGTGGGGGGTTCTGCTTCTTTCATTCCTAGACCAAATCGAGGCCATTCTCCAGCTTTTCTAGGTAAAGGATAGTTATAGGTTTTAATTATGTGATTTCATTTTATTTATAGTTAGTAATGTTAAATTAAAAATCCCCTTTTGACCTGGAGCTCAAGCTCTAGGACAAATTCATCGTGCATCCGACTGTCTTCTACCCCAATTTCACATCCATCTCATACCCTATCATCTACTCAATACTTCCCCCATTTTTCCAATCCAGATCCTTGTCAGATCTAGCGACTCGAGCTTTAGCCTTTCGCCCTCCGTTGGAAGCTCGCCATTTAACCTATCTCCCTGTTGTTTCAGTTTCAGAATAGGTCGAGGCAAATCGCCTCGAGCTTCACTATCTTTAAGTGTAGGTTTCATGCCCCGAGGATCCCCTGGAGTCGAATTGAGCTCCTAGAGCTGCTCCAGGTTAGCGAAAAGAGACAAGCCCCGGATCCACCATCGCGAGGACCTAGAGCTCATCGAAGATCACTTGCATAAGTGGAGCAACTCTAGGAAGATGGAACCACTCTAGGATTGAAGAACAGACACCGGAGCGCAGAGCAATCGCCGATCGAAGCAATGCTCAAGCCCTATTCTTGAGTGTTCTTCTAAGTGACCCAGGAGCCAGTGGATGGAGCTTCATCACTAGATCTAATCCCCACTGTCCATCTGAGGTGAAACGACGTCCCCCAAAGCCGTTTCATCATCCACGTGGAAACCAAAGAATGACCGCGCACGTTAAAGGGGTAAATTATAAAGACCCTCCACCTTTTTTGTAATTAATTATTACCCATGTAAATATTTAATTTAGGCTTAATTTCAGGGAAAATTGCACTGGAATCCTTGCTTGTTTTGGACTTACACTTTTATCATGTGCTAGATCATCTCCTGTGGTCCCCCATGTAAATGGCCAAATTGCAATTATATCCCCCGACTTTTATCATTTCTGTTTAGTATAAAATTTTATAGTTAAAGTTCAAAAATTACAGAGTTTTTTCACAGAGCTCCCTGACTTTTTTTATATTAGAAATATACCCCTGCTAGCCTGCATATTTTTATTTATGCTTTCATTTTTATAAATAGTTCCCATGCTCCAAAAATTATGCAAAAATAAAGGAAGATGCCTGATATTATGCCCATTCACACATGCATTTATTTATCATATTTCTTGCATTTTCCACATATTAAAAATCAAAAGAAGCATTTTTATTCCTTGTTTAGCTTACAAATACAAAAATTATAAAACCATCTTTTAAAATTCCAAAAAAAATAGGTATTATATATTACTTTATTTTATCACTTCATACAAAAAATAATAAAAATATCAAAAGAAAATAAAAAAATTAAAAACTCTCTCTTACCCTAAAAAATTTAGAAAAAACACAAAACTTTAAAAAATAGCTTTCTATTATATATATATATATCACTACATATTAAAAATAGTTTTGAGAAATTTTGGACTTATTTTATATTTTTAAATCTTAAAATAATTTAGCTTATTTATTCCATGATTTGGACTATTTTAAATTTTAAAATACATAAAATTAGCAAAAATAAATAAAAAATTCACAAAAATAAAAGAAAATATAAAAAACATAAAATATTTTATTTTATACTTTTTATTATATATAGCTATATTTATAAATAGAATACTCTATATTGTAACTATACACACACATACATATACATAGTTATATTTATTATTATTATTATTATTATTATAAATACCATAATTATATTTTAAAACCTATAAAAAATAAAAAGATTATTTTTATTTTACATATATATATATATTATATTATATAGTACCTATGTTACACATATTACATATACATATATACTTATTATGCAAAAAGAAATTAAAACTAAAAAAATATAAAATAAAATTTAAAAATATTTAGAAAATTATAAAATTTAAATATAAAAAATAAAAACCATAAAAAAATAATTAATTAAAAGCCTACAAAACACTAAGTACATAGAAAAGATATATGTATACATACTTGCATTATTTAATAATAAATGATTGTTAGACCCGTGTGTTCCATGTGTTTGACACCCTACACATACTTGATCACTATACACATTTATTTGTAGGGTTATAATAAATTTTGACTTCATATTGCATTGTATTGCTTTATTATTCATATTGTGGGTTGATTGTTGAATTTATCGCCTGTTGTGAGCAGCCACCTCAGCGATTGTTGGTCCCGCCTTGTGAGACTGCACGACTACCTCTAGACAGTTGATCTTTCAAATGACGTTGTTGTTGGGGAGCAACGGATAGTGTAACATAGTTTTCATATTCATCTGCAAATTATTTGTCTTTTATTTCTCTTTATATATAATTGTTTTATCTTCTTCTGACCCATCTGCTTTGTTGAATTTCTTAGGAGGGACTGCATGGTGACGGAGGTCGGTGCGCTTGAGCCGCGAGGAGATTGAGTCTTTCTCCTATTGAGCCAATTAGAGAAAGCAGGAAAGAGAGATAGGGAGAGAGAGAGAGAGGAAGAAGAGCAGACCTTTAGCATAGTGCTTTATTTTTCTTTTTGTGAGAGAGTGTTTTATTTTATTTGCATTATTATTTGTAATAACTTAGGACACTTGGACATTGGCACTTCACAAAGTCCACTGCCCTGATGATTGTTCACATGGGGGCCTCGTCAGTTTTCTCATGTATTCATTGCCTTTATTTTATTTTGTTTCATGCATTTCGAGTTTTCCTCTTTATTTTCTTTGTTTTCTATGATTGAGACTATATAATTAGGATTGCTTGACACGGTACCTAGATCCAAAGAATAATTAGAAGCATGCACCTATATTTCTCTACGTTGGACTTAGTCAAATTAAATTATTGATTACTTGGAATTGAAACCGAGTGTTGTGAGAGGCTCTATACAATCCTAGCAGGATCTGTTGTGGCAGACACATAAGAGTCTCCAAGAGTGGACTTTTGGGTTTCTTTTCTAGGTATCCAGCACTTGGTTCATCACGCTTAATAGCAATCCCAATTTAGGGTGATTTCATTCATTTTCATATCGTGCATGTAGTGTAAATATTTCTATTCCGCCTTGCATCCGGTATGGAGAGAGCTAGGAAGCACTATGAATCCTCTTACTTTGCATGCATCTTTTGATACGAGGGTGAGATTTCCACCTTAGTATTCACTTGCACAACTTTTCTGCTATCTCCCTCTATTTTTGTATCACTTAGGTTTAAAAAGAAAATACAAAAAAATCGTTAAGCACTTTTTATTGAAAAATACTCAAAAACGTGAAAACCCAAAAAACTAAAATAAGGAGACTACTAATAACACTTTGATCTTAATTAAAATCTTTAATGGACATCATTATTTTGGGTTCATAAATCCCTCTTCATGTACCATTCAGACAGAGTGTGGTGCGACTCTTAAGGAGTAGAGCCCAAATCCCGATCTATGGATGCCTTGAGAATCACCTGCGATGGTGAAGTATTGGTGCTTCTATCGTACTTAGGAGAGTAGGGCATTGTCGATGACAGTTTTCTTGTCTTGTGTAGAACATTGACGAGTCGCTGAATACGTGGTTTAATTTACGTTCGTTGCAGTACCTGTACTTAGCAATTCAATTAGAACCGAGAGAAGATCTCCGTGAGGAGTGTCTCGGCTTTAATTTATATCCCGAGCAAGTTCGAGATCGAACACATGGATGCAAAGGAACAACTTTGGGGTTAATTCAAAAATTAAGATCTAGATTTCTAGTGCAGATATTTTTTACATTTTTTAATGCATAAACAAATGCAAATGCAAATGTGGATGAACTAAGACAATAAGTAAACACACAACTAGGCGAAATTAATTTTATTATCAAATCGGTTCAATTTAGCCAAATTATATTTTTCCTAAGATCTTAATCTAGTGATGCATGCAAAATATATTTTTTTAGAATTTTAGGGGTTAAAATGCAATAATTAAAAATTCACACTTTTTATGGGGATTTTAGCAATTTTCACACAAATAGTAAGAAAAATCATGAAAAATTTACTAGAAGTTAAACATGATGAAAAGATGCTACAATAATTTTTTTTGGATTTTTCTGAGATAATAGATGCACTCTGCGTCGATGCATCCTTTTTTCCCGTCTAGTCGATCCTCTGCTTCTGCCCTTTTCTATAGTTCCGGGTCTCGGGTATTCGGGGAAGAAGTCAACCTTACCCAGCCCTAGCATCCTACGAGTGACGACTGCTATCTACTAGAAGGTCCAGTGCCCCTTCCAAATCGAGAGGAGGCTAGGTCATGCTTTCTTTGTGCCAGGGTTCCACTGCTGCAGGACTGGCATGACCCCCCCGCCTGGTAATGGTGTATTGAAAACAAGGACTAAAAACACGAGGAGCTGATCGACCCGCATACTTTTTTTATGTATTTTTAGTGAAAACAGAGTGATTGTGAGTAATTAAATCCTAATAAATCCATAATATTAAATTAGGCAGAGAGTGAATTATCTCATATAGGTAATTTTATATGGAATCAAGAAGACTTGAAATTTTATGAAAAGGATGTATGTGGAATTAATTAAAAATCAAATACAAAAATCACTCTACAATTTATTTCAGGACATGACAACTCTATTTTTGGATTAAATTTGGACAGTAATTCAATCACATATCAAGGCATCATGTCTAATTTTTGTGGAGTTTTTAGAGCAACTATGTGTCAGATATGAATTTATGAGTACATATTGGGTAAAATATGTAGAATTTCAGTTAGACAATTTTAATTAATTACCCAAATATCAGAAAAATATAAATAAATATCCATGTGGTAGAGAACTAGTTGTTCAACATCAAGACATTTTTCATTGAATAAAACGATGCAATATTAATGTCCAAATTGATATGCAAACACAAGGTTATTTGTGCAAAATAGAATTAAAATTCGACAAACAAACATGTGCACAAGGCACTTTTGGAATATTCGAAAACTAAATAAATAAAAAAATGCAATTTTTACATAATAAAATAAAATAAAAAATGAGACCTTCTTCAGGGGGCACGATGGGGGAGGAACCCAAAAAAGGGGATGGCGGAAACGGCGGCCCGCGAAGGCGGAGGCAAGGGGTGGCACCACTACGAGGAGATGGATGGCGGTACGCGCGCGCGGTCGTGACGGCGCGCGGCGATGCTGCACGTGGCGGAGTGCCGCGGGGGCGATGGTGGGGGTTGCGGGCGACGCCGCCTGGTGGTGGTTGGGGGGGGGGGGCTGCAGGCGACGCCGCCTGGTGGTGGCTGAGGGGGTAGCGAGCAGACAGTCATTGCCTGTGGGCGCTTGCGGGCAGACGATGGTTTATGCCGTGTGGCGCGGGCGGCGGAAGCCGGCAGCTGGAGCGGCCGTGGAAGAGGGTCGGCAGCGGCGGAGCTGCTGTACTCCTGTTTATTTTTTTTGATTTTTTTGCTGCTAGAATTGATTTTTTTTTGATTTTATTTTTTTTAATTTTTTTAAACAACATAGAAAATAAAAGAAATAGAATAAAAATAAAAATAGTGGTAGAGAGGGACGATGAAGATGATGATGGAGGTGAGTAATGGTGATGATGAATGGTGGGAAAGATGATGAAGATAATAAAAAAATGGTGATCAAGACAACAAGGAAACACGATATTAGATAAAATAAAATAGCAAGAGAAATGAGGAGAAATACTTACCTGATGTTCGGCGGATTTGCGGAGCAGCTATGCTGAATTCCTGTCGTCGCCTCGATCCAATTGGCAAAATAAAATCAGAGAGGCTATGCGAGCTCGATGTGAAGCTCGTGACGTAGAGCGGAGCTCCGCGGATCTCTCCTGAAGGAGGTCGTCGCTTAAGGAAGATGATAAACCGCTGTCACCGACGCCACGTTCCAAGCTCTCTCCTTTTTCTATAAGAATGGCGGAAAGAGCAAAATAAGGTTAATGAGATGAATATAAAGAAGAAGAAGAATGAGGAGTTGAGGGAAAATGAATGTGGAGTTGAATGAGAGGTTGAAAAGATGGTGGAACTGAATGGAGGTTATTAAAAAATGGTGGAAGAGATGGAGTGGAATGGGAGGTTATTGTAGAGAATGGGGAAAAAATAAAAGGAAAATAAAACAAAATAAAGCAGGCTACTTTAAATACAATAAAATAAAATAGAAGAAAAAGAGCGGGGAATTTACAAAAGAAGACAAACAATATGTACATTTTTTGTTTGCTTTTCTAATTTGATTTTTTTGTATTTTCAATAAAAGATATTTACAAACTAAAAATAAAATAAAATAGTAGAAATAAAATGGAACATAAAAGATTTTTTTGACAATTTAGTAATTAAGAAGAGTAAATAAAAAATGGAAAAACAAAAAAATATGTACAATATATACAATGTACATCTAGGTCCCAAAACCCAACTTTTGCAAATGAGCTCTGATTTTAATGATACCACTTCCGTTGGATAGATAATTTTCTAACTTGAACTTTAAAAGTGAGTTTGGTGAATTTGAAGTTCATACGGAGCGGGAATTTGGCCTGGAAGTTGGACTTTATAACCTTTTGTCTTTGGGATCTAGGAGCATTTATTTAAGGTAAAATTTATTTTATATTTTTCTATTTTTATATACATTTTTATAAACAAATTAGAGAAAGAATTAGCCAAAAAGGAGTTGAAATAAAATTATTAAAAATACATGAAATTTTGGGCTATTTACAGATGAAAAACTCCTTTAATTTTGCAGCTTTTTAATATTAATTTATTTTATACAATCTAATATACATTAATTAGTGTGTTTTATTTACAAGAGTCATTTTGTTAATTTATTGATTTTATATACATTTATTTGATATTTTACTCAGGGATTTTGCTAAGATCAAGATATTGAGATGATGAATCGCGGATTCATCAAACATCCAACTTGGTCTGAAGTGTTGAGCATATGCCACGCTCTCACAGATGTGTCTGTCTCATCATCTTGCATCTGAGTACCTCACTTGTAAGGGAAGTGTTGGTTTATCTTATTGGTTTCCTTTCTTATTTATTTGGTTGAGTAGACTTGCATGCACGATATCAAGGACCTCAAAGAGCGCAGATCACAAGTTACAAAGGAAGTGGAAAGTACGGGATCCTTTTCTGGCAGTACTCGTTCTCATATAAGGTTAGCCATCTAAGTTTACTTGTGAAAAGATTTTCATGCAAAGAAAAAATAAATTTGAAAGCTAAAAATAGACGATCCATTACGACTTCACTTGTGTTGAGTTGGTGAACCCACAATTGTTTGGTGTTTATTTGGATCTAGACTAGGTTCAAAGATCAATCTTGCACATTTATGCCATTTTTCATTTCGTTTGTTTTATTCTATTTTGACCCTTTCTCACTTTGAGACTTCTACTATTTTATACTCCTTTTATTCCTTGCTCATCACTGTATTCTTCATTCTTTATCGATCTCCCTTTTTACCTCCAAGATGTTGACTCATGTATGCTTGGTCGAGACCCCACCGACACCCACATCGATTCCATGCAGCCGAGATCTCCAATAATTCATTGCGATTCCTGAGAACCCATTTTGACTTTACAAACCACTCTCCAGACTCTCTGCCTTCTTTAATAAACTAGGATCATTCTTGTCCCGAATTAGGTCCCTTTTGGATGGAGATGGACTCCACTCCCTATACTTCTACATACTTAATAAAGTTCGATGTTGGCCTTAACACAAAACTCTTCCATATATCCGATGCTTCTATCCAGACTGATCGGAGCATTATTCCATTTGAAGACCAAGAACCCGATCTAGATCCCAAGATACTCTCAGATTCTTAATCATACAAGGTTCCTACAGGATGAGGGAAGGGACCTCAACACCCACCACAACCATATCAGGACCAGTCGGACCAAAATCCCGTAAATACCCAGCTACTCACCTCAATTCAAGCAATCCAACAACAACTGGCAGACCAAGTATTGTCCCAAGTTGCCTTACAAGAAATGCTTAATGACATGAGGAGAAGAAGAGAGAACCCAAGAGGAGGATTCAAGGAAGAACAAGGAGATGGACCCCGTGGAGGGCCTGAAGATGAGCCGAGAGGAGAGAGGTCCAAGTCTACTCTCAAGGAGACTTATAACCCTGGCGCAGGTTAGATGATAGAGTGGATTCATATTCCACTGGTCCATACACATATTGACTTGAAGCCTCGACTCTTAGCTCTTCTTCCCACGTTCCATGGGAATGCTAATGAAGAACCATACATCCATCTGCAACAGTTTGCTCGCATCTGCAGTACCACACACTACCCTAACATACCTTTAGGTGTAGTTAAGATGACAACATTTCCATTTAGCCTTCAAGATAAGGTGCTCTACTGGATCAATCATCTAGGGAAGGTCGTCACGACCTGGGAGCTCAAGTCTGCATTTCTGCACAAATTCTACCCTCTCGACTAGCTCAATCAAATGCGAGCCGGAATCAACAACTTCTCCCAAGCCACGCATGAGTCTATTGATGAAGCTTGGGAGTGTTTCAGAGATCTTCAAGAGAAGTGTCCCCACCATTATATTCCTCAGACCAACCTAGTACAACATTTCTTTGGGGGGATTACATTAGAGAGTTAGAGGCTTGTTAATGCCGCTTGTGGTGGGTCACACTTAATAAAGATGAAGACGTCCTCTCACAGATCTTCAAGGAAATGACCAAAAGATAGGTCGCCTTTTCGTCATCTTGCACCCATCAACGCCAGCCACATATTCAACAAAAGAATGTTCATATGGCGGTAGCTCATGAACTGGACATGGATGAGAGCTCCAACCTGAGCATTATTGGGAGACACCTGTCTAAAGTGGACATCATAGAGAAACGATCATATGATCTTGATAAACTAGCTGTGATCGAACATATAACACAAAACTTGGACAAATTGGATCAAATCACCAAGTAGCTGGAGCTATTGGTGAGCACATTTAATTCCTGCTAATCGGTATTAGCATTAGCCATGATTCTTACTGAGACAAAGGGACCATCATCGCCTCAGCCTCTTCAACAGAGTCCAGGGCAGCCGACGGTCCGGCACGTATACTATGTGCAAGATCCTGACCAAACATCACCCTAGCAGCCACAACTACAGTTAGTTGTCTACCTGTTCGAGCTTCAGATTCTTCTTGATTCATGTTCTCCACCTCTGTCCATCATTCAGGTTATGAATGGCATATGGATCAATGATGCACAACTGGCCTGTCCAAGCAGACATTAGCAGGGTCAATCTTCAACCAATCGTCCATTTCCTCATGATCAAGGAAGGAGATTTGTCTAGAACAATCAACCTCAGTACCATCAATCTCCACCATACCAGAAAAATTGGAGACACAATTTCTACAAGAAGCTGGCATACCTTCAACACCAACAATATCATCATTACACGACTGCCCCATATCAACAATATCCTCCTCAGCACTGCTAGCATCAACCTTCTTCTCAGTACATCTCTCAGTATCCCTACCAGCAACCTCCACGCCATTCCTAGTCTCAGCATGGCCAACACGCTGAACCATCCGAGGTTGCTCCTTTGAACCCTGCCTTGGACTTCTTGGCTCAACTAATGAAGAGCTTAACAGAAGTGAGCCAGAAGCTAAATGACCTCATCGCCAAAACATCCATTCCAGCACAAGTGAAGTCAAACCCAACCTTTTTAAGGAAGAGAAGGCATGCAGTTTGTGATGTTGCGTCCAATTTTACAGAGTCCGATGTTCATGATATGTTTTTTATAATGATATCATTCTCAGGAGTAATAGAACTTTGCAGTCTTCTGCTGCATCAAAGGGGAAGAATAAATCCAACGTTCTAACAATCGGGTCAGGTGAGGAAAAAGAATACAGAGGAGAAGCAACAACACCAACAATTAAAAAAAATGAAAAATAAAAAGTCCAAAAAGAGAGAAGAAGACGAAGCGACACTACATCTGCAATGGAGAAGACCACGCTAGTAGCCGATCCAGTACCAGCCGATGGAGCCCAGCCTATAGTTTTTGAATGCACACCTCTCATGGAGTATTGTACTCCTTTTTATCATCCATTTGTACAACAAGATGTAGACATTAATTTTGATGTAAATAAGAACACTGCTTTTGGTTTTGATTATGTACATATTACATTTCCTGATGCAATGTAAAAGTCCAAACAAATTAGAAAATTGTAAACAACCTTGTTTGACCCTGATGCCATTGAAATAATTCAAAATCTTATGCTTAAAATGCCTCTTCTTAAGGCCATCAAATACATGCCTAATATAATAAAGGACTAAAGGAGGCATGCACTTCAAAGTGACAACCGCATTGAGTCTGTGAAAGAAATGTGAAGCACATCCTGATTACGACTACTAGCAATGCAATCAACAATCTCCCAAGCAAAAAGAAAGACATGAGAGCTCCTCTCGTCAGATGTCAGATGTTCGACCAAGAGTTCGGCATAACACTTCTTGATAGTGGATCTTCCATCAATCTAATGCCTACTTCATTGCTCAAAGAATTTGGGTTAGGACTGCTCAAGTCTTTGCAGATACATCAATAAAGCGGCCCAGGGGCATTTTGGAGGATGTCATCGTCATGATTCAAGGGATGTAATTACCTATGGACTTCATTGTGTTGGACATGGACACCTAAGCTCCTTTACTACACACCTCGATCATACCTGGATGGTCGTTCTTGTGAATAACTGAAGCAATGGTGGACTATGGCACCAGACAGGTCACCTTTTATTCCAGCACTAACAAGGTGCCCATCCAGACGATCCAAGTACCGATGCTGATAGATTCTGCATCAGGTGAGAGTGAGCCTACACAGTAGAGAATAGAGGACTGTGACTTTCTAGCTGAAATCAGAGACGCAAATCTGTTCATGGATGAAATCGAGACCCGCAAATTCCTCTCCACTAAGGAAGGAGGGGATAACACAGTAGAATTTCCTTATGTCTTTAAAGATGAGATCTTTGCTAATTTGCCAAATGAATTTATTGTTGGCCACCGGTCTTAGCAGAGCAAGAGCAAATTATTGAAGATTTTTGTGAAGAAGAAAATATCATTTAAGTTTTCTGTGAAGCATTGAACTCAGAGCTTTCATTGCCTATGGTGGACAGAGTACAATTTATGATTCGACGTCACCACCCTACACAGTTGCTTAAGTAGCCACTAAATTGATTCCAACCCCATACGAGCTCAAACCATTACCAACAAGTATGAAGTATGCCTTCCTTGCAGGTGAATAAAACATGTTCCTAGTCATAATAAATTCATATCTGACCAAGAACCAAGAATCTCGTCTGCTTGAGATTCAAGAAAGAAACTGTAAGGCCATAGGCTGGAAAATTTGAGATCTCAATGGGATTAATCCATCACCGTGTTCGCATCATATCTACCTTGAAGAAGACAACAAACCCTCTTGAGAATTTCAACACAGATTGAAACCCAACCTTCAAAGAGGTTGTTATGAATGAAATTACTAAATGGTGCGATGTCGGATTCATATATCCTATCTCTGACTCAAAATGGGTGAGTCCCCTGCATGTAGTACCAAAGATATAACCATTGTGAAGAATGCCAAAGGAGAGGACATCCCAACCAGGGTTCCAACTTCTTGACGTGTCTGTGTGGATTACAGATGCTTGAATCTGGCGACCATGAAAGATCATTTATTGCTTATGTTCATTGGCCAAATAGTCAAAGGTCTGGTCGTAAAGGAGTATTCTATTTCTTGGACAGATACTTGATTACAATCAGGTTGCCATTGCTTCTGAAGATCAAGAGAAGTCCACCTTCATCTGTCCATTTAGGACATATGTCTTCTGTAGAATGCCTTTAGGATTATGCAAGGATTCAACGACATTCCAGAGGTGCATGTTAGCATTATTCTCAGATATGGTTGGTAGTTTTCTTGAGGTTTTCATGGACGACTTCTCGGTCTATAGAGACAATTTCAATCAGTGCCTTACTTATTTAGAGTGAGTATTGAAAAGATACAGCGAAGTTAACCTTGTGCTCTTGTGGGAGAAGAGTCACTACATGGTGACGGAAGGAATGGTGTTAGGCCATGTCATATCTAAGCTGGCATGGAGATTGATCTCTGTGAAGGTGGACGTCATTTCCAAGCTCGAGGTATATACAAACTTGAATCAAGTCTGATCATTTCTTGGGTATGTGGGATTTTATCGAAGATTCATAAAAGACAAACAAAATTGCCCGACCACTGACTGAGATTTTGGAAAAGGAGACAAATTTCATTATAGATGCCAAAGTTCTCCAAGCCTTTAATATGCTGAAAGAATTAATCACTCAAGCCCCTGTCCTATAGTCGCCAGATTGATCTCTACCATTTGAGATCATGGCATATGCTTTTGATTATGCCATTCGAGCGGTTTTGGTAGAATGGAGAGAAGGATTACCATTTGTTATTCACCATGCTAGCAGAACACTAGACTAAGCACATGGTGCCTCGGGGTGCTCAACAACAGGTTGTCGAGTCTGGTAGTGCAGAGGCAGGTACCCAGAATACTAATGTTGCTGATATGTATAAGGATGAGGAGGATGTGAGTAATACTGCCCAAAATATGTAGGCTGCTACTGATGCGACTGATACGAGTAGGCAAACTGCATCAACTGTTTGTATTCATGTCTCCTAGCCTGAAAGTGTGGTGGATATGGATACTAGTGAGGATGTGAAGTCGGATGGTGCTGGAGCGGTGGCCTCCCTCCCTGAAAGTGGTGAACTGGCCTCTGACTCGACTAGAACTAGACTGACCCTGTACGGATGGACGAGGGTGATTATGATCACGACCAAACCATATACCATTCACCTCCTAGATGTGAGGTGGATGTGGAGAGAATTGATCAGGAATATACTGGTGCTCTTGGTAATATAGTACAACATAAGTCTGGACATGCTACTGCTAGACCTGATCTGACGTCTACATGTAGTATACATGCTGGACGGTAGAAGAAGGACCTCCGGTACTCTGTTGGGCTAAAGTAGAAGAAGAACTAGTCTGCTCCACTACAGGGTATCATATGCGGTACTCTGGCTCTGACAAGAGCTGATAGTACTGAAAAGAAGCTCCAGATGTCGTGTAATATCATCAAGCTTGTCCAACTTCTTCGTCCTATATTCGATCACTTGTAATTTATCAAGATCTTGTGATCGCTTCTCTATTATATTAACCTTGGATAGGTGACTCCCAATAATGGTCAAATCGACAATGTCCACCCTATCCATATCATGAGATGCCGTCATGTTGATGACCTTGTGGGATACTGCTGAAGTAGAAGAAGGAAGAGAGTGCTTTTGGAAAGCATGCGAAGAAGTAAGAGTTGCGGAGCTCTCTACAATATCCTCAAAAATCTGATATATCGCTTCTACATCTTTGTTGAAATGTTAAACCCCACAAGCAACGTCCACTGATATTTTATTTTCTAAGCTCAACCCCCGAAAGAAGTTCTGCACGAGGCTTGTCTTTGGAATATCGTAGTGGTGGTGCTTCTTTGTCAAATCTTTGAATCTTTCCCAAGCCTCATGAATAGGTTCATGGGGCAATTGGGAAAAGTTAGCTATCAATGATCGCACCTGGTTGAGACATCCTCAATGGATAATATTTTCTCAAAAAAGTAGACCTCAACTCTTCCCAAGATGTGACGAACCTTTATCAAATAATTAATCTAATACAATGCCTTGTCCATGAGAACGAGTGGAAAGGTGGTCACCTTCACTACCTCTAATGGGATGTTAGAGTAGTGGATTGTACTACAAATGCGATCAAACTACCGGAGGTGAATATACACTCCTCATGAATGTTCCCATGGAATATAGGGAGAAAAGGTAGAATAGTGGGCTTCATCTCGAAATGCCATGAAGCACAGGAATCTGTATCCAAGTCATAGTGTGTATTGCTTCTGGGTTGTATGCATCTCTAATCATGGGCTTCTGCTCAACTCTAGCTGCTCATGATCGACTCCCCCATTTCCACCTCCATGGTACTATCTGTCCTCCTCTCTCCTCTCCACTCGATCTTGTATCAACTATAAGATCATGTCTCTCTGTCTGGCCTGGATGTTGGCCTGCTCGGTAAGCTAGGTCTGGATGGCCTGAATGGATGCCAACATCGTCGAGTTGATCTCATGCTGCTCAGTAATATGACCCTTTCCCTTTGGCGGTGCCATCAAGTCTTCTTAATCCAAATCGATCTCTGAAAATGTGCAAGCCACTTGATCAATCCTCAGAGTAGATGGAGTCTCAAGTGATATCTTAATATTAGAGTCAATCTCGAATAAAGGATTTATTGGCAAAAGAAGTGAAGAAATAGAAAAAGAAGTGGATTTGGAAAGAGTCATCTAGAACCAGTGAAGACGAATGAAATGGAGTGTAGAAAGATAATCTCACGAAGTCCAAGCACAAAATAATCCAATCCGACATCTTCGATGACAAGAGACCAGATGCGAGAACACAAGGTCAAATAAGAAGAAGAAAACAGAATGAAGGCGTGAAGTACGCGGAGGGATCTCTATCACTAGCAAACAAATACAAAACAAACCCGTAATTAACCAACTGAACACAAGTGAAGATCGTGAAAGTTCAATCAATTATCTTTTCAATTTTATTTTAATAAATATACAAGAAATTGCTTACTACCAAACAAACAGGGTGAGTCGTCGCTATCGCCCAGCGTACATCCTCAAATCCCCTCAATCAGTGGAATCATCTGCCCGAGTTGCTAGGTTCAATATGTGGCCCAAAGGGGAATATGACGATGAGCACACCAAAATGATTTTCTAACGGCTGAGGCAAGTGCTTACATCTCGACCATGCACCAAAGAGTAATGCATAGGAGCATAGGGCACATGTCCATAGATTTGGACTCTAACCTTATGGCTGCATCCTCACCCACTCTGTCTGGAGGTAAGCACCTGCAAATAATGAGGGGGTTACTCTCCCCAAAATAATGAATGATTTTTCCTTGCATTTAGTTTTAGGGTCGAGTGAAAATTATCAGTCCTTTTTTGGTTATCTCTTTTTTTGATTTTTTTCAAACAAACGTCTCATGATTTTTCCAATTCCTTTATTTCCTAATTGAGAAAAATCAAGGGAGGAAGTCGGTAAATTCGATGCGACAGAAATCAGTGATGCATGCATAAGTAAAGAAATGCGTACCTTGATCTAGTAGTCTACATGCAAAATGATCCTTGCATAAAATAAAAGACAAGAAAGTAAACTAACCTAAATGATGCAAGAGAAACATCCTAAGCAGTAACTTCTATTAGCGGGCAAGAACATGCTTATTTGACTACTCCAATCCTACGAACTAAGCTATAGGAAAAAATATTCTTATTTAGTGGATGAGGACCTAATCGGTTACCTAGCTCAGCCAAGATAATAGAACCTACTTCTAGGGGCTCAAGCACAAAATACCATGAGAAAACAAATAAAAAGAGAGTCAATAAAAACAAAAATACAGTGAGGTCCCCCAAGTGCTCCAGTACTTGGTGAAATAGACCCCATACACACAAAGGTGTATAATGGCCTAGAAAATAGAAAAAAGGGCAATTGCCAATAATTATTTCAAAATGATACAAAAATGAATGGAAATAAAATACTAGAAATAAAACAAAAAAATCAAATGCTTATGCGGTCCTCCAAATTCCTACTTCTTCTCTCCTATACTCTCCTACTGCTCGGTGAAGAAACGTGTCGCCTCCGCTTCGCTTGAGTGCGCCGACGCTCCTAGGAATGCCACCCTCACTCATCAGTACCTTGCAAGAAAGAGAGAAACAAAAAACGTGTTAGATCACCATTATGAAAAATATGAGAAAAAAAAAGAAAATAAGAATAAAAAAATATAAACAAGCAAGTAAGCAAACAAAGAGGTGTATATGGGGCAAAATGAGAAGAGTAAGCAATCTCAAGTGAATTCCTAAGTCCGATCTTGGTAATATTTCGGTGTCGGACAAATTGGATCCTGCAAGCACTGTGTACGCACCCTCACGGCACACAGAATTCTAAATGAGTGCTCACTCCTCAACAAGATGCAATCCACAACAATATATACAGAAAATATGGACAAGAATAGAATGAATAAAAGATAGAAAGTAAAAGATAGACAATAATATGAATAAGTGACAGAAAATATGAGCAAGAAATAATGGTAGAAATGAAGACAAAATGAAAGAAAAACAAACAAGTATCTACAATCAAGAATAACAGGCTAAAGAGGAAACCTAGCTACCCTCGCCTTACCTCCCTGGCAACAACAACATTTGTTGAAAATACAACTAAAAATTATTTTAGGGTTTTGAAAATTTTATACTATTTTTTGTGATTTTTGGAGTATTTTTATATTTTTAGGATTTTTTAAAACAATTTAAATAGTAAAAATAATAAATAGAAAACAATGCATTTTTTGGGGTTTTAAATATAAAATAAAGTAAAAAATAGGTAAAATATATACGTAAGTAAAACATTTTTTTGGTTTTTTAAAAAGGTATATTATTTTTTTGGTATTTTATGTGATTTTATATGAACTTTTATGTGTTTTTAGTGTTTTATAATTTTTAGTTTTTTATAAGGAACTAAAATTTGAAATTTGTATAAAAATTCAAGCAAATGAAAACAAGCAATCGAAATTATTTTAGAATTTTCAAAGTATTTTTTAATGATTTATTTTCTACAAACATGAGTAAAATAAGGAGTTTTTTATTTTTCAAAAATAATGAAACTAATTAAAATCCAAACTACAATAAGAGCTAATAGATCTACTTAGTAGGAGGTAATTATGATTTTTAGGTATTTTTAAAAGATGTTTAGCTATTTATTAAGCTCTGTTAATCAAAAAATTAAACATTGCTTCACAGGGCATGGATGCAAAGAAACGTATTTAAATGACCAATCAACTACAATTTCAGAACTATAAGGGTCTTTTTAAAATTTTCACTAAATATAACATATATTAAAAACAAACAGGACTAACATGTAAATAAAACAAACTACAAGGAAAATGTACAATTATTCAAACCACAATAACATGATAGGTGCCCTCTTTAGATGTATTTACAAACCAAAATAAATGCTGGGGCGAAAGTGCAATTGTACCCTTAATACATGTATCATAAGGGACGATTGAGATGGATCCGGAGATCTCGGACGATTCAACTTCTAACGTGAGTGGATGGATTTGATTCGATATGAGAACTGAGATCTGTGGCTTGAATTTGGGTGTTTACGAACGATTGTGATTGAAACTGGGGCTCTACTTCCTAATCTAATGGAAAAAGGTGTAATGGAAAAACACGGAAGAAGGTGCACAATTATGAGCTTTGATTGGACATATGTGAGCCAATCTCCATCCAATTCCACTCCTAAAATCTCTGGTTCACTCCTGCAGCTCTACTCTAGCGATCAACTAAGTCAATGAAGCTCGATGATGCCAAATTTTTGATCTGGAGCTCTCAAAGGTCCGGAGGTAGAAGATTGCTCCAGATCGTGATTCAAGAGTCCAAATGCACTCCTAAACTCTGTAAAAAGTCCTATGCTCGGAGGCGATGCTCTGACCATGTTATTAGTCGCTGAAACACGGAGGAACGAGGTGGATGTGCATCTCTGGTGGCGGTCGAAATAGGAGACGAAATCCAGTTCTGAATGGATCTAGGGCGATTAGGAGATGGAGAAGGATGGAGAAGGTCGAGGTAGACGTGAACGTGTGATTAGAAGTGCAATTGAGTGAAGAGGTGGCTCCTATCTTGCATATCAGAGCTCGCGCATGGTGATCAGATATTACGCTAGTAACAGAAATTAAAAGGGAAATTAAACTATAAAATTGAAAGCAAATAACCTAAGATCTACCTACGGATGAATGGAGAAGATTGTTGCCTCGATCCATGATGGAAAACAGAGAATCTCGACTCGCGGTGGAGCTCCGAGGAGTGGATCAGATCACGTCCTCTTGCTCCTCCTCGCACTCCCAGTTGAGGGAAACACGGTGCTGTCAACACCTCTAATCACGTGAGCCAATCTCGAGCGAGAAATGTGCAGAAAAATGGATCAGATAGGAAGGAATGATCGGAGGTGTTATAAATAGAGGAAGCTCTAGGTGAAATTTGAAATGGGAAGGGCATGCGAACCGAGGCAAATCAAGTGAAATTATTATTTAGGCGAGGTAAAGTGATAAACGAGCGATCAAATCCCAGAAGGAAGCAAGTGGAAAGGCTATTCAGATTTAGAGGGAACAAACGAAAAGGAGCTCTGACGAGCAGACTAATCGGGTAAGGCGGGTTGAGGTGGAGTTGACCCGGGTCAACGGACCTGGGTCTGGCCAATTAGGACCTATCTGGAATAAGACCAATGTTGTAAAAGTCATCCGACTAGCCCGACTAGTAGGTCCGACTAGTTTAGTCAGTGGGGTGGCCGACCGAGTACCGACTAATTCCGACTAAGTCCACTAGTCAACCAATTTTTACTTGGAGATACCATGTTTTTTTACTTATTAAAAAGCAAATTTATTCTAATACGCTTAATTTTTTATTTAAATCCAATTATTTCTTTTGATTCATTATGATAGTAAATATATATATAAATCTATGTAAATATATAATAATTATGTATACAAATGATTTATATATTTAAAAAATCAAAATTGATTAATGCCCGACTAAATCCGATTAATCACCCAACTGCCGATTAATCCTTAGTTAGTGACCCAACCGAGCGAGTACCGATTACCGACTTTTGCAACCTTGAATAAGACAAAAGGTAGAAAACTATAAAAATTAAATAAAAAGTAAAATGAAATTAAAAATCGAAAATGATTTTTAATTTCATTTATTTTACTTTTTATTTATTTATATATACATATATATACCTATGAATAAAGGGTATTAATTTAGCTATTTTTTAATAAATTAAATAAATTTATTTAATAGGTTAAAAATAAATAATACCCTTTATTCATATGTATATATACGTATATATATAACACTTTGATTTTTAATAAATTATTTTTACAAATAATTATATAATTTATTATATTTATTCACAACATTTTACAAGGGTTTTAAATATATTTTTATTTAATTTTTTCAAAATAATTTATTAAGTTAAATAAATAGGTAGAGTTATAATATACATACTAATATTTGTACAATAAATACACTATTTTATTTTTGGTGATTTTCATTTTTGTAATTTTTTTTATTCTAGTTGGACAAAATACAATATTTACAATTATTTTAAACTACAATATTCACAAATATGTACAAGAAATAAATAAAATAAAATATTCACACAATATACAGTATAGGCACAATGTACAATACACCCCCAAAAGCCACATTTTGCATTTTAACTCTGATTTTAATGAAACTATTGTCATTTTGAAGATTATTTTATTCATAGTATAATGAAAGCGAGTTTGCTTTTTTCTGAGTTGTTATGGAGCAGATATGAGTATTGGAAGTTTAATTTTACAGCCTTTTTAATGTGTCATTATTTTCACAATGAATAATGCATCTTCTTGCAATTATTTTTAATATTTACAACTTATTTTTATATACAAGTTCCAAGAAGAAAATATTTTTATTTGGAATGAATAGAGTGATAAAAAATAGATTAAGGTTTTATATACAAAATAGATGACATGTGTGCAATTTGTACAATGAGAATGAATGGATTTTAATTTTCTTTATTTTTTCTATATCGAGTCTGATCTCCCCCTAGTTTATTCCTTATCGATTAGGTCAAGTCTTGACCTTCACTCATGGTTAGAGTCAGCCTGTATTTATTGCATATATACAATCTTTATCTCCTTTTTTTTCCTTTTATTTATTTATTTTAGGTTAAAAACAATGATCTATATAATATTTACAAGAATAAAAGCCTTTATTTATTCATATTTATAGGTGTTTAAGAAGGGATTTTAAGCTAAAATAAATGAATAAAGATGATGAAATGCAGATTCGTCAACTATCTATGTGCATTTCAAGGACCTCTTCCTGAAGAAGTTCTACCCTTTGAGTAGAACTAATTTGATGCGATCTCACATCACGAGTTTCTCCCAACTTCCGAACGAGCCATTTTGTGATACATTAGATAGATTTAATGAGTTATTAAAAAAGTGTCCTTGTCATGATTTAGAGCCTTCTGTCCAAGTTCAATTAGTGTATTGCGGTCTCAGTCCTGAAATGCAGGGTTTAACCAGTGTTGCTTATGGAAGTAACTACACTACACGTGGTGCGGACACAATTTGGAAGGTGTTCAAGACAATGACAGAAACAAGCCGAGAACATACCGCGAGCAGAGATCAATTAGAGACCCCTTGTGCATTCCTATCTACAGGGGAAAGAAGGAAGTTGATCTCTCTGAGGATCTGATTCCCAGCATGGGAATCATCGCAGACAAGTTAACCATTGTGGAGAAGATTGACAAGAGGATGACAACTTATCCAAGATGCCAAAGCAGATGGTGGAGTTGATAGAGAGGGTACCTTAGATGAAGATACCTGCCATGAATGCATCCACTGCTTCATAAACTGTATTCATTAGATTCATGAGCAAAAGATGTCAAGGTCACCCCAATCATGGGGAGAGGACCATACCCTCAACCAATCTTACTAGCAGCCAATTCCATCAGCCGAGATTACTACATAGGAGATTCCTCAGGTGTGGGAAGTGAATGGTGTGCGACATATTCATGTCACTTCCATGTAGGGAAGTTCAGGGGAGTACCCATCGTACCAACATCCCCTGACCTCCTACAACACATCATTCACTTCTTAACCTATTCTAAAACAATTGAGCTCTGGAGCCTTTCACTCTCAGGCACCGATATAGCAGCAGTTGTATGTCTGATAGCCGACGTACCACCTGATCTAGTAGGGCCCACCAGCATAGCATCTACCACACCGTCAACAGTACCAGGGCTATCAAGGTCAGTCTTCACATTCGTTTCATCCTTTTTCATAGATGTAGTCACCATCATTAGGTCCCACAAACTTTCAATAATGGATACTTGAGGAGTTACGTTCTTACCAGAATGAGGTATATGATTTGTGGGTTGACCTCAACCGCTTATCCCATCTACATGACGAGCAGTTTGCCCCTTCTACATCCATTCTTACCCAGGTTCAGGCAAACCCCAACAACCTGAACAAGACTTAATAACATCATACTTATGATCATGTTTAATACTCAGATTCACATAAGTCTGAGCATGAGATCCTTCCTTTTGATTATATTAATCACATGTCACTCATGACTGGAAGGATCATGGTCATGCTTGATCGGGCAAGGGACATGCAGTCGATCGTTTCTGAAGCTCAACTGTTGTGCACGATTTTCTCGAGGATCGGAAATATTAATGATAAATAGTGGTCGTTGCTATCCCCAAAAATCCCGTGACAAACAAACAAATATTTTTTTATTTTTACTACTTATTAACCTGTATAGCGGACAGGGTCGAACTCAGGGAGGCTACAAATCCCGAGGGTTATTCAATTAATCAAAAATCATTTAAGAGAAAAACAAGAATCTCAAAGGATAACTATCCATGGTTTTTGTGATTTTTTTATCTTTTTATTTTTTAATAAATTTTTTATTTCTAATTTTTTGTATTTTCTGATTTTTAATTTTTTAGTGATTTTAATTTTGCATTTTTTTATTTTCAAAAATAATATGGAGCAATACTCACAAGATCAAAAATACAAACACCAACTCTTTTTATAATTTTTCAATTTACCAAAAATGCTCAGAAAAATTCAGAGAAAATATTTTTGGGTTTTAAAAGTTTTGAAATATTTTTGGGATTTTTTGTGAAATTTTCAGATGTTCTTCTATTTTTTTAAAATCAAACAATGAGAAAATGCGAAATTGTGCACAACATGGAGTAATTTGCAAGTTAAAAATATTTTAATTGCCCAAAACTCCTCGCAATTATTTTTATGACAAACTAAATGCAAATATCTACAAACAGGAAGCGAAATCATAATTTTTGGATTTTTGAAGAATTTGTTTATGATTTTTGTAAGATTTCTAGTATTTTTCAATTTTTAGGGTTTATAAAGAATTAATATGTGAAATTTGCATAGAAATTAAAAGACGGTTAAATAAAACTACTCTAATGTTTATAGAACTTTTGGAGCAATATTCAAATTTTTATGAATTTTTGAATTCCAGGAAAATAAAATGACACATTTTTTCGATTCTTTAATAATAGTAAATAATGAGAAAATGCAATGAAAAATTTATGCTAGCAAGATAATCACATCAAGAGCATAGCATGATTTTTGGAAGATTTATTGGTTAAGAAAGACATTTATTTAAATAAAAAGGACATGCAAAATAATGTTTGGATAAATGGGACTCTTCTGCAAATGTTTATTATGCTCACATAAATAAATAACAAGAAATAAATGAAGGGAAGAATTCGCAATTTACCACTGATTCACGTGCGTGGCACGTGCTTGTACTGTCGGGGCTCTTTTTGCAAGTTCGGAAATGTTTAGGGCTGAAGTGAAATTTTCCCAATAAAATATTCAAACCCTTGGCTCTGTCCTTTTCGTTCTTCACCAAAAAGGAATCCAAGATGGGGGGCGACATGCTTCGAGAGCGACGTCACAGAAGCAGAGACGGACGCAGATGGGCGGCGGCATGGCGGCACACGCGTGGCCGCGCGAGGAGGGCCATACTGGCTGGGCGGACGCGGGGCGCGGGCAACCAGTGCGGAGGGCGGTTGGAGAGTGAGGCATGGCATGGCTGGTGGAGGGGGTCGGCGGGGCTGCCTGCGGAGGAGGAGGAGTGGCTGCAGGGGCGGGGCGGCGTTGCTGGGCCGCACTGCGGTGGTGCGGGGCGACACCGCTGGCGCGGAGGGCAGCCTGCCGTGGTGCAGTGGCAGCCGCTGGAGGTCGAGCCACCGTGTGGGGTGGTTGGTGCGAGTATGGAGGACAGTGGCAGCTGGGAGGCACGGCCTCGCGCGGGCGGTGGGCTCGATTAGTGTGATGGTTGTGTGAGCGCCGCCTGTCGCAGTGGCGAGGTGGAGCGGGCGCCGCCCACAGACCTGCTTTATTTTTTTGTTTTTATTTTTTCTTTTTACAAAAACTATAAGCAGCAATAATTTTTTTATATTTTTTACACAAAATGTAAACATGAACTGAATAATTTTTTATTATATTTTCTTTTTATTTAATTTTTTCAACGTTTCTTGTAAAACAAAGGTTAGAGAAAACAATATATTTTTTGTATTATTTTTTTATTTATTTACAAATCAGAAAATGAACAGGGATCCAACTAAAATGAAAGGATCGAATCCGAGTCTCCGACCACCGTGCGTGGTCGGAGTTGATTGATTGTGGAAGATAGAAAATGAACGTGGAGAGGTCGAGAACGTGGGATGAAAAAAATCGAGATTGATGCGGATCAAATCACGATGTTTTTTTTAGATCTAGAGAAACAAAATACAATGAAATTAAAATGCGACAAATGAAACTAAAATTAATTTAGATAAAAAATAAATTGATGATGGATCTCACCTTAGGAGCGGATGTGGACCGTGATCACCTCAACAAAGACCGACGCGCTGTCACCGGATGGCTCGGAGGCTAGGCACCTTTCTCGACAAAAATTTCTCTCAGAGATTGGGCTCCTCTCACTAAAGATTGATCAAGTTGGAATGAGGGAGAATGATCCATATAAATAGAAAAGATAATGGAGATGAAATTTGAATTTTTGACTTTTTGGATAAAGAGATAAGAGAGATGAAAATTGAAATGAGATAAAGATAAAGAGAGATAGAACTATTAACAAAATTAACTATTTTTTTGTATTTTAGTCACTTTATTTATTTGAATATAAAATATTTTTTTTTATTTTTTTTATGGAAGTTAGTTAAGAAAATTAAATATATACATATGTTATATACAAATATGACATTATCTACAGGGGTAAATGAACAAATTTTATTTTTTGTTTTAAAAATTTTAAAATTTTATTTTATTTTAATTAATTAGTAAAAAGTTTACAAATATATACAAATACAATATTTACAAAATACATGGGAAAAATGCACAAACCAGCCCAAAAAACCGATTTTTTACTAGTAACTCCAAAAAATATGAAAATACATCCATTTTAAAGATAATTTAATTTAGAATACAATGGAAGTGAGATTGGTTCAATTTGAGTTCATATGTAGCCAGAATTGATCTTTCAATTAGTGCTTAGTGGCTTTTTCCGAGTGTGGTTGCATCTATTCTGTTCGATTTAATTATGCAATTATTTTTATTAATTAGAATACATTTTTATTTACAACTTAGGTTTTGAAAGTTATTTGATTTGAGGTCAATTGATGGTACAAATAAAATAATGAAGTATACAAAAATATACACAGCACACAATTTTTTTTGGATTTTCTAATTGAGGACCCTATCTTCCCCCTACTTTATTCCTGGTCGATCAAGTCAAGTCTTGACCTTCTCTCGGGGTTCGGATCAGCCTGTACACAGTCTTCCTCTTTTATTTATTTATTTTATTTTCTTTAATTTTCCTTTATTTAATTATGTACTTTAGGATAAATATAGTAAGAAGTGTACAATATTTACACTAAGATGCAAGTTAGTAAGAATATGGAGTTAGTAATATATACAGGTGTTTTATAGGGGATTTTAAGCTAAAATAAATGAATAAAGATGACGAATAACAGATTCATCATCCCCCTATGCTTTACCTTTGCTAGTCCATTAGCAAACACTTATTTGAAAGAATAAGTGAAGAAAAAGAAAAAGAAAGGGAAAATAAAGAAAGTAGGACAATATCGAGTATTAAACTTATCTTCATAAAATTGTAGTTTGGAGCTTTGTCGGACCTTTGGATTATTGGTGTGTCGGAGCCTTAATGGGAGATGGATTTAAAACCTAACAGACTCTAAGTTCCACAGGACTCCTATTCAGGTCTCCTCAACAGTCAGGTCAGAACAAGTCTACATACACCAATTCTTATGACTATGAATCTTTACTTGTACGGTGTAAGTGAGGTATAGCTCCCCATCTCAGAAGTAGCAAAGAAACAACCTCCCTCAACAAGGTAACTCTAGTTTCCCGGTCTTGCAACTCTTTCCTCGAGGAGCAGAGATATTCCCTTCTAAGTTCAAGTACAACCAGTTCAAGAAGAGGAGATGGAGAAAAGAATGGACAGTAACTAGTGTAGCTACCTATCCTTGGATGCATGACCAGAATAGGCAAGTCATCCGCTGCAAGCTTACACAAATTTGTCTTTGAAGCTCTTATTGTTTGTTTTCTTTATCCTGGTATATACACTTCGGCATGCATTTTACTTTTCAATCAGGCCTGTCCACTTTTGGAGACTCTGTATTTTTCCATACTTTTTTTAAAGCATATACAAGGTGCAACATGTACATAAGGAGTTTTTCCTCTTGAGCCAGTAGACTATCCCTCTTTTGAAGCATTATTGCAACCCCATAGCATCCTGTCTTTAGACCTCAACATAGCTAGACCATGTTGAGACACACTTCCTTCCCTAGAGGAAGACGACAGGTTCTGCCTAGATGTACTACCCTCGTATGCTACCCCAAGCCAAAAGATTCTGCCTCCTCACTACCTCATCCATGAAGAGCTACGTGTAGAGTGCTTGTCCAAGATAAGCCACGTTCTGAAAGAATCATGCGTGTGTTGTTAAATGTTCTACTTAGACTAATCAAGATGACATGTGAACATAGTCTTATGGACTCAAAGAATTAAGTCACTAGGACCTGAAAAGTCTTAACTCCATTTCTTATAAGGTTCCTCTGAAATTAAGTGGATTAAGGCCCAACTAAGCTCCATTCTTCAAGTTTATTCCAGACATAGTTTAAATGTCAACACAATCCTGAAAAATGCACATGCAAAGCAATAAAATATGAACTATGCAAAGAAAGATTTTTTTGAAACAATTTTCTAATTTTGAACTTTTTATGGATTTTTGGAGAAAAATGTAGACGTGAAAGAAAGTTTTTTTTTGAATTATGCAAGTTTTTAAAATTTTTTGGTTTTGTAGTTTTTTTAAAGGAAAAAGGGTTAGTAAAATATATACAAGTATATACAAGTTTTTGTTTTTGTTTTTGTTTTTGTTTTGTTTTGTTTTTGTTTTTGTTGTAATTTTTTTGTGTTGTTTTGTTTTTTTGTTTTGTTTTTTTACAAACATGGATTTTACAAAATTATATACATAACCCCCCAAATAAACATATCTAAAAGTACGAGTTATGTATAAAGTATATATACAATATATAAGACACCCCCTATACTTAGCTCGAACTATGTCCTCATAGTGATCAAAGAGCGAAAAAGGAAGACATAACTCGTGCTAAGTATAGAAAAGGGAAAAGACTCCTATGCTACAACGACTCAAAGAAAAGATAAAAAGAAGAGAAGGTGGTGATCCCCCCTATACTTAGGATCAAGTAATCCTAAGTACAATAGAGTGTACAAAAGGGGAAAATCGATGAAGAGAATGTACAGACTCAAAAAATAAAAAGACACGATATGAACAACATCACCCCTTATACTTAGGGTAGAGTATCCCTAAGTATAGGCAACAACAAGAGTGATGAACAGGACGAATATGAACAACACAATTCATTCACCCCCTATACTTAAGATAAAGCACATCCTAAGTATAACATATATACACACATGGAAAAGGGGTGAATGATAAAACATGAGAAGAAAGAGTGAAACGAAAGGATATACAAGAGGAGTGGATGAACAAATGTCAAGAAGGTCGAAATTGAATCTTCTTACGGGACCGCTGATGAATGGATCTGACAAGGTGTAGATCGATATTGGGATCATCATTAGACATAAACTGAGTAGGATCGATCAAGAATGTATCCTCAGCGGTTTCAAATTGTGCAGGCCTAAATCGGCCATTGGAAGTAGTGTGGTCATGTCCTGCACGGGAAGTCTCACAAACATCACAGTAAAATGGCTCGAAATCATTATCAGAAAAGCATGATCAATTTCAGCATGGCGAGCCTCTAATGGATCATCATCTTTATCAAAAGGCCCAAATTCCTTTATAAAAGCAATCAAATCAAATTTGACCTGATCGATCTCGTCTAACTCAGGGTGAATAGGAACAGACTCATCAGTGAAAGTAGTCAAATCATGTCCGTCCTCTCTAGTCTCAGAGTCTGCCTTCTGCTTTAGGGTGTCTATCGTGTAAATCCCACGGATGTCATCAATGCATCGCCACATACCAGAAGGGGGAACTCCAAGGTCTATGCTTTTCGAGTCTTCCTCCAAGAGGAATTCTTGGGTTTCATTATCATCCAACATATAACAAGAATATCTGATATTATCATCAAGATCAAATTCCTTGGGGTTGGCTAACACGGGCGGGCTCTCATGGGGTGCATGTATCTGCTCAGTAGTGGGTGTAGTGATTAACACATCGTTCCCTATATCAGAATGGAAGCGAATTTCTCCTGAACCATAATCAATAACGGCTTCTGCAGAGGTGAGGAAAGGCGTCCCAGGATGATTGGAGGGTGCTCCACAGGGGTGGAGGTCTCCATGGACAATACAACAAAATCTGAAGTGAAATTCATGCCCTGAATAAGAATGACATCGTTTTCTAGAATACCTTTTGGCCTCTTGATAGATCCATCAGCAAATTGAACTATCATCCCTGTTTTCTTAAGAGGCCCAAGATGAAGAGACTGTACCATAGAGAAGGGTATTATATTGATTGAAGAACCACCATCAAGGAGAGTGTTATCACAAGAATAATCAGATATGGAGCAACTCACAAGAGGTGTGGCAGTGTTCCCTTTTTTAAAATACGGACGGTGGAGATGGCGTAGGCAGTGGCCATGGTTAAGATGTGACGCTCAGATCTTCTCCTTCGCTTTCTCTTCTTGTGTTGAGGAGTAGATAAATCTGTCATGGCCTAAAGTGGGGCTTTAATGATCTCATGAATGGTGGCCAACACTTCAGGTTCAATCAACATTTTTTTTGAATTTTTGGACCTCCTCCATACAAGGTAGGAGATCGGAATCAGCATATACACGCGGATTGCCAAGAGCAGTCTTTATAGTGGAATCCTCGGGGTCAAGGTTGGGGCATGATGTGAATAGATGTGTGGGTAGATGATCGGGCATTTGGGTCCTCTCCTCACAAAATGAACCAATAATGTGTCTCCCAGAATCTTTTTGGATTTTTAAACTTTTCTCATTTTTTGTATTTTGGGCGATTGCAAGCTCTCATGATTATCCTCAAGTGAATCCATATCCTCAAATAGTGGAGCAACGTTCTGGCTCGTATTTTTGTTAAATAGATTTGTAATCCTTCAATTCATATGCTCCATCATCTGGTTCAGTGTATCAAGTGTGGAAATCATGAAAGGTGAATCCAAAGTCCCAGGATCGGGTGGGTTGAATGAGGGTGGGTGAAAAGCAATGTCCTCCGATTCCTGAAATAATGTGTTAGGCGGATATGCACAAAAATCAGGAGGAAAGTCCTCCTGGAAAAAGGAAGGTGGATCGTCTGGAGAGTGTGAGAAGTCCGCGAAGATCAAATTAAAATAACTCAAATCAACCATCTACGAAACAAAAGACGGGTCCAGGAGAGCATGAGGGTCAAGTCAAAAGATACGGAGAAAAAGGCATAAATGCACAGAAGGATCGAGTATGCACACAAGCAATCAAGCACAATACAAACCCCAGTTCACCAACTCAACTCAATGTGAAAACCGTGAAGGTTCGGTCAATTATCTTGTCAATTTTAGAGTTTGGTGAGAATACAATCTATCAGAGCAGTTAGAGCGAGCTGTTAGGAACCCAATGCTCTCAGGAGACTGGCCTAATCCCAAAGTTAGATCTTTCCCAGCCAGTATGAATTGCGGACCGTTTACCGGCTACCGGATCAATTCAATCTGTTAAGGACGTCACGGGTCACTTTACCGGCTACCGGAGAGATCCTCACTGGAGAACGACTAACTCAAAATAGTAGTCTGAAAAGAGTTCGGGGTGGCTCTATCCTAGTGTGCGGGTCGTTCTCTCGCTCAAGCAAATCGAACAATGAGGGGGTTACTCTCCCCAAAGCAATGATTTTTCCTTGTATTTTTTAGGGTTGAGTTTTCTTTAACAGTCCCAGTTTTAGCAGTTATCACTTGGTTAAAATATTTTCAATGAATCGCCTACCGAGTATCCAATTTCCTCTTTAACTTATGTGAGTGAAAACAAGGAAGGAGATCGGAAATGCCAATGCGTGATTAAAAACAATGATGCATGCAGGGGTTAGAGATGTGTACCTTGTCGCCAGCACTCTACATGCAAGTGATCCACACATAATTTAAATAAACTATCTTATATGATGCAAGTGAACCGTCCTAGATGATAGCTTCTATTAACGGGCAAGAACAAGTTATTTTGACTAAGTCCAAATTACGCTCTACTCTATAGGCGCATAAATTTCTTATTTAGGGTGTTTGGACCTAATTAATTACCTGGCTCAACATATTAACTAAAACAATCAAGATGTAGCTCACGAAATCCACGGGAAACAAAGAAAAATAAGGTGATGAAAACAAAATCGGTGAGGTCCTCCAAGTGCACCGACACTTGGCGAAACAGACCCTGCAACAAATGAATGTCCGTTTACAAGAGTTCAAACGCTAGAAAAGAAAAACTCTCTCTCTCTCTCTCTCTTTTAATTTTTTTTCAATTTTTTTTTCAATTCTTCTTCTCCTCTCTCACGCTATCCTGTGGCTTGGTGAAGAATCAAGCCGCCTCCACGTCGCTTGGGTGCTTCAGCTCTCCTAGGATCGCCTCCTTCGCTCCGTGGGCCCTCGCAAGAACAATAAAAGAGAATGTGTAAGAAACACAATTATTAAATATGGGAAAAAATGAAATGAATGCAATGGATATAAATAATGAAGTGAAAGGCAAAAATGTAAATTGATATTTACAACCAAGAATAGTAGGTCAAAAGAAAAACCAAACTACCCTCGCCGTGCCTCTCCGACAACGACGCCATTTTGTTGTGCATGATTTTCTCGAGGATCAGAAATATTAATGATAAATAGTGGTTGTTGCTATCCCACAAAATACTGTGACAAACAAACAAATATTTTTTTTATGTTTGCTACTTATTAAACCGTATAGCGGATATGGTGGAACTCAGGGATGCTACAAATCCTGAGGGTTATTCAATTAATCGAAAATCAATTAAGAGAAAAACAAGAATCTCAAAGGATAACTATCCTTGGTTTTTGTGATTTTTTATCTTTTTATTTTTTTTAAATTTTTTATTTCTTTTTTTTTGTATTTTTTGATTTTTCATTTTTTAGTGATTTTGGTTTTGCAATTTTTTTATTTTCAAAAATAATACGGAGCAATATTCACAAGATCAAAAATACGCACACCAACTCTTTTTGTAATTTTTAAATTTATAAAAATTTTTTAGAAAAATACAGAGAAAATATTTTTGGGTTTTAAAAGTTTTGAAATATTTCTGGGATTTTTTGTGAAATTTTCAGATGTTTTTCTATTTTTTTATAAATCAAACATTGAGAAAATGTGAAATTGTGCACAACATGGAGTAATTTGCAATATAAAAACATTTTAATTGCCCAAAACTCCCGGCAATTATTTTTATGAAAAACTAAATGCAAATATCTACAAACAGGAAGTAAAATCACACTTTTTGGATTTTTGAAAATTTTTTTATTATTTCTATTAGATTTTTAATATTTTTCATTTTTTTTGGGTTTTATAAAGAATTAATATGTGAAATTTACGCAAGAATTAAAAGATAGTTAAATGAAACTACTCTATTTTTTAGAATTTTTGGAGCAATATTCAAATTTTTATGAATTTTAAATATCTAGGAAAATAAAATGACACTTTTTTTGATTTTTTAATGATAGTAAATAATGAGAAAATACAATGAAAAATTTAATAGCAAGATAATCACATCAGGAGCATAACATAATTTTTGGAAGATTTATTGGTCGAGAACATTTTGTTGATAGCGGTTTTCTCGAGGATCGGAAATTATTGATAAATAAGTCATTGCTATCTCCAAAAATTCCGTGACAAACAAACAAATATTTTTTTATTTTTGCTACTTATTAACATGTGTAGCGGACAAGATCGAACTCAAGGAGGCTACAATTCCCGAGGGTTATTCAATTAGTCGAAAATCAATTAATAGAAAAAGATAGAATCTCAAAGGCAAACTATCCTTGGTTTTTGTGGAAATTTTCTCTTTTTAATTTTTTAATTTTTTTATTTCTATTATTTTTTTATTTTCTGATTTTCAAATTTTTAGTGATTTTAATTTTGCAATTTTTTTAATTTCAAATAAAGACACTATGCACAAGATAAGAAATATGCACAGCACACTCTTTTTGTATTTTTTAATTATACCAAAAATTCTCAGAAAAATACAGAGAAAATATTATTGGGTTTTAAAATTTTGAAATGTCTTTGAGATTTTTTGTGGAATTTTCAGATGTTTTTGTATTTTTCTAAAAATTAAACAGTGAGAGAATGCGAATTTGTGCACAACCTGGAGTAATTTGCAACTTAAAATTATTTTAAGTGCCCAAAACTCCTAGAAATTATTTTTGTGATGAAATAAAAATAAATATCTACGATCTGGAACTGAAATCACAATTTTTGGATTTTTGAAGAATTTTTTTATGATTTTTTATAATAGTTTTAGTATTATTTAATTTTTTGGATTTTATAAAGAATTAATATGTGAAATTTTCATAGAAATTAAAAGACAGTTAAATAAAACTACTCTATTTTTTTGGAATTTTTGGAGCAATATTCAAAATTTTATGAAATTTTGAATTCCAGGAAAATAAAACGACACTTTTTTTGAATTTTTAATAATAGTAAATAATGAGAAAATGCAATGAAAAATTTATGTTAGCAAGATAATCACATCACAAGCATAGCATTATTTTTGGAAGATTTATTGGTCAAGAAAACATTTATTTAAATAAAAAGGACATGCAAAATAATGTCTGGATAAATGGGACTTTTATGCAAATGTTTATTGTTCTCACATAAATAAATAACAAGAAATAAATGAAGGGGATAATTCGCAATTTACCACTGATTCACGTGCGTGGCACGTGCTTGTACTATCGGGGTTCTTTCTGCAATTTCAGAAATGTTTGGGGCTGAAGTGAAATTTTCCCAATAAATATTCAAACCTTTGGCTCTGTACTTTTTGTTCTTCACCAAAAAATGAATCCAAGATGGGGGGTGACAGGCTTCAAGAGCGGTGTCATGGGAGCGGAGACGGATGCGGATAGGCGACGGCACGACGGCACATGTGCAGCCGCGCGAGGAGGGCCGCACTGGCTGGGCAGACGCGGGGCGCGAGCAACCAACGCGGAGGGCGATTAGAGATTGAGGTGGGGCGTGGCTCATGGAGGAGGCCGGCTGGACCGCCTGCGGAGGAGGAGGAGCGGCTGCACGGGCATGACGGCGTTGCTGGGCTGCGCTACGATGGCGTGGGGCGGCGCTGCTGGTGCGGAGGGCGGCCTGCCGCGACGCAGTGGTGGCCGCTAGAGGTCGGGCCGCCGTGTGGGGCAGTTGGTGCGAGTCTGGAAGACAACGACAACCGGGAGGCGTGATCTCGCGCGAGCGGTGGGCTCGGCTAGTGTGCTGGTTGTGCGAGCGCCGCCTGTCGCGGTGGCGAGGTGGAGCAGGCGTCGCCCACAGACCTGCTGTATTTTTTTGTTTTTTTTTCTTTTTACAAAAAATTGTAAGCATCAATAAATTTTTTATATTTTTTTACATAAAATGTATACAGGAACTGAATAAATTTTTTTATTATAATTTCTTTTTATTTATTTTTTAACTTTTCCTACAAAAAAAGGTTAGAGAAAACAAATATATTTTTTGTATTAACTTTTATTTATTTATAAATCGGAAAATTAATGGGGATCTGGCGAAAATGAAAGGATCGAATCCGAGTCTCCGACCACCGTGCGTGGTAGGAGTTGATAGATCGTGGAAGATAGAAAATGAACGTGGAGAGGTAGAGAACGTGAGATGAAAAGAATTGAGATCGATGCGGATCAAACAGTGATGGATTTTTTTCGATCTAGAGAAATAAAATGCGACAAATGAAACTAAAATTAATTTAGATAAAATATAAATTTACGATGGTTCTCACCTTAGGAGCGGATGTGGACCGTGATTACCTCGACGAAGGCCGACGCGCTGTCACCGGACGACTCGGAGGCTAGGCACCTTTCTCGATGAAAATTTCTCTCGGAGATCAGGCTCCTCTCACCAAATATTGATCAAGTTGGAATGAGGGAGAAGGAGCGTTATAAATAGAAAAGATAATGGAGATGAAATTTGAATTTTTGACATTTTAGATTAAGAGATAAGAGAGATGAAAATTGAAATGAGATAAAGAAAAAGAGAGATAAAACTATTTATAAAACTAACTATTTTTTGGTATTTTCGTCACTTTATTTATTTGAATAAAAAATATTATTTTGTATTTTTATGGCAGTTAGTTAAGAAAATTAAATATATACATATGTTATATACAAACATGACATTATCTACAGGGGTAAATGAGCAAATTAGATTTTTTTGTTTTAAAAATTTTTAATTTTTATTCTATTTAATTATTAAAAAATTTACAAATATATACAAATACAATATTTACAAAATACATGGGAAAATTGCACAAACCACCCCAGAAATCCATTTTTTACTCGTAACTCCAAAAAATATGAAAACACAGCCATTTTAAAGATAATTTAATTTAGAATACAATGGAAGTGAGATTGGCTCAATTTGAATTCATATGGAGCCGGAATTGATCTTTCATCTAGTGCTTATTGGCTTTTTCCAAGTGTGGTTGCATTTATTCTGTATATGATTTAATTATGCAATTATTTTTATTAATTAGAACACATTTTTATTTACAACTTTGGTTTTGAAAGTTATTTGATTTGAGGTCAATTAATGGTACAAATAAAATAATGAAGTATACAAAAATATACACAACACACATTTTTTTTGGATTTTCTAATTGAGGACCCTATCTCCCCCAACTTTATTCCTGGTCGATCAGGTCAAGTCTTGACCTTCTCTCGGGGTTCGGATCAGCCTGTACACAGTCTTCCTCTTTTATTTATTTATTTTATTTTCTTTATTTTTCCTTTCTTTCTTTCTTTCTTTATTTATTTTAGGTTAAAATTAGTAAGAAGTGTACAATATTTACACAAAGATGCAAGTTAGTAAGAATATGGAGTTAGTAATATATACAAGTGTTTTATAAGAGATTTTAAGCTAAAGTAAATGAATAAAGATGATGAATCACAGATTCATCATCAACCTAAGGAGAATTCAAAAGACGACGATGCCATGCATCGCCATCAACACTTTAGCATGAGGTGGAGACATCCAAGGGAGGAAAGAGGAGGAGTACGAGAGCATCTCTACAGCACATACATATTCAGAGTCTACAGAGGACCTTGTGCCTTCAGTTGAGGAGAATGTACCTTTAACAAACATTTCCCGACCTTTAGTATATGATTGTATTTTAGATTCCAAGTTGTTTATAAAAGATTTAGTTGTGAGGGAGCTTGTTTCTTGTAATTAAAAACACATTTCCATTTATGATTCAGTTTCTTCACATTCTTCTTCCGCTTGTTCAATCCCTTTCCCCCGTGCTTTGACAACATGAAATCACACTAGTAAAAAGATTCAAAAAGATGATCTTGAAATATCACATTTTTGTAAAGATAACATCATGGTGAAAGTATCTTTTGATGAGTATCTTTTGAATTTGAAGCCAAAAATCCTAGCCCAAATTGACATGTAAATAGCCTAACTTTCCTGATTTTTAACTAATTCATACTAACTCTGAATGACCTGAAACCACCTCCAATGTGTACATATCACTAACAAGAATAAATGAAAAATACAAAAAAAACACTAACCCAAACAAGTGGACCAAAAACCCAAACCCTAGTTCTAGGATTTTCGGACTAAAAACCTCATATCTTCCCCATCCAGTGTTCGTTTTAATCCTACTCACTTTTGAACTAATGTACATTCAATTACCTTCAAAACAGGACCAAGTTCAAGTGAATCGGAGCTCATATGTGAAAGTTGGGTTTTGGGCCTCTTTTGTACATTTTGTATTTTAGCGGTTTTTGACCTAGTATTTTATGTACATAATTAATCTATTTTATTTTATTTCTTTTTTATTGGTCTTCTTTGATGAAAGTTTTATTAAAATGCGCAAAAAATCCAAATCCAAACTGAGCTTGAAATCAAAGAAACAAATTGAGTTCAAGTCTTCACTAACTGTCTGTACAAAATTGGTCGTTTTCATGTTTTATTTTATTTATTTTTTTAATTAATAAAAATACAAAAAAATAGATTAATATGTAATTATTTATCTTTGATTTTATCATATTTTTCCAGATTTTTATCCGATTTAAAAATGACAAAAAATTATAAAACCCAAAATTCAAGGTATTCTATGTACATGGGATACCCCAAAAATATCACTTTGTGCAATTGATCGATTTTGGTTTTGCATGAAAGTTGTAGATCTCATCGAGACGAGCAATTTTTGTGAAGAAACTTTTTTGATCCGAGGTCGTTTGCTATTTATTTTTGTTTTTTTAAAGGTATTATTTTCTGATTTTTGTGGTGCTGACACGTGGCATCTCATGGAGCTGCCACGTGTTAGCCGTTTTTTGAGTTTTTGTTTATTTATTTATTCGTTTAAAAAAATTAAAAAGGATAGCACGTGCAAGGCACGTGCCTCCCAGGCACGTGCCACGCATATGCCTCGCCTCTGCCCCAAATATGCCACGCGTCGCCCCATGGGCCATCCGATCTCTACCGATCGAACGACCAGGGTTCATCGTCTTCCCCGGGCACCTTTCCCAAATTGCAATCGCTCCGCCGCCCCGTGAACTCCGTCGTGATATTTGCTATCTTCGATTAACTTTATCCCCGATCCTCCATTAAATCTCGACCGACGCCACTTCAGATCTCCTTCCTCCGGTGATTCCCCTATCGAATCCACTCCCATCTTCACTCGAATCCGATTGAATCCAATCTCAAATCTCCTGCGACCTTCTTTCCTCGATGAGAGCACACATCCTATTTAAATACCACCGTACCCGAACTTCACCTTCATCTGCCGATTGCACCCAGGTGCCCCTTTGCGGCGGTGACAACACCGCGCCGCCTCCCCAGCGAGATCCGAGCATCTCCAGCTTGTCGCAGCGCCGCCCCGGCGTACTGCCAAGCTCCACCCATCGTAGCCGTTGAGCCCCCGACGACCACAACTTCATCGACAACAACGTCCATCTTCTCCATCAACATACTCCACCGTCTTCGTCTTTGCATCCACCTGTAGCAAGTCATCTTCTCCGACATTGCCAAAAGCTTCGACCTTCAATGCCACTCCACTACCAGAAGCTTCGCCTTCTTCCCTGACATCTCAACGCCTCTCCTCCGCAGCCACAACTCCACACTCGTCATCAACGTTCTTCAACTCCAGGCGCGCTCAAGCTACCTCCGGTGTCATCCACTTCAACGCTAGCAACCGCCCTCTCTCCACGCCATCAGCGGCCACTGGCCAAGCCTCGACGGTGATGCTCCTCCACGACCACCAGAGCTGGGCGCTAGACCCGAGGCCCCCATCACATGCCACACACGTGAGGGCGGGGGAACGACGTCAGGAGCATCAGCAGCCCGGGTCACATGCGTTGCACGTGCCCGTGGGAATTCTACAAGAAAGCCCCCATCCCTTTCCCGATTTGCAATAAAGTCCAACTCCAGAAGTCACGTGCTCCGCACGTGACCCTTTGGCAAATTTGCGGAAACACCCCCTCTTTATCGGTAATTAAACCTAGGTCCCCCTACTGCATTTTTACATTTATTTTATTTATTTTAATTGCAGTTATACCCATGTCTTTCCCCTTTGTTTTGGATAGCTACATTACACTATTTTATTCATCCAAAAATAGCATTTTATTTCGCATTTAATTCTCCACATAGTGGCATATTGTAGACATTTTTGTGACTTGTGGTTAATTAAGAAATAATTATTTTGTGGAAAATTGCATATTTTACCCATCTTGTGCTCTGAAATTTGTCAGTGATTAACTGTTGCTCTTAAAATTCCCAAAAAATCATAGAATGTAGAAATAAATGTGTTTAACATTGTACCCAAAAAGAATTGTATTTGCATGCATAGTTTGCCATATAAAAATCATTCTGCATATTTCAGTGTTTGATTTTTAATAGGTATTGAAACTGGTATTTTTGAGGTTTAGAATTTTTTTGAGATCCATCACCTAGTGATAGAACTTAGATAATTTTATCCCTTGAAAATAGTTGGGTTTAATATTTATTGTAATTAAATATTGAAATTCACTTTATTTGTATTTAAACATTCCTAAAAAATTCATCTTGCATCCAAAAATTCCAAAAAAATTACAGTGCATTCATTTCATCATATTTTTCATCGTGGCCAAGTTTCATATTTTTCAGACATTATTTGATTGATAATTGCATTTTAGTCCCTAAAATTGGCCGAAATTACATTTTGCATCCCTTCTTGCATTAAAAATTACAAAAAAAGACCGCCCAGGAAACTGCGTACGGATTTTAATAGGCATAATTCTAGGTTGTTCCTTTGCCTCCTTGTGTTCGACCTTGGGACTTGCCCAAGTAAAATAAACATAAAACTACGTGATTAAAAATTGACTAAATAATTGTGGTTATTCTCTTGACCGATTCCGATTGCCGCCTACAAGGAAATGACACATATTTTTAACGAATGACAATCAATTTCACGATGCATATTTTAAATAGTGCAATCTTAGACTCGTCACTCAACATGGTGAAGACCGAGATGTGGTCTTTTATCTTGTAGATTTTAGAGTTAGGTGATCATAGAAAGTTGGACAAATCGGAATTAGGCTTTGGGATTGGGGCACTAATCCTTAGCGTGTATGTAGAAATAAAATGCTCAGACAAGGAGGGGGTTTCTCTCCCCAATACAAGGAATCCATTACGTTCTATTTTAAGTCCAATAGAGTTAGTAGTCCCGATTTTATTTTGGTTCTCACCTTTTTTGGTTATTTTTCAATGCACGTGCCTAATGGGGTTTCAGTTTCCTTTTACATCCTAGGTGAGCGAAAATAGAGGGAGAAGATCAGAAAAGCTATGCAAGTCAGAAATTGAATGATGCTTGCCAAGTAAGAAGACTTACAGTGCCTCCCAGCTCTCTCCATGCGGGATGCAGAACAAAATTGAAACCTATGCTATATGAGATGCAATCCGAGGAAATCGCCCTAAATACATGATGCTATTAGCGTGAAGAACATTATTTCAAAATTGACTAAGTCCCAAATCATATCTATAGGTACATGCATATGTATTAGGGTTTGGGCCTTAGTCTACGTAAAACAATCCTAAGCTAGGATTAATTCACATAAAATAATAAAAATAAAATAAAAAACAAAAGGCGTAAAAGTCATCGAGGCCCCCGAGGGAACAATCCCTCGAGCAATGGACCTCGGGAAGTTGGAGTGTCTGTAGAGAGTCCAATTATTACATGCCAGGTGTCTATATCTCTCTCATGAATATACATAATAATAAAAATGCAAAAATGTTAGATTATTATGCGAAATCCTCCTCCATTTTCCTTTGGTGCTCTCTCTTGCCGGCTAGGTCTGAAAGTCGGCTCCGCCTTGCTTGGGTGCATAGGTCCTCCTAAGAAGTACTCCGTCGCGCAGTGGTCCCTTGCATCAAAATCAAACAAAGGAAATGGTCAGAATAGTCTTAATAATTATCAATAAATAATCAAAATAAATAAATAAATAAATATGGACAAGATCTTAGAATCAAATAAATCAATAATTATCCCCAAACGACGTTGCTCCCCGGTAACGACACCATCTGATAACTAGGAAAAATTAAGGGTCGTATCAATCCACAAGGTTGATCAATAGTCGATGCATTGACCGCTCGATAAATCCCCGTTAATCAGCAATTAACCCACGATAAGAATCAAACAATTAAGTATAAAAAATGTAGAGTTAAAATTTATTAGGGATATTTACACTCATAACCCTGAGTAATTCCATAATTACCCCAAAAACGCTCTATAATAACGAATTACGCTCAAGACCTTGAATAGTCCTTAATTCTTACATTCATAACACCTGGTTAATTGCCACCTAAATTTCCATCAACTATGACGGTATCCGTTAAGAATTTTGTATTTTACACCCAAATTTATCTTTATTTATTAAGGACTCCTCCCCTTCTTCCCCAACCCCCAACTCCAACCATACAACCATGTTCCTCCGTCGTGTCCTCTCACCGAAAGCCAGACCCCCACTTCCCTGACCTCCTTCCCCAAAGGAGCCTCCACCAGGCCCTCGGATCGACTGCAAGCTCCAACCCACCGACCCGCCTGCTGTGCCCGCTCGTCGAAGAACCTCCCTGTCCGTAACACCACCCCAATCTGCCTGGAAGGACATGTGCACCCGCCTGCTGAAGGCTTCTTCTCCATCACCCGCTCCACCCCCCACCCCCCCCGCTTGGAAGCCCCCCCGCACCTACGACACCTGCTTCCCCCCGCGCCACCGCCTGGGAAGCCACACCTTCCCCGCGACACCATCCGCTTGGAAGGCCGCCCCCACCCCCCGCAAGCTTCTCTCGATCCACCACCCCCCGCCCCCCCGTGGAAGGGTCCCCAGCAAGCTTCTCTAGCTCGTCAAGCCCCAAACCTCCGACCGCGGCACCATCCGCCTGGAAGGTCCCCCGGCAAGCTTCTTCTTACACCCCCCTGGAAAAACTCCCAAACTTCTCCATCTCGTCAAGCCCCCAACGTCCGCCCCTCGCCTGAAGCTCCTAACCCCAGCAAGCGACGACCCTGGGGAGGAGGAAGGGGTAGCTGTTGGAGGAGGAAGGGGAGCTAGGGGAGGAGGAACATGGAGCTGGGGGAAGGAGGAATGGGGGGTTGTTGGAGGAGGGGGGGTTCTTATTTTTAGTTTTGATTAATTTTAGCCGTTGGATTTATGCTAGGTTAGATTAATTATTGTTTGGTTAGGATTGACGGTAAAAACTAATAGAAGGTTATAGATGTGAGGCGACGTAACTACTCGGGTTTCTCATGTAATTCGTGGTTATCTTAGGTACCTGGGGTAATTGTGGAATTACTCACGGTTATGGGTGTAAATATTCCAATTTATTATAACTCTACATGCAAATGTATATAGGTGTAAGCATAAGTAGATGTCGAACATTGGGAGCAAACAGTTGGGGGCAAAACTAAATGCACAAAATTATTCAATTCTTTTCTTATCCATGTTATTGTTTTTGTGGGTTTTTTAATTTTTATTTTTTAATTTTTGGTTATGTAATTTTTAATTTGATTTTTAATTTTCTGATTTTGTTTTTTCTTTTTTTCTTTTTATTTTTTGTATTTTCTTTTTCTTATTTTTAGATGTTTTTGTTTTCTAGACTCAATAAATATCAAAATATACCCTATATATATTTTTTGTAATTTCTCAAAACATTTTTATATTTTTTGGTATTTTGTAATTTAGACATGGATTATTTAGGCTCCTTTTTAATTTTTATAAATAGATTAAATGCAAAAAATGTAAAGTGGACACACGACGTGTAAATATAATGCATGGAACATCTAATCCTATTTTTGTGGAATTTTAGGAGCAAGCCAACTATTTTTAATAAATAGATGAAAGTTAGAAAAATACATGTCCTAACAGGGGGATAAGTGCAGATAAAATAAACACATGGGCCATAGTGCAAATATGACTTAATAAAACAACATTTATTTAGTTTTTATGAATCATTTTACAATATACAAAATTTCCAGGGGCTTCTATGCAAAATTACAACCCTCAAGTGGGACTGCACGTGAGACTGGGAAGGAACCGAATGATAATACCAAAACATACAAGAAGTCCTACGCAAAATTCCCAATTATTTAACACTTTACATTTTATTTACAAAACTAGATAATAAATAAAAAAATAGTGGGGTGAGACATGAAATTTACCCCAAACATAGGCGCGATCGGACGACTCTTATTTCTTTACTTGACACACGTCCATTCCTCACGTGACGATGACAGTTCGCATCCGACGGTGATGATTAGATCTCACGGTTGAGATCTATGGTGAAGGGGTGACTCAATCGGACGACACTGGTGTGATATGAGGCTCCTCCCCAGATCAGATGGCTGCTGCTGTCCTCTAAGAACAGGGAAGAACAATGAGGTTCCCCTGTTTCGATCATTGACTCCTCCTCGTCAAGACGGGCCTTGGTGATGGCGACGGGCTCCACACGTCCGAGGTGGTGTACCGCAACTGCTGATGTGCACAGGAAGGTCCAGGACCCCATGTATAGGCCTGGCGAGCTCGGAGAAGAAGGGGGCCCTGGGAACCTTAAAGTCAAGACGATTTGATCCAAGGAGGGCTCCTTTGAGCGCGTGACCTACACGGAGAGAGCAAGTGGCTTGAAAGGCTTCTCCTCGACCAAAAATGAAGCTGTGAGCGCGAAGGGTGAGGTGGACAGAGATGCTTCCAGCGAGGTGGCGGAGGGGAGCATCGATTCACGGAATCAGAGAGGTTCCGGGTGGTCTAGGATGATTGGGAGGTGGACAAGCGTAGAGGGAAGATGATGGGGGTGGATTGCGTGGTCTGCCTATGAATCTCCTAATCTAATCTAATTAACTAATTAAAATATGAAATAAAATGCACGAATTAAAACCTAAAGCTAATTTCTAAGCTAAGGAAAGTTAAACGCACAGCTCATACCTGGCCGGATAGCCAAGGAGCAGAGGTCACCATCGACGGCAGCTTTGGGCGCACCTCCTCCTCCGCGAGCTCCCATCCATCTCAAGGGACCTCCATCTGTCACCTGGATGCACACTAGGCCGAAATGGTGGAACTGTAGGGCTTGAAGATGGCCAAAAAGCATGGAGGAGGAAGGTGGAATTATTTATGAACATAATGGTGAGCCCTTACTGACCGACCGTAATCAATGAATCTATCTTATTTACAAGGGATACACGGCATGGGAATGTATCATGGACTATTGGGGAACATTTCTTGTGAAGGAAGCGAGCATGATAGATGGATGGAACGCCCAGGAAAAATGGGAGAAAATGTGGTCTTGGACAGATTTGATGGACTGCAGAGTGAGTTGTTTATAAATCACGTGAGCACCCTTATTTGACCGACCGTTAGGAAAGAAATTAAGTTATGTACAAAGGATACAAGGGTTGGGTGTGTATGATGAGTGTTTTGGGAGTAATTTCCATGAAGAGATCGATGTTATTTGAGCGATGGATCGATCGGAAAAAATGGGAGAAAACGCATGCTTTGACAGATTTGACGGACTGTAGAGGCTGGAGGGTGAGTTGACCAGAGGTCAATAGAGAAAGCCCTGCCATTGGTCCATGTAGACTCACTACAAGACAAAACAACAGGGTTATTAAAGAATAATTATTTAAAATAATAGATGATTTTATTAATTTTTGGGTATAAAATAAAAAATGTTTATTATTTTATTTAGTATTTGATGAATCTCCATTTCATCACCTTTATTCTATCATTTTGGCCTCAAAAACCCCAGCAAATGCATGTAAATAGCATCAAATTGTACATAATAGCATTCATGATTCATTGTATTAATTATACATTAAATACTGTGTTTAATGCCAAAATTATAGAATAAAAAGAAGAAAAGAAAAAGGAATAAAATATTGCAAATATTTTATGACCCAAACCCCGAGACCAAGGCCCGCATGGAATTGGTCGACAAGGAATAAAGCAGGGGAGATAAGGGCCAGTATACAATAAATACCTCATTTATTTCTTCATTTATTTATGCATTTTGACACCTATTTTGTACATAATTATTTATTCATCAAATAAAGAAACTTTGTTCAAAAAAGATGTAGATAATAATGTAAATAAAATTACAAAATTGAGTTTGTGTAAAAATAATACTCAGTGTACATTCTATACACAGAATAAAAAGCCAAAATCTCAACTTCACAGACCCATATCTTACAAATAAAAACTCCAAATCACCCAAACTCATCTTTAATTGTATATAGCTTTCTATAAACTATTTAATAAAAATGGTTTCATAATTTTTGGAGTCCATGTGCAAAAGTTAGGTTTTTGGCCTTCCTTGTATATAGTATTGATTAAAATATTCCATATATTCATTATTCATTATTATAACAAAATTATATTTTTAGAATTTTGTAAATAATGTACACAATACACGTACATATTAAAAGTAAAGGAAAACCCAAAAAATAATTTGTAAAATAAAATAAGTCTACAAAATTCATAGACAAAATACCTATACTATATATCTTTATATAAATAAAAAGGATTTTATTCCTTGGTTCTTTCATTCTTTTATATTTTTATAATAATGTATACATTATACATAATCCATTAAAAATGTAAATCCAAAATAAAAATCAAGAATATACATTAAATAAATTAAGTATACAAAATACATAGGTAGAATACCTATAAGGATACCTACATATACTTATACCTATTTATTTAAAAATGTAAATAAACTCCTAAAAATTAAATAAAAATACCTTTATACTCACAAAAATAAATTATAAATTTATAAAATAAGCTAATAAAATAATAAAAGAAAATAAACAAATTAAAAATAAAATACACAAAAATACATGTAAATACATACATATACACATTATTAAATTAAAGCCATAATAAAACACTTCGAAAAATTCAATAAAAATCAAAAATAAATACTACATGAAGAAATACACATTTTTTATGTTTTGAGAAAATTCAAAAAAATCATTTACTATGGTAAATAAATCAATTTAGGCTCAAATTTTCTGTTTTGTCTTCTAGCGGCTGACGTGGACCAATGGGGCGCCGGCCTTCGTTGACCCCCTGGTCAACTGTCCCATCCAAGCTTTGGCGCGTCTGAACCGTCTTTTCCCCGATTTTCATCCCTTTTTTACGGCCATCTCGTCCATCGATCGGGCTCGCTTCCTTCACAAGAATTGATCCCTGATCATCCATGATGCCCGCCAAACTCTTAGATCAATCAGATACTCATTGGATTAAGAAATAATCGCCGGTCAATAAGGCCTCCTGCCAATGTTTATAAATAAGTAGCTCCGCCTCCTTCCTCGAATTTGGCCAATTTCATTCCAACCTAAAGCCTTGATCTTGTTCCTGGACCATTCCTCGTGACAGGGGGAGTGCTCCAGCGCCTCGACTCGGCCGGAGGAAGGAGAATTTTGTCGCGGCGGAGCTCCTGCGTCCGCCCTACCCCCTGGTGGCCCCCAGGTATAAGAGCTGTCCCTTTTATGCTTTTTAGTTAGGTTTTAATGCTAGCTTTTAATTCCAGTTGTTAGATTAGACTTTAGTTAATCCCTGTAGCCTAAAATTCCAAATTCGAAGTTCGCCGGAGCTCCGCTCCGGCGACTTCTTCACTGTGAAACCGACTGTCTCCGACCGCCACGTGCACCCCATTTCAATCCCCATCGCATTCTCCATCTAGCCATCGCCTTTGACCACCCGAGGACCTCTGGTCTTCGCGAATCGGGGCTCCACCTCCGCCGTTCGTCGGAGCCCCTCCGCCCCACTCCATTTTGCAGCGAAGCTTCAAAACCCCGGGTCGAGGAGGTAGCCCTCTCGCCCCCAGTTCTTCCTATGCAGGTCAAACGAAGGAAGAGCCCCATCTGGGCTCGAATCGAACCAGGAAGTGGTTCCTGGAGGTCCGCTACTTCACCGACCTCGTCCGACCGACTCGGACCTCCAGGAGCCATGATAGGACCTTCAAGAGATGCGGAAGGTCGCCAGCTACGAGCAGAGCGCATCAGAGGCGAGGAAGGTGCCCGGAGGAGCCCGAGCTGCTCGATCGAAGCTCGTCGGGGGCGAGCTTCTTCCCTGTTCTTCCAGGCATCTTCAGCACCGTCAGATCGAAGGAGTCGGCCCAGATTGAACCAGAGCCGTCAGATGAAGCGCCGCATCGACCGTCCGATCAGCGAGGCTGATCTAATCTCCGCTGTCATCTGCGAATCGTCATTGGCCGACAGGAGCACGACGCGTGGCAAGTGGAAGTGGTCCAACCGTCGGATCGCACGCTTATTAGGGGTAAATTTCACACCTAGCCCCCCGCTTTTTGTATTTATAGTTTAATACCCAAATAAAAGGTTAAGTTGTAAATAAGTTGTATAAATTGCAGAAGGACCCTTAATGTTTTTATATTTGCGTTTTAGTCCCTCCGTGCCTCACGTGCATCACCCACGTGAGGCGCGTGATATTTGCATTTAAACCCCGCCAGGCTTTTGTAATTGTAAAATGGCCCTGAAAATAAAAGTACACGTTCATTTTTATTGTGATTTTTGCATGTATGCCCCTGCCAATTATTTTATTTGCAAAAATACCCCTACCAGGCCATGTATTTTTTTGTATGCTTTGTCTATTTATTTTGTGCTTCATATTCCTTTGACAAATTTTGCAAAAATAGACATAAGCTTCTGTTACTGTACCATTGCACAATCTATTTTTAGTTTTTAATTTTGTTGCAATTTTGCATTTATTAAAAATCAAAAACATGTCTTTTATTCACTGTCTAACTTATAAAATTCCAAAAAAATAGTAAAAGGTCTCGAAAAATCCCAAAAAATTTAGTTATGGTGTATTTTGACCTATTTCAGTGTCAGTCCAAAAATCCCTAAAAATCTCAAAAGGAAAACCTTAAAAATTCTAAAATACCCAAAAACTTCAAAAAAATGTATAAAATCAAAGAAAAATCAAAAAAATATGAACTCAGTCCCTATTTATGCTATATTTTATTATCTTTATGAGAAAAATAGTGTGGAAAATTTTTGAGGCTGTTTGCTATTTTTAACTCCTATTTTTCTTACAGCCAATCCCTAATTCCCTGTTTGCCCCTATTTTGCTATTTAAGAAATACTAAAAATATTCTGAAAAATGCCCAAAAATCACAAAAACAGTAAAAAATCATAAAAATACAAAAAAACTTTATCTCTGAGTTTTTGACTATTTTTGTGCATTTTTATAAATACTATAGTACCCCTTTATAGTATATATATGTACTCTCTAAATATATATATATATATATGTCTAACTACTTATATGTATTTATATGTATATATATATTTATCCTAAAATATAAAAAAAATTATTATACTTATATAGACATATATATATATTATATGTATTATAAGCTCTATATTCACCCTCTATGGGTATACATGTATTTATATATTTATATTATATATATATTACCTAATTATGCTATAAAAAAATATAAATAAATAAAAAATTATAAAATTCAAAAACCCACAAAAATAGGCTTCACACATGGATGACTCTGTGATTCATGCACATTTTAGGCTATTGCATTTTGTATTGCTCTCTGTGGTTCGACCTCTACATACTTAGACACTATACATCTTGTGGTAGAGTAATAAAGATTAATTCACACTTCTTTTCGAGCTTAATTGATACATTCTTTTATTGTGGGTTAATTGCTGATTAACACCGGTCTACCGTGAGTGGTCGCCTCAACGAAAACATTTTTATATCATGGTGACCCTCGTGGAATATAGTGTTATCAGATGGCGCCGTTGCCGGGGAGCAATGAGCATAGCCTAATTTATTTTGTCATTCTTGTGTATATTTTTGATTCATTATTGATGTGACTGTGTGAGCAGCTATTTTTATTGCCATTAATCACCATGCTTCATTGATTCATTTTTTTGTGATTATTTTATCTGCTCTATTTGACTGATTAAGCTATTCTAATGCAATCTTTTTGTGACTTTGATGCGAGGGCCCGCCACGCGAGGGTGGCTTCTTAGGAGGCCAAGGCAGCCGAGCTTGGAGGAGGATGGTCTTCTCTTCTCATAACCATCTGGAGAGAGTATCAAGGGAGCAAATAGACGTGGATTAGATAGGTGTAGATACTTAGGATAATTTTTGTAATTAATGGTGAGAGAGAGAAAATTTTGGCATTTAATTAAACAAGACTCTACTCTTCACAATGAGGTCCAGTGCCCGGGTGATTGTTCACCTGGGGGCCTCATCGCGGCTTTTCGAGTTTTCATCGCCTTCTTTTCTTTGCTTTCCGAAGTTTTGAGCTTTTCGCCTTTATTTTATTTTGTTTTGTGTGCTTGGAGCCCCTAGATGTAGGTTGCTTGACTCGGTAGCTAGGTCCACACATTAATAAGAATGCATGTTCCTATAGTCTACTTCGTATGGATCTAGTTAAAATTTAAACAAGCCGCTCGTTTGTCTCTTAGCCCTTGTGCCGCAGCGAGCCCTGTAAAGCGCTTTCTCCTACCCTCAAGTGTGTTGAGCAGAGGAGGGGTGAGCCAAGACCGGACCCTTTGGGCTAGAGATGAATGAACGACTTATGGTTCTTCACGTTAATAGCAGTTAATGTTTAGGGCGATTTTGTGCCTTGCATACCGACATGTAGATAGGTTTAAAAATTCTGTTTTGCATACCGCATGGAGAGAGCTGGGATGCACTGTAAGTCTTCTAACTCAGCATGCATCATTCGGTTCAATGGTGAGATTTCCATCATGGAACCACTTGCACGGCTTTTCCGCTATCTCCCTCTGATTTTGAGCACCTAGGACTTAAATGAGAATCTACAAAAACGTTAGGCGTTGGTATGAAACAGACTAAAAAAAAAGTGAAAACCCAAAAATTAAAACAAGGGGACTGCTAAATAAACTTTGACCTTAATTAAAATCTGTAATGGACTATCATTGTACTGGGTTCATAAAGCCCTCATTGTTTTCAGGTACCTTGGAGGGGGACCAAAACCCTACTCCCTTGAGTGAGTGCGACCCCCTAATGATTAAAGCCCAAAACCCAGTCTGCAACTGCCTTGTGTATCACCTGGATTTCCGAAGTAATGGCACTTCTATCATACGTAGGCGAATAGGACTTGGTCACCAATGGTGACTCTCTGTTGTGAGAGCATCGACCCTGTCCGAAGTATTGAGCATAGGCCACGCCTTCACGGGGGTGTCTGTCTCATTGTCCTGCGTCCGAGTAGGTTCTTGCACGCTCACGGGTGATTCCGTTGCGAGCGAGAACCGAAGTATTGGTTTCGCCTATCAGCTTCCTCTCTCTTTTCTTTGGCTGAGTAGGGATCCAGGAAGGGTTACAAGGACTCCAAAAAGTACAGACTACAGGTTACACAGGAGGAGGACAAGTACGGGATACTCTTCTGACAGTACTCTCTCTCCTATAGGGTAGCGTACTAAGGACTTGTTATAAGACGTGCCTGAAAATCACAACTCTAAAAATGAAAAGATAATAAATAGCCGAGCTTTCACGGCTTCACATGGCGTGAGTTGGTGAACCCGATTTTGTATTGTGTTTGTATGGATCTAGACTAAGGTTCAAAGATCAAGTCCCGCGCATTTGCGCACATTTTATTGTTTCTCCCTTTGACCACCCCGCTCAACCGGGCCTCTCTACTGTTTTACACTCCTTTTATTCCTCATTGACCATCGTATCTTTCATCCAACATCCAATCTTCTCTTGTGCTCCGCGAAGTTGATCCATGGATGGTTTCCGTCGGGACCATGCCGACACCTACATCGATTCCGTGGACTCAACTCCGCCAATAAATTCGAGGCGATTCCCGAGAACCCGATCCGGACTTTACGGATCGATCTCCAGACTCCTCATTTTCTACCTTTCTCTTGGCCACCCAATAAACTGGGATCACTTTTGTCCCACTTCCGCCGTTGTGAATGGAAGTCGATTACAGTCTACATCCTTCTCCATTCACAACATGCTGGGGTTGACCTGAATTCCAGCTTCATCACGGCAGCTGAACATTAATTACAAGTGATCTGATTCGGACCATCTCATTATGCAGATAGAAGACAGTGCGAGCCCTGGAGACTACTCCGGAGTTCATCTCGTCCGACTCAGACCCTGACATGGCTCCAGGAGAAAAGGGCAAGGGTCAATAGCCACCCCAACCAGAGGGACAGGTGCCAGATCAGAACCAAGTAAATGCACAGTTACTGGCATCTATCCAGGCCATCCAGCAGCAGCTGACCGAGCAGGCCCTCACACAGACAGCTTTCCAGGATATGTTGAATGATATGATGAATCGTGACGATGAAGGAGAAGGCAGAGGCAGAGGAGGCAGGGGAGGAGGAGGTGGAGGTGGAGGTGGTGGACCTCCTGATGATGACCTTGAATTATCACCACCAAAGCCAACACTTAAAGAAACATATAATCCGGGAGACAGCCAGATGACCGAGTGGATTCTCATTCCACCGGTACACGCTCACTTTGAGATGAAGCCCCAGTTCATAGCCCTCCTCCCTGCATTTCATGGAAACACCAGCGAGGAGCTGTACATTCACCTGCAGCAGTTTTCCCGCATTTGCCGTACTACACACTATCCCAATGTCCCTCTAGACATGTTAAAGATGATGGCTTTCCCCTTCAGCCTACAGGACAAGGCCCTCTATTGGGTCAATCATTTGGGAAAGGTCGTGACGACCTGGGAGGAGTTGAAGTCCGCCTTCCTACACAAGTATTATCCTCTCGGTCGGCTCAACCAGATGCGAGCCCGTATCAGTAATTTCTCCCAAGGACCCCACAAGTCGATACATGAAGCTTGGGAGAGATTCACTGACCTACAGGAGAAATGTCCCCACCATGAGATCCCTAAGACCAGCTTGGTCCAGCATTTCTTTGGGGGACTGAACATTGAAAGCCAACGGCTCGTGGACGCAGCATGTGGGGGCTCACATTTTAACAAGGATGAAGATGTAGTTTGGCAGATCTTTGAAGAAATGGCCGAAGGAGAGGCCGCCCTCTCTTCATCCAAGGCGTATCAGAAGCAGCCCCAGATCCTCCGGAAGCAAGTGCACATGGCTGCATCCAAGGAAGCAGAGAGAGATGAGAGCTCCAACCTCAACATCATCGGGGGCCATCTCTCTAAGGTAGATATCATCGAGAAGCGATCACAGGACCTCGAGAAACTCGCTGTGATCGAGAAGAGGACCCAGAACTTGGACAAGCTAGATCAGATCAACAAGTACCTTGAACTGTTGGTCGACACTATCAACTCTGTCCAGTCGGCTACACCATCGGACGCTCCCGCTGAGAAGAAGGACGAGCAGCAACCACAGCATCAGCCTCAGCCGAGCCAACAACCACCGATAGTCCAGCACGTGTACTACGTGCAGGCACCCGACCAGGGCCCGCCGTAGCAACAGATGGTCGTGTACCAACCAGAGTTTCTTTCTGTACCTGATCCAGTCTTCCCTCCACCACCCCTGATTCAAGAAGTGAATGGGGTATGGACTAATGATGCACAACCGACCCGTCCTCAGGGACAACCCCAGGGTCAGCCATTCGCCAATCGGCAGTACCACCAACCTCAGGGTGGTCATTTTGGGCAAGTCTCTCAACCTCACCAACAACACCAGCAACCTCCCCAGTTTGTACCTCAATGGAGGCAGAATTTTCCTTACCAGCAGCAGCTGCAGTACCGCCACCCACAGCCGTATCACCAGTACGCGGCTGCCCCCTCTCAACAATACCAGCAGTATCCACCTCAGTCGTACCAACAACTTCAACTTCCTGCTCCACCGCAGCAGTACCACCAGCAACAACCTCCCCACCCATCTATCCAAACGCAGCGTGGTCTGCACGCTGAACCTACTGAAGCACCCCCTGTGAATCCCACCATGGATTGTCTGGCCCAGCTTGTCAAAGGGCTAGCGGATATGACCAAATGGCTTGACGACCTGACCGCCACCAGAACTACCATTCCGGCGCAGGTCGAAGCCAACCCCAATAATTTCAAAAAGAAAGAGCAGGTAGAATGTGATGTCCTGTCTGTGTCTGGTAATGATATTACTGCTTATTGTAATGCTGTTACTCTCAGGAGCGCTAGGGCCTTGCCTCCGCCTTCTAGCAAAAGTGGGGTGAATAAAGAAACAAGTGGATCGTCATCTTCCGCATCAGCCGTGCCAGCTCCAGGGGCAGGTGAAGAGGAAGAAGAAGGAGAAGCCAGTCCAGCCGTCGTGCCATGTCAGCAGCAACTTCAGCCAAAAATACAAAAAAATCAGCAAAAACAAAAACAACAAAAAGAAGCTCGTAACAAAAGCGAAGCCGCGCCAACATTGGAGGAGCCGCCAGCAGCAGCCGATCCCTCGCCAGTCGATGGAGCAGACGCTACCCTTTTTGATCGCCCAACAGCACCAGCATGCCAAGATCCAGCTTGTACTCCTTTTTGTAGTTCGGATGTACAACATTCTGTGGGCGATGATTTTGATGTAAATAAGAACTCTCATTTTCCTGCCAGTGGTGTAAATATTCCTTTTCCTTATGCAATACAAAAATCCAAAAAAATTGCAAAACGAAAAAAGGCATTGTATGATCCAGGTGTTGTGGATATTTTGGATAAATTGACTATTGAGATTCCCTTGTTGAAGGTCGTGGAATACATGCCAGCCGTAAAGAAAGGACTGAAAGAGGCATGTACTAACAGGCGTCGCCCAGCGCAAGACAACAAACGCCAGCAAGTCGAGAGGCATGTCCTCACCTTGGCCACAGTAGCAGCTATCAGCAATCTCCCCCAGAAAAAGCAAGACACCGGAGCACCTCTGATCAGTTGCGAGATTTTTGACCAGGTCTTCGAGCGCACTCTCTTGGATAGTGGTTCTTCCATCAACCTTCTGCCCTCGTCCATAATGCAAGAATTCGGGTTGGGACCGCTCAAGCAGACACGCATGATCCTTCAGTTCGCTGACCGATCCATCAAGCGGCCCCGAGGTCTTTTGGAAGATGTTGTTGTTAAAGTGCAGGAAATGAAATTCCCAGCTGACTTTGTAGTCCTTGATATGGACTCGCCTGCACCCCTGCTTCAGACCCCTATCATCTTTGACAGACCATTCCTTCACACTTCAGGTGCCGCGGTTGATTACGGGTCTGGGAAGATCACTTTCAGCTCGAACACCCAGCGGATCACGATAAACATGAACAAAGAGCAGAATGCCACAACTGATGAGAGCCAGGCGGCATCAGAAGAAGACTGTGATTTTATTGCAGAGATCAGAGACTCAGCTTTATCATTGGATGATTCATGGACCCGAGAAATCCTCACTCTTGAGGAGGACTTGGAAAGCGCAGTCAGCATATGCTCCGATGATTCTTGGAAGACAGATTCTCAGATGTAGGCGCATCTTCTTGAGCATTCACTCCAAATCGAACATGATCAGCTTCGCGCAGAACCGTTCGATGCATCACCGGGATCTCAACAGGATGATGAGGATGGTAAATATCTCAAAGAAGTACATCCCACCACTAGCATGGTATCTGAAGTGACAGATAAAGTGGACAGGTCAAAACCAGAACTCAAGCCACTTCCTGCAGGCCTGAAGTATGCTTTCCTTGCGGGTAAAGAACAAATGTATCCGGTCATCCTCAGCAGCAGGCTGACACCGGATCAGGAATCTCGTCTTCTCGAGGTTCTAGAAAAGAACCGCAAGGCACTTGGTTGGAGCGTATCAGATCTCCGAGGGATAAATCCGGCCTTGTGTTCACACCATATCTATTTGGAAGAAGATGCCAAGCCGTCCCGCGAATTTCAGAGAAGGCTGAATCCTAACCTTCGGGACGTTGTCATGAAAGGAATCACGAAATGGTGTGATGCAGGCTTCATCTATCCCATCTCCGACTCAAAATGGGTAAGCCCACTGCATGTAGTTCCCAAGAAATCGGGGCTTACCGTGGTAACAAATGACAAAGGAGAGGAAATTTCAACTCGGGTACCAACATCCTGGCGGGTGTGTGTCGACTACCGCCATCTCAATGCAACAACCAAGAAGGACCATTTTCCCTTGCCGTTCATTGATCAGTTTTTGGAAAGATTAGCATGCAAGGAGTTCTTATGCTTTCTGGATGGGTACTCCGGGTACAACCAAGTGGCGATCGCTCCTGAAGATCAAGAGAAGACTACCTTCACTTGCCCGTTCGGCACCTACGCCTTCAAGAGAATGCCCTTTGGTTTGTGCAATGCACCTGCAACCTTCCAAAGGTGCATGCTAGCAGTCTTCGCCGAGATGGTAGGCAGTTTTCTCGAGGTGTTCATGGACGATTTCTCCATCTATGGTGATAGTTTTGATTCTTGTCTTGAGCACCTAGACAGAGTGCTTCAGAAGTGCCAAGAAGTCAATTTAGTGCTCTCATGGGAAAAGAGCCATTTTATGGTCACTGAAGGTATTGTGCTGGGCCACGTCGTTTCCAAACGTGGCATGGAAGTCGATCCGGCGAAGGTGGATGTCATTTCAAATCTTCAGCCACCTCAGACCGTGAAGAATGTGAGGTCATTCCTGGGGCATGTGGGATTCTACAGGCGATTCATCAAGGATTTCAGCCGCATTGCCCGACCTCTGACAGAACTTTTATGCAAGGAAACAGAGTTCTTGTTGATCAGCCAGTTCTCCTTGCTTTCAATCAGTTGAAGGAGCTTATTACCCATGCTCCAATCTTGCAGCCGCCCGACTGGACTCTTCCCTTTGAGATAATGACCGATGCGTCAGACTTTACAGTCGGGGATGTTCTTGGGCAAAGAAAAGACAGAGCGCCCTATGCCATTCACTATGCCAGCAGAACATTAGATGAAGCACAAAGAAATTATACAGTGACAGAGAAAGAATTGCTGGCTGTGGTTTTCACCTTAGAGAAGTTCAGATCCTATTTGTTGGGATCAAAAGTCACCATCTTTACAGACCACTCTGCTATCCGGTACTTACAGCATAAGAAGGATGCCAAGCCAAGACTGATTCGTTGGATTCTTCTCCTCCAGGAATTCGATTTGGAAATAAAGGACAAGATTGGAGTTCAGAATGTGGTAGCAGATCATCTCTCCAGAATAGAGCAGCATGAACCTCCTCTGAGCAATGCACCTATCACAGACCCTTCCCTGACGAAGCCATCTTAGCAGTGGATTCCCTTCCTTGGTATGCTGATATAGTCAATTACCTCGCCTCTGGGGTAATACCTTCGGATTGGACGAAGAACCAAAAGAATAAATTCATGTCGACCATCCGCTTCTACCAATGGGAAGATCCTCTTTTATTCAGAAAAGGAGCAGATTGTATTTGGCGCAGGTGCATCCCTCAGACGGAGCAGTCTAGTGTCCTCGAGCATTGTCACTCGCTCGAATTTGGTGGACACCACTCTGGAGATCGGACGGCAGCCAAAGTACTTCAATGTGGCTTCTGGTGGCCCACTTTATTCAAGGATGCAGCTGAATTTGTTAAGCGATGTACTGACTGTCAGAGAATGAAAGGTACACTTACTGCCAAAGATTCAATGCCCCTAAAAATCAATCAAATAGCAGACGTTTTCGATGCATGGGGGATTGACTTTATGGGACCTTTCCCTAACAGTCAAGGTTTTGAGCACATCCTTCTTGCTGTCGATTACGTGAGTCGTTGGGTTGAAGCTATCCCCGCTCGAGCCGCTGACAGCCGAACAGTATGCCAGTTTCTGAAGAAGAACATCATTTCGCGGTTCGGGGGATTGACTTTATGCCAGTTCCTCATCTCAGACGGGGGTAGCCACTTCATTAACAAAGAGGTCAAGAAGTTAACGAAGGAGTACGGCATCGACCATCGTGTCGCATCTCCTTATCATCCTCAGACCAATGTCATGGCGAAGTTATCGAACAGAGAAATCAAGACCATCCTGCAGAAACTTGTTAGGCCAAACAGGAAGGACTGGTCTCAACTCTTGGACTCAGTCCTATGGGCTTACCGAACCGCCTACAAGTCTCCCTTGGGCATGTCGCCCTATCGTCTTGTATATGGAAAACCGTGCCATCTGCCCGTGGAATTAATTCACAAGTCTTTATGGGCAATCAACAGTTGTAATTTGGACTCACGCAAAAGTGCTCAGAAGAGGAAAGACGATCTGAACAGGCTCTTGGAATTCCGAGACTATGCATACGATAACACCTTGATGTACAAGGAGAAGGTGAAACGCTTGCACGACCAGCACATCAGACGAAAGACCTTTGACGTGGGACAGAAAGTGTGGTTATTTGATGCAAAGTTGCGGATATTCCCAGGTAAATTAAAGAGTAAGTGGACAGGGCCCTTTCGAGTTTGTGAAGTGCGTGATAATGGAAGCATTGCTATATCAGAACTGTCTCCTGACGCACAACCATTCGTCGTCAACGGTCAACTCCTGAAGCCGTACCTCGAACCAGACACATTCCTGGCCGTTGTTGACTCCGTTCATCTCATGCACCATGATGACATCTCCTCAGCACCTGCGGCATCGAAAGATTCAGACTATGCAATCCAACAACTGTTTATCTGATTTTCTTTTCTTTTCTTCTTTTCTTCTTTTCCTTTTCTATTTTTTCGGTGTCTATCGAAAAAGTGCGGCCCTTGTAGACAGTTTTCTATACTTAGGACGTACTTGGTCCTAAGTATAGGGGGAATGTGCACCCCGAGTTTTTCATTTCATTCCGATCCTCTCCATTGTCTCCTCTTCTTGTCTATACTTAGGAGTATCTTACCCTAAGTATAGGGGGGGACAATCTGAGTACGATCTGTGTATTCCCACCCTTGACCCTCCCTGTTTTTTGTACAGTCTGCTATACTTAGGATTACTTGATCCTAAGTATAGGGGGTACGGTCAACTTCTCATTCATTCATTTCATTCATATATATTCTTTAGACTCGTCTATACTCAGTATGAGTTATGTCTCGGCTTTTCTCTTCGATCTATGAGGACATAGCTCAAGCTAAGTATAGGGGGGTCGTATATACCATGTATATACTATAAGCCATAACTCATATTGAAAAATAAAACACCAATGCAATCTAAAAAGCAATAAGTAACTCTATAATAATAAAAGATGATTGTGAGCTCCTCAGGCTCTTTGTACTTATACTGATTATTAAGTCAGGAAAAAGGTTTTGTGAAAGAAAGCTTCTTTGAAAAACCTTGTGAAAATTGTTTGAAAATAGTGTGTATAAGTATTCAACTTTTGAAAAATCAGTATTGCGTGTAAAATTTATTTTCTTGGCGTGAAATCAAAATGTGTGAAAATCAGTGTGCAAATGATTGTAAAAATTTGATTGCCAAAATTGCTTTGAAAAACCTATCTATGCTGTGTAAAACCTTTGTAAAATCATTTTCAAGGATGTGTACATATTTGCAAAATTATTTTGGACTAGAGTTCTCAAAAGTCTTTTGAAAAGGATTCTCAAACTAAGTCTGAGGAGTCTACACAAAAATCTCTCATTTGTAAATAAGGAATAATCACAAATAAAACTGATAAAAACCTTACTATATAACAAATACAATTGTTCTTCTTTTGTATATATACTGATTAATAAATCAGATACCCATACAATATGATTTTAAAAAATAGTGTGACCAGTTTGGAAAAATTTGATGTGAAATGATTTCAACCTGTGTGAAACTGTGTTGATTGAAAAACTTTTTCTTTGTGTGAAAGAAAGGATTTGAAAAAAAAACTATGTGCAAATGTTTTGACAATTGCTTGTAAAAACTATTGTGAAAATTGTATATATATATAGTGTGAAAAATCTTTGCAAAAATAGTCTTCAAATGTGTGTAAAAGATTGCAAAAATTATCATGTACCATAGTCTGCAAAATTATTTTCAAAACTAGAGCTGAAGCATAAAGAGCATTGATACAGAGACTTGTAAATCAGAAATAAAATGCATAAAATTCTTTCTGTATGCCAATAAAACCTGTAAAGTCTTTGAAAATCCATACAGTTTGTAAATAAAGCGGTACGCCAGTATAAATAATTGTATGTACCTTTTTGGATGAGTCAAGTTTTTATTTGCAAAAATTTCTTTGATTCTTTTAAATTCTTTGTGAAAAATTGCATCATTCATTGTGCATAGCATAAGCATATCATTCATATTCTTTTTAAGTGAGCTTGATGATTGAATCAGTCCAATAAAGTCTCAAATTGGAGCTTGGTTAGACCTTACCGCACCTAACTGCACTGGAACCTTATGGGAACTAGGTTTAAAGTACTTCAGGTCTGTGCAGACTTAATTCTTTGAGAAATCAGGGCTGGGTTCAAGTCACCTCAGTGGACTAACTAGAACTCTTCGAGACACACGTATGACTCTTGCCGACCGTGACCTAACTTGGACACTTGCACCTTTCACTTGGCTCAACTCAGTTGGAGTGGTGGGGGGGTTGGATTTGCCAGTCTGAGACGCACACGGGTGGAAACATTCGTCCTCGTCTAGGGAGGGAAGTGCACCCCAACCTGATCCAATAGCCATGAGGTCTAAAGACAGGAGATTGTGGGTTGCGATAAAGCTTCAAAAGAGGGATAGTCTACTGGCTCAAGAGGAAAAACTCCTTAGGTAAATGCTGCTGTGAATAGTATGTTGAAAAAAAATGGTCAGGCCTGTACAAAAATAAAATGCCTGCGAAGTATGTACATATGTTGTAAAGCCAATAAGCAAGCTTGAGTTCCAAAGACAAATATGTGAGCCTGCAGCTGGATGACTTGACTACACTGGTCTTGCATCCCGGGATAGGTAGCTACACTGGCTACCGTCCATTCTTCTCTTCACCCCCTCCTCTTGAGTTGGTTGCCACTTGAACTTAGAAGGGAATACCCTGCGCCTCGAGGAAAGAGCTGTTGGACTGGGGAATCATTGGGTTGTCATTCTGGAGAAGTCAGTTCCTTTGTCATTAGTTGGGGAGAGCCACCATCACTTACACTGTACAAGTCAGCTTCATAGTTATAAAGGGTTTGCGTATGATGTAGACTGGTTCTGACCAGGCTATTGAGGTGGGTTGAACCGAGTTCTGTGACTATCGAAGGCTGTTGTATTTTAGAGCTGGTTCCCGACTAGGTTCCACACACATCTACACCCAAGGTCTGACAGGAGCTCCAAATTCAGATTTTGTAAAGACATGCATTGCACTGAAAGCACCCCTATTCACTCTATCCTTCTTTAATTCTCCTTTTTCTTTTCTTTATTCTTTTTGTACTTATTGCATAAGTGTTTGCTAGGGACTAACAAAGGCAAGTATAGGGGGGTGATGAATCTCCATTTCATCACCTTTATTCTATTATTTTGGCCTCAAAATCCCAGCAAATGCATGTAAATAGCATCAAATTGTACATAATAGCATTCATGATTCATTGTATTAATTATACATTAAATACTGTGTTTAATGCCAAAATTATAGAATAAAGAGAAGAAAAAAAGGAATAAAATATTGCAAATATTTTATGACCCGAACCCCGAGACCAAGGCCAACATGGAATTGGTCGACAAGGAATAAAGTAGGGGGAGATAAGGGCCAGTATACAATAAATACCTCATTTATTTCTTCATTTATTTATGCATTTTTGTCACCTATTTTGTACATAATTATTTATTCATCAAATAAGAAACTTTGTTCATAAAAGTTGTAGATAATAATGTAAATAAAATTACAAAATTGAGTTTGTGTAAAAATAATACTCAGTGTACATTCTATACACAGAATAAAAAGCCAAAATCTCAACTTCACAGACCCATATCTTGCAAATAAAAACTCCATATCACCCAAACTCACCTTTAATTGTATATAGCTTTCCATGAACTATTTAATAAAAATGGTTTTTATAATTTTTGGAGTCCATGTGCAAAAGTTAGGTTTTTGGCCTTCCTTGTATATAGTATTGATTAAAATATTCCATATATTCATTATTCATTATTATAACAAAATTATATTTTTAGAATTTTGTAAATACATGTACATATTAAAAGTAAAGGAAAACCCAAAAAAATAATTTGTAAAATAAAATAAGTCTACAAAATTCATAGACAAAATACCTATACTATATATCTTTATATAAATAAAAAGGATTTTATTACTTGGTTCTTTTATTCTTTTATATTTCTATAATAATGTATACATTATACATAATCCATTAAAAATGTAAATCCAAAATAAAAATCAAGAATATACATTAAATAAATTAAGTATACAAAATACATAGGTAGAATACATATAAGGATACCTACATATACTTATACCTATTTATTTAAAATGTAAATAAACTCCTAAAAATTAAATAAAAATACCTTTATACTCACAAAAATAAATTATAAATTTATAAAATAAGCTAATAAAATAATAAAAGAAGATAAACAAATTAAAAATAAAATACAGAAAAATACATGTAAATACATACATATACACATTATTAAATTAAAGCCATAATAAAACACTTCGAAAAATTCAATAAAAATCACAAATAAATACTACATGAAGAAATATACATTTTTTATGTTTTGAGAAAATTCAAATAAAATCATTTACTATGGTAAATAAATCAATTTAGGCTCAAATTTTTCTGTTTTGTCTTCTAGCGGCTGACGTGGACCAATGGGGCGCCGGCCTTCGTTGACCCCCTGGTCAACTGTCCCATCCAAGCTCTGGCGCGTCTGAACTGTCTTTTCCCCGATTTTCATCCCTTTTTACGGCCATCTCGTCCATCGATCGAGCTCGCTTCCTTCACAAGAATTGATCCCTAATCATCCATGATGCCCGCCAAACTCTTAGATCAATCAGATACTCATTGGATTAAGAAATAATCGCCGGTCAATAAGGCCTCCTGCCAATGTTTATAAATAAGTAGCTCTGCCTCCTTCCTCGAATTTGGCCAATTTCATTCCAACCTAAAGCCTTGATCTTGTTCCTGGACCATTCCTCGTGACAGGGGGAGTGCTCCAGCGCCTCGAATCGGCCGGAGGAAGGAGAATTTTGTCACGGCGGAGCTCCGGCGTCCGCCCTGCTCCCTGGTGGTCCCCAGGTATAAGAGCTGTCCCTTTTATGCTTTTTAGTTAGGTTTTAATGCTAGCTTTTAATTCTAGTTGTTAGATTAGACTTTAGTTAATCCCTGTAGCGTAAAATTCCAAATTCGAAGTTCGCCGGAGCTCCGCTCCGGCGACTTCTTCACTGTGAAACCGACTGTCTCCGACCGCCACGTGCACCCCATTTCAATCCCCATCACATTCTCCATCTAGCCATCGCCTTTGACCACCCGAGGACCTCTGGTCTTCGCGAATCGGGGCTCCACCTCCGCCGTTCGTCGGAGCCCCTCCACCCCACTCCATTTTGCGGCAAAGCTTCAAAACCCCGGGTCGAGGAGGTAGCCCTCTCGCCCCCGGTTCTTCCTATGCATGTCAAACGAAGGAAGAGCCCCATCTGGGCTCGAATCGAACCAGGAAGGGGTTCCTGGAGGTCCGCTACTTCACCGACCTCGTCCGACCGACTCGGACCTCCAGGAGCCATGATAGGACCTTCAGGAGATGCGGAAGGTCGCCAGCTACGAGCAGAGCACGTCAGAGGCGAGGAAGGTGCCCGGAGGAGCCCGAGCTGCTCGATCGAAGCTCGCCGGGGGCGAGCTTCTTTCCTGTTCTTCCAGGCATCTTCAGCACCGTCAGATCGAAGGAGTCAGCCCAGATTGAACCAGAGCCGTCAGATGAAGCGCCGCATCGACCGTCCGATCAGCGAGGCTGATCTAATCTCCGCCGTCATCTGCGAATCGTCATCGACCGACAGGAGCATGACGCGTGGCAAGTGGAAGTGGTCCAACCGTCGGATCGCACGCTTATTAGGGGTAAATTTCACACCTAGCCCCCCGCTTTTTGTATTTATAGTTTAATACCCAAAATAAAAGGTTAAGTTGTAAATAAGTTGTATAAATTACAGAAGGACCCTTAATGTTTTTATATTTGCGTTTTAGTCCCTCCGCGCCTCACGTGCAGCACCCACGTGAGGCGCGTGATATTTGCATTTAAACCCCGCCGGGTTTTTATAATTGTAAAATGGCCCTGAAAATAAAAGTACACGTTCATTTTTATTGTGATTTTTGCATGTATGCCCCTGTCAATTATTTTATTTGCAAAAATACCCCTGCCAGGCCATGTATTTTTTTGTATGCTTTGTCTATTTATTTTATGCTTCATATTCATTTGAAAAATTTTGCAAAAATAGACATAAGCTCCTGTTAGTGTACCATTGCACGCTCTATTTTTAGTTTTTAATTTTGTTGCATTTTTGCATTTATTAAAAATCAAAAACATGTCTTTTATTCATTGTCTAACTTATAAAATTCCAAAAAAATATTAAAAGGTCTCGAAAAATCCCAAAAAAAATTAGTTATGGTGTATTTTGACCTATTTCAGTGTCAGTCCAAAAATCCCTAAAAATCTCAAAAGGAAAACCTTAAAAATTCTAAAATACCCAAAAACTTCAATAAAATGTATAAAATCAAATAAAAATCAGAAAAATATGAACTCAGTCCCTATTAATGCTATATTTTATTATCTTTATGAGAGTGTGGAAAATTTTTGAGGCTGTTTGCTATTTTTAACTCCTATTTTTCTTACAGTCAGTCCCTAATTCCCTGTTTGCCCCTATTTTGCTATTTAAGTAATACTAAAATATTCTAAAAAATGCCCAAAAATCACAAAAACAGTAAAAAATCATAAAAATACAAAAAAAGCTTTATCTCTGAATTTTTGACTATTTTTGTGCATTTTTATAAATACTATAGTACCCCTATATATATGTACTCTCTAAATATATATATATATGTCTAACTACTTATATGTATTTATATGTATATATATATTTATCCTAAAATATATAAAAAAATTATTATACTTATATAGACATATATATATATTATAAGCTATATACTCACCCTCTATGGGTATACATATATTTATATATTTATATTATATATATATTACCTAATTATACTATAAAAAATATAAATAAATAAAAAAATTATAAAATTCAAAAACCCACAAAAATAGGCTTCACACATGGATGACCCTGTGATTCATGCACATTTTAGGCTATTGCATTTTGTATTGCTCTCTGTGGTTCGACCTCTACATACTTAGACACTATGCATCTTGTGGTAGAGTAATAAAGATTAATTCACACTTCTTTTAGAGCTTAATTGATACATTATTTTATTGTGGGTTAATTGCTGATTAATACCGGTCTTCCGTGAGTGGTCGCCTCAGCGACAACATTTTTATATCATGGTGACCCTCGTGGAATATAGTGTTATCAGTATTTTATTACGATTTTTATTTATTTATTTATGTATTTTATTACAAGTTTATTATTAGTGGCTTAATTATAGGTATAATTACCTATGGTTTGTACATTTTTATTTTTGTTTTGTATATTTTACTTTATTATGTTATTTATTTATTTTATTTATTATAACTTATTTTTGTGATTATAAATATATTTTTATTTTATTATTATGATGTTATTTATACACCTAAATAAATAGGTAAGTATATTATAGTGGTATATTCATCGGTATTTTACCTATATTTTATGTATACTATTTTATTTTAATGTATTTTTTTGAGTTTTATTTTAGTTTTGTATTTTTAATAGAATATATATATATTATTTACAATATTTTAAAAATATAAAGGAATAAAGAATTAAAGAATGTATTCCCCATTTATTTATATATATAGAAACATAGGTCTTTTGTCTATGTATTTTACATAAACTTATTTTATTTTCCCTTTTATTTTTGATTTTATTCTAATTTTAATATGCATATGTGTTATAAATCATATTTAAAACATTATAAAAATATGAATTTGTAAAAATAATAAATAATGAATAAGTTGAATATTTTAATCGGTATTAGGTACAATAGAGGCCCAAAACCTAAGTTTTACATAGTAACTCCAAAAAATATAAAACCACCACCATTAAATAGCTCGTCAAAAGTTATATACAATTAGAGGCGATTTTCTATGTTTTGTGTATTTATTTGAAATATATGGGTCTGTGAAGTTTGGTTTTTGGCTCTTTATTCTGGATATAAAATGAACACAATATATTATTTTTGTACAAACTCAATTTTGTATTTTTATTTACATTATTATCTATAACTTTTATGTACAAAGTTTCTTTACTTGATGAATAAATAATAAAGAATAAAATAGGTGTAAAAAATGCATAATTAGTGAATAAATAAGTGAGGTATTTATTGTATTTTTATCCCTTATCCCCCCTACTTTATTCCTTGTCGACCAACTCCATTCTGGACTTGGTCCCGGGGTTAGGGTCATAAAATATTTTCAATATTATATTCTTTTTTGTTTTCTTCTCTTTATTCTATAATTTTAGCATTAAAAACCTTATTTTATGTATAATAAATACAATAAACAATGAATGATATAATGCACAAATTAATGCTATTTACATGTATTTGCTGGGGTTTTAAGGCCAAAATTATAGAATAAAGGTGATGAAATGGAGATTCATCAGTACCATTGTCTAGGGGATTGCTTCAAGCCATAGAGACTCTTTCTCAGCCTGCAAACCATGCTATGCAGATCTTTTCCTTCAGGTCAACGTGAATAAAAGCCGTCTTCACGTCCATCTGCTCTAGCTCAAGGTCTAGGCTTGCAATAAGGCCTAGCACCACTCTCACAGAATTTATCTTCACAACTGGTGAGAAGATCTCATCGTAGTCCACACCCTCTTTCTGATTGAATCCCTTCACAACCAATCTGAACTTGTACTTTAGTTGCTTGCCACCATCATCTATCTTCAGCTTGTAGACCCACTTGTTCTTCAGCGCTCTCTTGCCTGCAGGAAGCTCAACAAGATCATAGGTATTATTTTTCTTCTGAGACTGCATCTCCTCATTCATTGCATTCTGCCAATGATATCTCTCCTTATGCTCTTGTGCCTCCTCAAAAGTGCATGGCTCATCATGATCAGTCAACATCACGTACTGGGAAGTAGAATAATGGGATGATGGCTGATGTGCCCTCCCAAATCTCCTGACCTGAAGCTCTTTTGCATCTGCTTCTTGATGAGGTTGCTCCCCCTGCCCATGATCCCCTAGACCTGCAACATCTGGATCATGCTATTCTGGATGTGCATCTTCTCTATTTGTACATGGTACTAGAGAAGAATGTGAGTCCTCATCACTGTCATCATCCATAGCAATACCATCCGAGTCGACATCACCACTGTCATCCTCAACCAAAGTCTGGTTCTCATAGAAAATCACATTTCTATTCCTGGTGATGGTCTTCTTCCTTGGATCCCAAAGTCGGTATCCAAACTCCTGATCTACATGACCAACAAAAATGCAAGGCAATGCCTTGTCATCAAGCTTCTTCATCTGTTCCTTTGATAAAAATGCATAAGCTTTGCATCTGAACACCCTCATGTGAGCATATGAGGGATCTTTCCATGATCAAATGCATTCAGGGACCTAAAAATTCAAGGGAACAGATGGAGATCGATTAATCAAGTAGCAGACGATCCAAACTGCCTCAACCCAAAAGGTCTTGGGCATCTTCGCTGTCTTCAGCATGTAACGAACTCTTTCCACAATGGTCCTATTCATCCGTTCAACAACACCATTGTGCTGGGGTGTGCTGGACTCTTCCCTTTCATGCTTGATCCCATGCTCTGCACAGTAGATCTAGAAGCTGTGAGAGATGTACTCCCCTCCATTATCTGTGTGCAGACACTTCAACACTTTTCCTGTCTCGCGTTCCACCATGGCATGAAATTTGCTAAAGCAATCAAAGACTTGATCATGTCTTTGATCCTTCATCCTCAACATGTAAACCCACACCTTCCTTAATGCATCATCAATGAAGGTCAGAAGTACTTGTTTCTACCCAAAGATGCTATGTCCATGGGACCACACACATCGGAGTAAATCAACTGTAGAAGGTCTTCCGTCACATTTGATATGATCTTGAAAGGTGCGCTCTTGTTCTTTCCAATCTCACATGAATTACAAGGTGACAGTTTTATGTCCGTGTGACATGGTATCAACTCCTTCCTGCTCAAAAGTTGTAAGCCATCTTGGCTCATGTATCCGAGCCGACGATGCTAGAGATATGATGTGTTAGCCTCACTAGCATGTAGGCTGCCATCCATGGCACCATTCACCCGAGTCTTGTAGAGCGTAGATCACAACCTGCCTCTGGCCATGATAAGAGAGCCCTTGCTGATCTTACATCTATTGTTGCCAAACTTCAGATAATATCCCTCCCTATCTAGTTGAGATCCGGATATGAGGCTAAGCCACAAGTCAGGAACGTGCTGACATCCTGCAGAGTCATTGCACATCCAACATGAGTCTAAACTAAGATGGTGCCCCCTGCCAATGATCTTGGAGTAACCGATGTTCCCCATCTTGATTCTCCCAAAATCTCCCTCTGTATAGGAAGTGAAGAATTCCCAATGTGGAGTCACATGGTAGGAGGCAGGCGTATCGATGACCCACTCAGAGTCATCCCCTGCATGTATACACTGCTTCTGAATAGTGAGAACCAATTGATATCATCGTCATCGGTTACTACTGCAGCAATGTTCTCATCTTCATATTTCTTCTGATTCTTTTTGGCTTCTGCGTCCTCTCTTTTCCAGACTCTACAGTCTCTCTTCCAGTGATCAGGCTTGTTAAAATGATGACACTTTCCTCTATCATTGGACTTCTCCCTAGATTTCTGTCTCTCTTGTGATTTTCCACTATTGTTGGACCTACCTCTTCTCTCAACTACGTACACATGTGACGAAGAGGATTCTCCGGATAAGCATCGATTTCTTCATTCAGAAGACTGCTCTTGACCATAGGTACAATCAACTTGCTATCCGTAGCAGAGTTGCTCACAGTAATCACCATAACCCAGAAGAAGAAGTACCTGTAATTCATCATCTAGCGCTATGTTCATGGTACTAAGTTGATTGATGAGACTTTGGAATCATTTAAGTGCTCAACAACTTTCATCTCGTCCGTGTACTTTAGATTCACCAATTTCCGAATCAAGAATGCCTTGTTGGTGGTCGTCTTATGCTCATAGAGCTCTTCCAGTTTCTCCCATAGTTTCTTCGCATCTGTCTCTTCTGCGGCATGGTGGAATACCGATAAGTCCAGCCATTTTCGGATGGTGCCGATTGCTTTCTCGTTCAGCTTCGTTTGGTCACCTACAGACATGCCCTCAGGCTTGGCTGTTTCTCCTTCCACCAGATCATGGAGGTCCTTGCAATACACAATGTACTCCATCTTGACCTTCTATATTTGTCAATTCGTGCTCGTCAGCTTGATCATTGTACCTTCATCATCCTTCACCATCTCGACAATGAGTGCTCTGATACCACTTGTTGGGAAATTGAGGGGTTCCCTTAACCTGCCCTGCAAAGGATGACTAGCAGCGGAATGCTCCCCACATGGGAACCAAGAAAATAATCGTCGCACAATAATCAAGCAAGCACAAAGAGATGAGAAATTTTATGTGGGAAAACCCTCCTAGATGTGAGAGAGGGGGAAAAACCCACGGGGTACGATGACCCACAACAATATCCACTAGGTAGAAAAAATGAGAGGGCACAATGTCTTCTAAGTTTTATTGCTCAACAAAACTAAGGCTCGGTTACAAGAACAAAATCAGATAACTTTAACCTTGTACTTGGAGAACACGATACCGATGCTTCTCCTCGTCACCAGTTGTCCCTTCTCAAGAACAGACCTCTCTGGAAGCTACTCCTTGCGCCTCCAGCATAGACGATTCTCGCAGATGCAACTCATTTTGGCACCCCTGCGGGCTAACTGTTCACGCCTTGCGCAATCTTGCTCCTCACACCTTGCATGGGCTACTTCTCTCCTTTCATGGGAGAGAGAACTAAGAGGAGAGGGAGAGATGCTTGAGTTGGGATGATCCCCAATGCCATGCATGGAGTCTTATTTATACTACTCTTGTCTCCTCTTTCTCCTCCTAATCCTATTTGGAATAGGAAACACAAGTCCTACTCCTATTTCAATTGTTTAACAACCTCCATCCCCCTTTTTTTATTTTTGGGAACATATACTAACCAACACTGCCCCCATGAGGTAGCCAAGGGGTTGCCTCTACATCATTTTTCTGCCAATTTTTTTATTATTTTTTAAAATATCACCTTATATATATATTCATCTATATATCCCTCCAATATGCCATTCGAATTTCATCAGAAACAGAGACTTCTATGCCCTCCATATAGAACAGGTCAATTATAATAATGTTTAGACCGTTAAAATTACATGGGGCATATGGGTCTCTATTTCTGACAAAATTCAAATGCCATTCTAAAGGGATATATATATATATATATATATATGAATATACATGGTGATATTAAAAAAACAGAAAAAAGGCACGGGGTAGCACCATTTTTTCTATATATATGCATTCCATATTGCATATAATTTTAGGGGAAAATATAATTTACATTTTTGGGATGTAGTTTGATAAAGGAATCATTTTTGCATATCTCTCTCAATTCCCTTGTACTTAATGTGGTATTGTTGTTGTTACGGTTGTTGTTGTTGTTGCTCTCAATTCCCTTATATATATATATTATTCTCTCTTTATTTTATTTCCTTTTCTTTTAAAAATAAAAATAAAAACTTGTAAAATACAAAAATAAAAGATGAAATGTAGAAATATAAAATTAAAATTCCAAAGAAATATTTGTTGCATTTTGGAGAAACACAATTGATATTTGCATATTGATTTGGAAACACATTAATTCACAGAAGTTAGAACTAAATTTTTTGATGCTTCCTTGTGTTCAACTTTGGACTTTATTAACTTGGACATCACTAAATAAAAAAATAACACCATATAACATTCATACATTTCCGATCGATTACTTTTTAGATTGATTCCTACTTTTTCAATCGATGAACTCAATCATGGTCGGTCCCAAGCCCGGGTAAATGAGGAGGGTTGTGTTAGGTAGCTGACAGCCAGCGTAAAACAGTCAGAGAACTTCCCAAATAGTGAAGGTTATGAGACCTGGGAAAGGTGTAGGACCGGAGGACATCCCTATAGAAGTATGAAGAGTTTTACGTGATCGTGCTTTGACTTGGCTTATGAATCTATTCAATGTTATTTGTAGAAGCAAGAAAATACCTGAAGATTGGAGGAAGAGTATCATGGTGCCTCTTTATTAGAATAAAGGAGACATTCAAAATTGATCGAATTAAAGAGGTATCAAGCTGATGTGTCACACTATGAAAATTTGGGAAAGTGTAATCGAAAGAAGGTTGAGGCAAGTTTCCAAAGTAAAAGAAAACCAATTTGGATTCATGCCAAGTTGCCCAACTATTGAAGCCATTCATTTATTGAGGAGAACAATGGAGATTTATAGAGCTAAAAGGAAGAACCTCCATATGGTTTTTATTGATTTGGAGAAGGCTTATGATTCAGTCCCACGAGATATATTGTGGAGAGTTTTGGAGAAGAGACAAGTGTCAGTCCTATACATTAACCTCATAAAGGATATGTATATTAGGGCTTTATCTTGTGTAAGGATCCAGTCTGGGAAGACTAGCTATTTTGACATCAACATTGGTTTACATCAAGGTTCAGCTTTGAGTCCATTTTTTTTACTTTGATTATGGACTAGTTGACAAGTCACATTCAAGATGAGATACCTTAGTGTATGTTATTTGCTGATGATATTGTTTTGATTGATGATACCAGAGATGGAGTAAATGAGAAGCTTGAGGTCTGGAGGCATGCATTGGAGACTAAAGGATTTCGTATATGTAGGGCTAATACTGAATATATGGAGCACAACTTTGATGTAAGCAATGATGAAGGAACCGATGTTAAGATTGGTGATGATAACATGCAGAAGAGAGATTCTTTTAGATACATGGGATCTATTCTGCAACATGATGGGAAAATTGATGGAGATGTTACTAATAGAATAAATGCAGGACGTCTAAAGTGGAGAGGAGCCTCTGCTGTTCTTTGTGATCAGAAAATTCCTTTAAAATAAAAGGACAATTTTACAAAGCAGCCGTGAGACCTGCTACGCTCTATGGATATGAATGTTTACATGTGAACCATAGACATGTGCATAGAATGGTTGTAGCAGAAATGAAAATGCTAAAGGTGGATGCGTGTACACACACAAAGATTGGATTCAGAATGATGCCATCAAAAAGAAAGTTGGTGTAACTCCGATTGAGGATAAGACACGAGAGAACTGCTTAAGAAGGTTTGATCATTTGCAAAGAAGGTCAGTCGATGCACCAGTTAGGAGATGCAAGTTTTGGGATGTTGAGCTGACTAAGAGAGGGTGTGGACGACCCAAGAGGTGTTGGAATGAGACTATACGAAGGGATCTTAGTTTTTTGGATATAAGCCTGATATTGAGCCAAGATAGATCTGAATGGAGGCAAAGAATCCATGTAGCCGACCCTACTTAATTGTGGGAAAAAGGCTTTGTTGTTGTTATTGGAATTTTTATCTGATCGTGAAACTATTTTTTTGTTCCAATATTTATCTTGTGTGCCATTTCACCTTTTTATATTCATAATTGCATAGTTATTTTATCTGTATAAATATTTTTCTTTCTCAAGATTTAATTCATATTATTTTCTTGGACAATATTCGTTGATCTTGGGTGATTTCTTTGAGTCAACGCAACTCAGGAGAACCGAAGGCAGATAATTCATAGACCCAAACCCCAACAGAGATCAAGAAGTTTTTTTGTTTTATTGTCTGTGAGAGAGAATCTATTTTTTGCATTTTTGTGCATTTATAGGGGACTTTGTTTAGAGCCTCACATGTGTAGAAACAGAACTTCTGGACTCGTTCTGTTTCACCCTAGCTTGGTGGTTGAGGCCTCATTTTGATGTAGTTCTGGAACTTCATATCAACTATTAGAACTACTAGGACTATTTTACATGTGCTCATAGAACTAAGAATACACAATTCACTAAAAGGCACCCTAGAGTGCCATCACTTTTATAAATCATTCTATCATAGCTAACCGAAATTTTTGACTAGGTATAGTTTTTTCCGAGCTTTCATTAGACATATATGATTAGGATTTATAAATTATGTATTTCATTCCACATGAACATTGCACAGAAAAAATATATCTCTGACTCAGCGGTCGTCATCATGTTTCTCGCTGAATGGTTTTTCTGAATTTCCTCTTGTTTTCAATTCACATAAAATAAAGAAAATTTGAATCCCCGCTAGATGATATCTTATACCGACTCAAATTAGTGATAACCGAAATTAAAATGGGACTACTAAAATTTTGATAAAATAAAAATAGAATAAAATTGAAAGTCATTATACTCATGAGAAAAAACTCTGACATTGTTTGCATGTACCATCCAAATAGAGAGAGGCGTGGGCCATAAGGATTATAACCAAATATTCTATGATGTGTGTCTTAAGAGAGTGTACTTTGACTCTCGGGCGCACACGCCACAAGAACTTGCCTCCGATTTTAAAGAATGATTTATGTTCCATGAACACTTGTCACTATATGTGACAACACATATGTCCTTGCTTCATACACCCATTTTTAAATATTCACTCTAAACTTGAAAAGATCTAAACAGGTCGAACTCTTATGGCATTCATCGTATTGACTATGAATCATGGGTTTGTATTGTATTTTGACTATGTCTGCTTGTAGAATTGTGCTTTCATGCATTTCTACATCATTTGTTTCAACAATCGTGCTTCCGATCGTACTCTCTTGAGTCAAGAAAGGAGGAGGAGGCCAATTTTCATGTGGAATTTACATGATATATGATGACGGACTCTCCCCCAAATTCTCACTGGTTCGGAAAAATTCTTTTTCTGGATCATCTCCTACTTAGGACGAACCCTCTTCCCGAGTACGATTTCTTCTCTTTTGAGCAGAGTCGAACCCTTGTTTATGCTCCCTTCTCAATCGCTAAGGATGACTCTCTCCTCAGTAAAAATCTCTTTCTCAACGAGAACCTGACACAACTGGTAGAACAAAGAATTCATCAAAATGCTGCCCAAGAGATAAATTGGTGATAGAGAAGATGATGACATGGTGAATCTTTCAAAGGACTCTTAGAAAGAATGACACTGTTAAAGGAATTGAATAACCAACTGTAGGCCAATTGAAAGCGTCACAAAGATGAGGGTGGAAATATACAACCACCACATGTACAAACCATGCGAGAGGAATACAACACATCGGTAGGTCAAACACTCAACTGGATCCGACCCCCTACATTGAATGAACCATTTAACTTAAAGCTTCACGTCATACAGTTGCTATCAAAATTTTATGGAAATCCTAGATAGGAGACATCCTCGTTTTTACGAGATTTTAAATGGGTTTGTGAAGATCCAACCAAACCTTGAATCAATCAGGAATACATTATGTTGTGTGTACTCCCATTTTCCTTGGTTGATAAGACACAAAATTGATTGAAAATTTTGGGAAGAGAAATTACACGGGTCGTACCGAGAGACATATTGTTGAAGAAATTTCATCCTCTCAAGGAGAACTGATCAAATGAGATTACAAGTTTCAAACTTCACTGAACTCCCACATAAACCATCCTACAAAGATTGTGCGAATGTTACAAAAATGCAGATGCCATGCGATACCAAAGTAGGTCTTAGTACATAATTTCTTTGAAGTCTTGATCATGGATCCCCAAGGACCCACCGATACCGCATGTGGATACTTGAGTTGAGATGTGGAAGCTATCTGGACGGTCTTCAAGGAGATGGTTGAGAATAACCACACACCAATTTCTATTTGAGCTTATTAGAAGCCACCACTATCATGTCAGAAGAAAGAATAAAGGAAAATAAATATAGAGAATGTGTTCAAACACATCATCTCAAACATGGGGATAATCTGTGGAAATCTAACTGTCATAGAAGGTATCAAGAAAAAAATGAATGAGCTGCAGAATTTGACAACACTCCCAAAAGAGATGGAAGAATTAGAGGAGAAGGTGGCGAATATTAAAGTCACCTCCATCAGTGTTATAAGTAAACTGGATGTAGTACAACCAAGAGCCCATTACATACAAGTAAGGCTGACGGAATCATTCGGTAATGAAGTATTCCTCTACCTTCCATGAAGGGAACTCCATTCCCACATAACAGGGTGAAACTTGCCTGCATCAACCAAACTACTAGAATCTGCAATCTCGTCAATCGCAACAACCCAGAGAACAACCACAAGAACAGAAGCAACCAGCCACGTGCACAACTGCAACCACAACAGCATCACTCGTGACAACCTCAGGGCCAACAACAAGTTACAAGTTCCGCCTCAATCTCACCCAACCTCATATCAACATCCACCTCAGAGACAAAACCATTCTAGGTAATCCACATATGGCCCCACAGATCTCCAAATACTTGCAAAGATGATGGAGAAGCAACAAGAGACTTCGGCTAGGATCGTCGCACAGATGGAAAAACTGAACAAACGGAAGACCACCATTTCATCTCATGTACAAGTATATGCAAACAAGTTGAACCTCCCACGGGTATATTTATCAGATGGTACACATTTATCATATAAATCCCTACTACATGATTTATCTTATCACATATCTCTTGGGAGCAGTATGACCATTCAGACACATGATCGTGCAGAAAAGAATGATGTTGTAATAAACGATGTGGAGAATACATCTGACGAGGAGACACGCCACACTATTCAAACAGAGGAGGAATCAGCTTGACGGAAAATACCAAAAACAGAAAACAATAAAAAAACAACAAAAAGGTAGAGTCCAGTCACACGCGGCATAGCCTCAAGAGTGCACGCAAGTGAGGAGGAATCAACGCTTGATCAATCAGCTGCCCAGACACAATTTTTGGAGGTCCAATAATCATCGAGCCAGCATTTTTCTTTCAGTCAATAGAACATATTTGTGATAATTTGAAAAAAAATGTGCATGTTTTTTATTGTACGTCTACTCCTCCACTTATCCATTTTCCTAAAGCATTATCTGCTGGAAAAAAAGACAAAAATACCAAAACTAACGATCTTGAAATAAAGAGATTATGTGAGGACCACATATATGTCCCGATGCCTCTCCATGAGACTTTGGATCATATCCTTGCCATGCAAAAATAACCGAAGAATCGATGCACATCCACAAGAGAAAGTGAAAAAAATCATAGAGTTGAGAAACATGTATTACCCATAGCCACTTCATGTGCCATCAAGAATATCTTACCCAAAATTCATTGAGAGATTCCTTCCTCTCATCTAGATATATAATCTCATAGGGGCCACCCAAGAAGAAAGATGTTGGAGCACACTATGTTAGTAGTTGTATCTCCCAATAGACCTTTTTTTCGTACTTTGCTAGGTAATGGTTCCTTGATCAATCTCATGTCTGCTTCTATCTTTGAGAAGCTCGAATTAGGTCCCCTTAACAAATCTCACACTATACTTCAGTTTTACTGGTGGATCTATTAAGAGACCTAAGGGTACACTTAGGGATGTTATCATGACAATTGAGGGTATGCAATTCCATGTAGACTTCACTATCCTAAACATTAAAACCCCCAAACAGCTACGTAATGCCCCACTCATCCTTAGGAGACCCTTCTTGCAAACCACAAGGGCCTTTTATGACTATGACATCGGGAAGGTACAATTTTGTGTCCAAGATTGAACATGTAAGCAGATATGAAAAAAAAAACAGTGCAGTAGAAAGACCAGATTCTGAAGCTCGCATAGAATGTTCAAAATCAGAGGCAGATTATGAGTTTGTAGAGCAATAGAGAGAACCATTACTCAGTTCCGGCCTCTCATATAGAGAAAACATGTATGATACCTGAAATCTATACATTGCAACCATGGAGGCAGAGGATCATTTTTCATATTATGATCATATTACATTCCACACCTTCACGTTAGATGGTTCAGAAGTCGACTGGTGCCTTCCATATCTAATTTAATCAAGATGGTCTAAAGTAAGAGATGATTCGGGCAAGGTAGTATCCACATTTCTTTAAATATTTTATGATCCGATCCCAAAATAATCTAATTAGATATATGAGATTATGTTGAACAAAGATTCCACCATGAACACCATTTCTGAGCAGTACGAGCCCAATCTTCTATATCCTTCTTTATTACCAGAACTCAAGACCCTATGCATAATCTGAAGTATGCATTCCTTACGGGCCTAAACAAGAAGTACTCGGTCATCATCAGTTCGTATTTGACTGAATAATTGGAGTTTCACTTGTCAGAGATTCTAAAAAAGAATAGTAAGGAAATGGGATGGAGCATGTCAGATATCCATGGTATTAACCCCACCTTGTGTTCATACCAAATATTTATAATCGAGGATGACATGTCGTCTTGTGAATTTCAATGCAAGCTGAATCCAATTCTACGAGAAGCCGTCAAGAAAGAAATCGAGAAATGGTGTGAATCGTGATTCATTTGTCTTATCTTCGACTCCAAGTGGGTGGCCCCACTTCATGTTTCCCGGAAGAAGACATACCTTTCTGACTTACCATCTGTCTGCTTAAAATCAAGATGATAGTCGCCATTGAGAATGCGGAAGAGATTCTGACAAGAGTACCAATGTCATGGCATGTCCGTGTTTACTACATGCGCATGATGTAACGAATAAGGGTCACTACCCCCTTACCTTTTCCTTAACTAAATTGTCAAAAAGACTAGAAGGAAAAGAACAATTCTGTAACTAAGATGAATACAAAGTTCCAATTAAATAGCCATTGTTTCAGAAGACTAGGAAAATATGACTTCAACTTCCCTTTTGGTACTTGTGCTCTTAGGCGCATGTCTTTTGAGTTATGCAATACATCAGGTACCTTTTAGAGATGTACTATTACCATATTTTCACAAATGATAGGTGATTTTTTTGGATGTCTTCATGGATGACTTCTCAATTTTTAGTGATTGCTTTGAATCCTATCTTAGGAATTTTGATCGTATTCTATCCAAGTGTTGTGAAGTCAATCTTTTTCTCTCACGGGAGAAGAATCACTTCGTGGTGACAAACGGTATTGTGTTAGGGAATGTCATCTCCAAGAGAGTAATTGAGGTCTACCCAACAAAGGTGGATGTGGAACTGAATCCTAAACCACCAAAAATCACAAATAGTTATGGCCCTTCCCTAGGCACATCGGTTTTTATTGTCGGTTTATCAAAGATTTCTCTAAAATAGCCCAACAATTGATTGAAATCTTAACCAAATACACCGAGCTCATTATCGATCACAAGTACCTTCAAGCTTTCAAGTATTTAAAAAAGATGGTCATGGACGCTCATGTCCTACATGCCTCATATTAGTCTATTCTTTCTGAGATCATGATAATGCATCCAACTATACTATCAGGGTTGTATTAGGTTAGAGGAGGGATGGAGTGTAATTTTTTGTTCACTACACAAGCAAAACCATGGATGATGCACACATAACCACATGGTTACTGAGAAAAAGATGCTTGTTGTAATCTTTTCTTTGGACAAATTCTGATATTATCTCTTAGGATCCAAAGTGATAGTATGCACATATCACTCATCCATACAACACTTAATAGAAAATAATGGCATGTAGGCATGTCTTATTATGTATGTTTTGTTATTACATGATTTAATTTTAGATATAAAGAATAATCATAGAGTCAAGCATGCAGTAGTAGATCACCTCTATCGGGACTTTTTTTAAAATAATTATTAAAATATTCTTAATTAATTAAATAATCATCTAGTCTTAATATTTAAAAATATAGCCATCAATCGGCACCTGAGGTGCCGATTTGGGAAGTAATGTCCAAATCGGCACCTGAGGTGCTGATTTGGAAACACGAGGGATGGACTTGCAAATTGCCCAATGAGTTTGCCCAAATCAGCACCTCAAGTGCCGATTTAGGCATCCTCATTAGGAAATTTGCATTTCCATCATTTGGGCCATTTGTATTCCCATCCCCTCGTTTGTTATCAATAGTTTTTTTCAACTAACCTTTTTTGTTATCAAAAGTTAGAGCATTACCACAAGGATATAATTACGTTCGAATGGTATATGCATATCCTTTCTATTATTTAAATAATTCTTTTCAAAATTTTAAATTTTATTATAATTCTTTTCCTTCATTATATTATACATTAAATCTTTTATTATAATTAATTATACTTATACATAATAATTATTACTTATTCAATTTAATTCTAGAATGGTCAGATCAACGCTGATTAACTATGAAAAAGGATCGGATACATATCAGATATGTCAATTTTCATATCCATATTCACACCGTCTATATCGAATAGGAATAATAATTTGCGTACGGATATGAGTTAGGATGAAGATTTAGGGAAACATATAATTAGATATGAATTCGTATAAAATATTCATTGAATTAAATCTGAATCGAATAAAAAGTGAATAAGAATATTGATCGAATAAAGATCGGATACGAGTATAATCGAATAAAAATCAATGTCATTTAGGAATCATATAATTGGAATACGAAGTCTTGAGCCCAAAAAACTAAGGTAGATGTATGTTGAAGACTTCACCTTTGGTTTCTTGGGCCGAAGACTTTGTAATGGTACATATATTGTATTATTATTCTCTAAATATTATGTGATCAATATTATTAATTAGAAGATTTAAGGGATTTACTTATATATTATATTATAATTTTGAAAATCCATATGCCTAATTTAAGGGATTTAATTATATATTATATTACAAGTATACATATTATTAATTATAATAAAAGATTTAATATAATATAATGAAGGAAAATAATTATACCTAAAAATTTAAAATTTTGAAAAGAATTATTAAATTATAGAAAGGATATGCATTTACCATTCGAATGTAATTATATCCTTATGGTAATGCTCTACTTTTGATAACAAAAGAGGTTAGTAGAAAAAAATTTATTGATAACAAACGAGGGGATGTGAATACAAATGACCAAAATGATGGAAATGCAAATTTCTCAATGAGATGCCCAAATCGGCACTTGAGGTGTCGATTTGGGCAAACTCATTGGGCAATTTGCATGTCCATCCCTCATGTTTCCAAATCGGCACCTCAGGTGCCGATTGATGGCTATATTTTTAAATATTATGACTTGATGGTTATTTAATTAATTAAGAATATTTTAGTAATTATTTTAAAAAAATCCTGATTCTTTAAAAAAAAATCCCACCTCTATCGACTTGAGCAACATGAAATTCATGATGACCACACAACAATCACAGAATCCTTTCATGATGAGTCAATATTTATGGTCACTAGCTCTTGTGGTATGTTGATATGATTAATTGTCTTGCCTCTAAGAAATTTCCCCGAGATAGACCAAAAAGAAATATTGATCGACTTAAGTCGAAAGCTATATACTACTAATGAATCCATAATTCATCTACCTTATTCATTAATAATAGCTCAATTCCCAAGACAATCAAACCAATAAATCCCTCTAAAAATATAAATAAAGAACTGATATGTTGTATATAATAATTTCTAATTGTTATATATTAAATTCTTGATAAAAGTCCTATCTTATTTTTAAATTCACATTTATATTGACCAAAGTTTACCTATTTTTAATTAATTTATGCCATATTCAAATTAAGTAAAATCAACTACATTGTGTACATAACACTAATATTAACAAAGAAAAAATAACAGAAAAATACTACTTGTATATATGTGAAACAAAACCAAACTCTAATTGGAGACAACAAGCCGTAAATACAAATTTCTCTCCAATACAGTCCCCTATGAACCCATACTCACCTTTAGCTAATGTACATTCAAATATCAACATATCAAGATCATATCCAAAAGAATCGGAGTTCATATGTGAAATTTGGATTTGGGATCTCTTTTTATATTGAATTACTCACTAACTTTGACTTGTCAGTATTTGTATATAATTAAATCATTTTAATTTGTTTCCTTTTCATTCATTTTCTTTGATTTGTATTTTAATAAATTGCGCAAAAATTCAAGTCCATAAAAAATATAAAAATCAAAGAAAACAGATTCTTGTAAGTATGTATATATAATATGTACATAAGTCTATTTTGTTTTATGTCATTATTTCTTGATTATGCAAAATTCCAAAAAAAGTTGGATTAAAGTGTAATATTTTTCTTATATTTTATTTGATTTTATTCTGAATTTTTCTTTAATTAAAAATAAAAAATGTAAAAATATAAAAATACGATATTGTATATACATAGAATACCACCAAAAAATTCATTTCCTACATATGATGTTATTTGATCTTGGTATATTAATAAACGTTGTAGATCTTGATAAGATGAACAACTTTCATGAATAAAGTTTTTTGATTTAAGGTCGCTTGATCTTTTATTTTGATATTTGTTTTATTTTTTTATTTTAAATTACCTCGTGGCTACATGTGGCTGCTCATCGAGCTACCACGTGCCCCCCAAATCTCTCCCAAGTGCACTTAATCTCCACTATTGGATTTCTTTAAGATCCAATGATCTTCTTATTTTGGCTCTTTTTCCTTCAACTCGCCATGTGGCAAGTCCACAACCTTTTGATCACAATCGATCAAACGTGCATGACTTCTTATTCCTCATCATACTTCCGTCGCCCATGCCTAACGACCAAGGATCCTTCCACCCACACCTGTGGCTACCAATAACCTCCACCATCTTCTTTCCCTTGTCGACCCAACGACGAATGCCATGATCCCAACCTTATCCCATTCCACAAACATCACGAAACCTAAATGAACCTTCATTAAAACTCTCATATCTTCCTTCGTCATCGATTATCTACCACTTCTTGAGAAGAACTCCAATTCCGCTTAAGTTCTGAGGCGATAGCTCTCCTTTCAGCATCGAGCTATGATCAGATCATACCCTTCTTCAATGAGATCTGGCAATCTTTGATTAATGTTGCAACACAAGAGCATTCTCTACTACTTATGAATAGATATTCATCTACCTTTATTTTTCCATTTTATATTTGAATCCTTAGTCAAAACACTTGTAAATACAGATAAATTGTAGAAATTAACATCCATTATTTGTATATAAATATTATATAAATATATGTATTTAAATACAAAATAAAAAATAAAGAAAAGAAAATAAAAAATGAAGTATCAAAGATATTGAATGACCCTAAACCCTGAGATCAAGTTAATATTGACTGGTTGACAAGGAATAAAGTAGGGGGAGATAAAGGTCAAACATTATATACAAAACCCTAATTTCATTCTTTAAAATAACAATTTTCCCTTGATTTTATTCTTTATTTTATACACCTTAAAAAATAAATGTTCAACATGCAACTTGTACTTAAAAATACATAGAAATTTATAAAAATAATTGCACATAAAAAAATACATCGTGTAACTGGGACACCCAGATGAAAAGCTGTAAGGCAAACTTCACATATCAATATCTTCTCCATATGAACTCAAAATTCACCAAACTCACCTCCATTGCATTCTAAATTAAATTACCTATTTAGTGAAGGTGGCTTCATTGAAAATGGAGTTAAGATACAAAAGTCGACTTTCTAGGGTCTCATTGTGTTATATACACATATATTTTATTCATATAGTCAATTCTTTATATTTTTACTCTTCTTATATTTTTAAATAATTGTATATATTATTATAAGTATAATAAAAATATAAATACAACAGAAATCTATTAAAAATGCCTTCAAATAAACAATGAAATAAAGTATGTAGGAATACTACACCTATAAAAACACATATATATAATTATTTAAACGATTAAAAATATGTATTTAATTATACAATAAATAAATAAAATATGTAAATAGAATAGTAAATATTAAAATTCAAAATAAAAATAAAATACATAATAAGAATATATGTCTAATTATACTTGTAAAAAGTAACATATAATAAATAAGCTGATAAAAATAAATAAAAATCACCTAAAAATGGTACGTAAATAAGAAATAGCTTTCATGTTTTAAGTTTTATTTAATAAAATCACTTCTTATTTTATTTTTATTTTCTTTTCATTTTTATTCTAATGTGTCTTTATCCACCTGACGTGGACTAATGGGTGTGTGCATTAGTTGACATGCTGGTCAACTACACCTATGCCTAGTACTAGTCCTGTCAAAACATTGACCTCAGTTCTTCCAAGATTTTCCCAGTCGATGCAATACACAAAATGGAATGATTTATTCATAAGATCCTCTCCTCAATCCATGAACTTTCACGCCAAGGTGATTTCACGACCAAGGGTGCTTTGATTCAAATACAAACCGTAGCCAAAGTCACCTACTACTTAACAACACCTCCGCCCATTTTCAAAATTTAGATCCCTTTTACCTATCCATCTCCCCAAGAATTGCTTTCCCGAGCTAGCCCTTCTTGACAGGGAGTGTGAGCTCTTTAATTTTTGGTGTGGACAACGTAGGAGGAGGTGGTTCACCATCGTCGGAGCTGAGCTCCAGGTGGTTCCGCACTTGGCCATTCCAGGTTTGGTGAGCTTGCTTTCTTGTATCTTTTCTATTCCCAGTGTAGTCAATTGTGTAGTCCTGCATTTAATCTTGTTTTATTTCATCTAAGTAATCAAAAAATCCTATCATCAAAGCTCTAGGCTCCTATCCAATGTTCCTCAGTTGAAACTCTGTTTTGACCTTGCCGATCACCTAATCATCTTCCCCCACACATTTGCTACATCCAGACCATATTTTCCCCCTCGACCTTGCAAAGATCGAGGTTCACCAATCTCCCTCTGCCGCTTCCTTGGAGATCATCATGATCCGTCCCATTCCCCGTTGTTTCTTCTGATCAAATAATCTGGAAGCTTCGCCTTGACCCCCTCTTGCTAACGGTTGATGAATCCATGATTCATTAACTTTTCTGTCGCATTTTATCTTAAAACCCTTAACAAATACATGTAAATATTCATTAATTCTCATCTTTTAACAAATCACCATTTATGTGTAAATATTCACTTTTAACCACTAAAATCATGTAAATAAATAAAGAACAAGAAAAGAAACAAAAAGGCAGATTGAATATATGTATATATATACAATATGACTTAAATATAAATATAGCTGTAAGATATATTTATAGCCTAACCCCCGAGACCAAGTCAGCATGGATTGGTCGACAAACCAAAAAGTAGGGGGAGATAAGAGAAAACCTAAAAAAAATAAATTAACACACACATATATACTTCTCATTATTTATAAAATAAATACAAAACTTAAAAGAATTTTAACTTTTTCATATTAACATATTTTTCACCAAATCCTTTTCTAATTATTCCTAAAAATGTATATAAAAATATAAAAATAAGTTAAAAATATTACCCTGTATATATGCCAAGAAACTCAGCCTGAAAATTGTCAAAATCTCAACTTCCGAACATCATAACTTCCTCATACGAACTCCAATTTCACTCTACTCACCTTTAAATTCATAAAATAATATTCCCTAATTAATAAAGGTGGTTTCAATCGAATTCGGAGTCCGTTTGCAAAAAGTCGGTTTTGGGACCAAAAGACAACGGGGTTTCTGGGCTATTTATTTTATATAACACACATTATTTATCATTTTCTTATTTTTATAATTTTTAAATTATTTTATGATCTTATAGTTTTACATAAATTATTTCATAATTTTTGGACCATATTTATTATTTTAATAAAATCAAAAACCCTAAAATATAGGTATAAATGAACTACCTAGTTACTTATCTTATTTATTAAAATATGTAAATTAATTCATTAAAATCCACAAAAATTCGTATAAACCTTATTTAATATTCTAATAATTAAGAAAATATAAAATTAATTTTTACTTATTTATTTATTAAATTAAAAATCTAAAACCTATTTATAAATACATATTTATTAATATAATATTTATATTTTAAATAATATTTATTATTTATTAAAAGTAATTAGTCCATAAATTAGATAATTAATTTATTTAACTTTCTTGTATTTATACCTAATTAAGATAACCTTATTTACTAATTATTATCTATTTTACAAAGTAATTTAGCCTCTGGACCAACCAGGTGCTGACACTTGTCAGCACCTGGGTTCTTCTTCCCCAAAGAATCAGTTGCGCCCGCCTGCTTGACCGGCCACCTTTCCCCCATTTTTCCGCGCGATTCGAGAAGCTTCTGACTGATCCACTCCGTCGATCCTCTCCTCCTAACAACCACCTTCAACGCACACCTTCGATCTGAGCTTGGAGCCCAAGCAATCTCTCTATAAAAGGGCTTCAAGTCGCCATAGCCAAAACAACTTCCAGCTCTCTGAAACACCTCAGTTCCAGAAGCCCGATCCCCCTACTTCCAAGCCTCGTTCCAGCTGAATCGTGGTGGTGACAGCACCTTGGAGGAGCTCGCGAGGAGGAGGAATCATCGGAGGAGGTTCCAAGGCTACGCCAGCCTTGCATCGCCGCCCAAGCGCGCGCCCGTGCTCCAGTCTTTGGTCGTCGTCGAGCATCTTGTCCAGGTAATAAACCTTGATACTTCACATGCCTCTTCATCCATCTTCTTCATTTTTCGTTTCGATTTGCGTGCCACGATTAGCGTGGCTAATCCTGCATTTAGATAACTTAATCCTTAAGCTTAGACGCACATTCAAAATCCCCATTTCAATTCGTTCCATTTCGCTTTGAATCGCACCTCAAACCATCATCGTTTTCACGCATCTGGTTGCTGGTCTGGAAACTAAAGTTTTTATCTAGTTTTGGAGCTCGTGATCTTTACCCTTGAGCCGATTCCTAGCGAATCGAGCACGATATTTTGATCACTTGCAGGTCAGACTTCATCGCTATCCATTTCTTCGGATCTGGAAGGTCCTCATCTCCATCAGAATCAACCTCCAAGGAGCCTCGTCAGAACTTCATCAACTGCCAGGTGCTGAGGCCACCATCTTCTTCGCACCATCACCGCCGCTCGGAGCACCCTTCGCCACCATCCTTCAACGGGCGAGCTCGAGGGGTGGAGGAGCCACCCCTCTGGCCCTGCAGGTGTGCCAAAGTCGTCCTCAGTTGATCGAAGAAACTCGGAGAAGAAGCGCCACCGCTGAGCTGCGCAACGAACTTCAAGAATAGAGGAAGAGCAGGTGCGCGACACGTGGCATCCGCAGAGCCCTCAGATCGGCACCTTGGACTTCTAATCTCAGTCGTCAGTGGCGAAACGGTGGAAAATTTACAACTTAGACCCAGCAACTTCCATTAATTCTATTCCACCCCACAAGTTTTCCATAATTACATTTAGGTCCCTCCGCAGGGACCTAAATGTAAACATTTGTATATTGCAGTCCTTGAGGACCTTTTTGAGAACATTATAATTAGTTTTCTTTTGCGCTTATGCCCCTGGGCTGTAGGGGCTATTTTGACCTCGTGTGACCTCGTTTTTGGACGGTTTCTTGAGGGTAGTTACACGACTACCCTAACTACTTAGTATAAAGTTTTCGTGGCATTTTGACGAGTTTTCGACGCGTTTTGATTCTTCGAAATTCGTCTTGTTTTGTTTTGTTTTCTTGAGTTGTTCGAGCTCGCGGCTCGAACCCTGATCACCCTACTATATTGTATCACCTATCTAGTATCCACCTATTATATAATAAATAAATCTTTTTGAAAAATCTCCCTTTTTGAAAATTAAATAAAAATTGGAAAATATTAAAATCAAATAAAAATAAAAATAAAAAAACCAATAAAAAAGGGGTTTCTTTACTTGATAACTTAGAAAAGAATTAAAAATAAAATTACAAAGATAAAAATCGAAAGAATTTATTCTGCCTCCTTGAGTTCGACCCAGGAACACTTGCCTGGTTAAATATTAGTGACGATTTTCCGAAAGAAAACCGAAATTGTTTGATAGGTTTTAAGAATCGAATTTGTTTCGCGGCTTTTGGCTACATCGACCACTTTCATCAATAAAAAGCCGCGAAACCGATTTTTTTAGCCTTATCAAAATGGCGCCGTTGCCGGGGATCAAACCCGGGTCAGCCTCAGATGAACCCGAACAACAAGACGAGGCATCCAGAGCAGGTAGACACTACAGGTAAGATCTCGTTTCCTGAATTTTTATCTAACTTCATTCGTCTCAGGAGCGGTAGATCACCGCAAGCACCTATTGGAGAACAGGAGAGGGCACTAGAGGAGTACGAGCAGAACCATGATCCTGATGCCGAGAAGGAGAAACCGCAAGAGGATGAGGACCTTTACGCAGACTCAAGAGACGGGAGCAATGCCAACACTTCAGATATGGATACTGGCGACTCAGACGATGACATCACGCCAGATCAGGCAGAGAGCCCCGACAAAAATATTTATTCCCCTGTTTTAGAGAGTTTTGTAAATAATTCTGAGACTCTCGATGTAAATGCTGATTCCAGTTTGAATAAAAGTCCTGATTTTCTGATTTCTGACTTTATTCCTTTTCCCGATGCTTTGTTTGGAAAAGGAAAGAAAAAGACCAAAAATAATCTTGAATCTCCACAGATTGAAAAACTACTCAAAGATCACATCTTTCTGAAGATCCCTCTTCATGATGCCTTAGATCAATTTCCTACGCTCAAGAATCAACTGAAAAACAGATGCACCACGCGTAGGAAAAAGAGATCCCGAACAGAAAAACATGTCTTGACTAAGGCTACTTCCTGTGCGATACAGAATAAACTACCGAAGAAGAAAAAGGATTCAGGTGCACATTATGTCAGGTGTGAGATCGCAAAAGCCGAATTCGATCTCACTCTATTAGATAACGGTTCCTCGATCAATTTGATGCCCGCTTCCTTACTCGAGAAGCTCGAGTTAGGTCCTCTTTACAAATCCCGCGCGATCCTTCAATTTGCTGATAGATCCGTAAAGAGACCTAAGGGTATACTTAGGAACGTTATCGTAACCGTGCAGGGTCTGCAATTTCCAGTGGACTTTACAGTCCTAGACATGAATTGCCCTGCACAGTTACACCTTACCCCGATCATTCTCGGGAGGCCTTTTCTAGAGACTGCAAAGGCACTCTTCGATTATGATACAGGGAAGGTATCTTTTCGCGCCGAGGGTGAAAAGGTACATATAGAGATGGCGAGAGAGTCGAACACCTTCAGTGATGCATCTTCAGATTTTTTGAGTTCTTTAGCCTCCTGTGATTACCTGGATGAGGTCCGTCTTGACGACCTCGAGAGATATCAGGTAGAGACCCATGAATATTTGATAGAGAACGGGTCCGAGACCTCAGGGGGTAATTCTTCCGATGGAACCTTATATTTTAGTCTGGATGATGAGAAGCAAAGGGATCAGACTTCTGACGAAATCAATGCAGATCTTTCAGAATCAACAACTCTACACAATTCCTCCATCTCATATGATTCATAATTTTATCTAGATGACTTATTCGCTTCTGATCATTCTGAGGAGTCGGATGATGTCTTGAACATCTTATGTAGTCCAACTCTAGAGCACATAGAGATGGTGGATAATCAGAATGCCAACAAATCCAAAACCGATACAAATCCCCACACACATACAGAGGATGTTTCGGCAGATACAGATACTACCTTGCCAAAACTTAAAACTTTGCCACCAAACATGAAATATGCCTTCCTTGCGGGTCCACATCAACGGTTTCCGATCATTATTAGCTCAACTTTGACCGATGATCAAGAATCTCGTCTGATGGAGATTCTAGAAAGAAACCGCAAGGCCATTGGGTGGACTGTATCCGATCTCCGCGGGATTAATCCTGCTTTGTGTTCACATCATATCTATCTCGATCATGACAGCAAACCCTCCAGAGAGTTTCAACGTAGGCTGAATCCGGTTTTACGAGAAGTTGTCAAGAAAGAGATCACGAAATGGTGCGACGCAGGGTTCATTTATCCCATCTCCAACTCCGAATGGGTTATCCCATTACATGTTGTCCCGAAGAAGTCGGGAATTCAGATGGTGAAAAACGAGAGTGGAGAGGAGATTCCAAATAGAGTAACCACGTCGTGGCGAGTATGTGTTGACTACAGAAAGCTGAACACCGCGACGAAGAAGGACCACTTCCCTTTGCCTTTCATAGACTAGGTCATAGAACGGTTGGCAGGGAAGGGGTACTTCTGTTTCCTTAACGGTTACTCCGGATACAACCAGGTATCAATTGCTCCTGAAGACCAGGAGAAAACCACCTTTACTTGTCCGTTCGACACGTATGCCTTTCGACGGATGCCCTTTGGATTGTGCAACGCTCCTGCAACTTTCCAGAGGTGCATGCTTGCTATTTTTGCGGACACGGTCGGTGATTTTCTAGAGGTTTTTATGGATGATTTCTCGGTCTATGGTGAGTCCTTTGACGATTGTTTAGCGCACCTAGACCAAGTTCTGAAAAAGTGTTGTGAGGTAGATCTCGTTCTGTCCTGGGAAAAGAGCCATTTTATGGTTACTCACGGAATCGTGTTGGGGCACGTCATCTCCCAGCGAGGCATGTAGGTTGACCCTACCAAGGTGGATGTCATCAAGAAACTCAAGCCACCATCCAACATCAAACAATTACGGTCATTTTTGGGGCACGTCGGCTTTTACCAACGGTTTATCCAAGATTTCTCCAAGATTGCCCGACCGTTAACTGAATTGCTAGGCAAAGACATCAAGTTCGTTTTAAATGATAAATGTCTTAATGCCTTCCTCACATTGAAAGAAAAGATAATCAGTGCTCCTGTCCTACAGCCTCCTGATTGGTCTCTACCCTTCGAGATCATGACGGATGCATTAGATTTTGCGATCGGGGCTGTATTAGGGCAGAGGAGGAATGGACTTCCCGTTGCTATTCACTATGCCAGCAAAACCTTAGATGATGCTCAGAGAAATTACACAGTGACAGAAAAGGAGATGTTGGCAATAGTGTTTGCATTAGACAAGTTTCGATCATATCTGCTTGGCTCGAAAATCACAGTATACACTGATCACTCAGCTATCAGATTTTTAATGGAAAAGAAGGATGCCAAGGCACGCCTTCTTAGATGGATTCTCTTACTTCAGGAATTCGATTTGGATATCAAAGATAAACCTGGAGTAAAGAATGTGGTAGCTGATCACCTCTCCCGTTTACAGAGAGATCAGCCTTCAGATGAGTACACGCCAGAGATCGCAGAGAGATTTCCTGACGAGAGCATCTTTGCGGTGACAGAACTTCCGTGGTATGCAGACATAGTGAACTTTCTGGTCACACAGAAAAGTCCTCAGGGTTGGCCGAAGAACCGAGTTGAGAAACTAGTTTCTGAGGCACGATACTACCATTGGGAGGATCCGATTCTTTTTCGCGAAGGACCGGATTGTATTTACAGGCGATGTATTCCTCAGGAGGAATATAATAGTGTCCTCACTTTGTGTCATTCTCTAGAATCAGGAGGACATCATTCAGGGAAGAGGACATCACAGAAGGTACTACAGAGCAGATTATGGTGGCCGACTCTAACTAGAGATGCTTGCACATTCGTTAAGAGTTGTCCAGATTGTCAGAGAGATGTAGGAACAGTCAGTGCCAGAGATGCAATGCCGATGCGACCAGTCATTATCTGCGAGATCTTTGACGCATGGGGCATAGAGTTTATGGGACCATTCCCTTCTAGCAGCGGCTTTGAGTACATTCTTCTCGCTGTAGACTATGTTAGTAGATGGGTGGAGGCTATACCCGCACGAACCGCAGACAGTAAGACCGTTTGCAAGTTCCTAAGGGAACATATCATTTCGCGGTTCGGAATCCCTTGTATTCTCATTCCTGATGGGGGTATCCACTTCATTAATAAGGAGGTGAAAAATCTAGTGAAACAATACAACATCCATCACAGAGTAGCTTCTCCTTACCACCCACAGACAAACGGCATGGCTGAAGTTTCAAATAGGGAGGTGAAATCAATTCTCCAGAAACTAGTACGACCAGATAGGAAGAACTGGTCACTTCTGCTAGATCAAGTTCTTTGGGCATATCGTACTGCGTATAAGACTCCCTTAGGTACTTCACCATTCAGGCTAGTTTATGGAAAGCCGTGCCACTTGCCCGTAGAGATCATGCACAAATCTGAGTGGGCAATTCGAGAGATAATAATGGATATGCAGAAAGCAGGAGCCAAGAGAAAAATAGATCTGAATGAGCTGGTAGAAATTCGAAATCAAGCATACGAGAACACACTCATCTATAAGGACAAAGTGAAGAAATGGCATGACAGACATATTCGGCACAAGAGCTTTGTCCCTGGGCAGAAAGTCTGGCTGTTCAATGCAAGGTTGAGAATTTTTCCCGGCAAATTGAAAAGCAAGTGGGAAGGACCGTACATAGTCAGAACGGTGCACGACAATGGCAGTATTGCAATATCAGATGTGTCACCTGGTGCAGAGCCGTTCGTGGTTAACGGGAAGATGCTGAAACACTTCGTAGAGACTACTGATCATCTGGCCCGTACTGAAGTGATCTATTTTGTACAGGAATCATGATCACTCCTTCACTTCTTCCTGTACAAATCCTTTTGAGCCATTCTTTTCTGGAGATTCACAACACTTGTATATTCTTCGTAGACCACAATCGTCCCCGTTTTGCTCGTCTTCTATGCTTAGGATACCAGATCCTAAGTATAGAGGGGACCAATTGTTCGTTGATTTACGTTTTATTTTTTGTACAGATTCTTTTGTATAGCCATTCTTTTTCACGAATAATTGGTCCCCAATTTTTGGGTACACTCTTTTCTATACTTAGGATGCCTTATCCTAAGTATAGGGGGGATCGAGTGATTTCGATGATTTCGTATTCCTTTCCTTGTGAACTTTCGTTATTTAACCTTTTCATTCAGTCATCCCATTTTTTCTCTCCCGTGATACTTACGATGACCTGATCGTAAGTATGGGGGGGTTGACTGACTTGTAATCGATATCCCTTTTCACCCACTTTTACTTAGCACGAGTTATGTCCTCCTTTTTCTCTTTTGACGCTATGAGGACATAGCTCAAGCTAAGTATAGGGGGGTGCGTATATATTGTATATATACTTTCGTTCATAACACGTACTTTTATGTATTTTCTATATCTATAAAATCCATAAAAAGTGGGTAAGGGTTAATTTAAAATCCACTCTTATATTTATATATTATTTATAAAATCCTTGTAAATAAGTAAAACATGCTTAAAACTTATAATTAAAACTTGTAATTAAAATATGTACTTAGAATTTATACTTAAAATGTGTATAATACTTAGTTAAAATCCTATTTATTAAAACATGTGTAAAAACCATTCAACCCTTGTAAAATCTTTGTAGATAAAATTTGTAAAATACAATAGATACTTAACTTAAATAAAATATATCTTGTAAAATTCATGAATAAAATCTTGTTTATAAAAATCATAAAATCCATAAGAAATACAAAGTCCTAAAATTTGTAAAAATTACAAAAGCCTTAAAATCCATAAAAATGAGTAAAATTCAGAAAATACACTTCACAAAAACATGGTTGCATTTGCATTCGTATTTTTCAGAATAAGTTTGATTTCTGGAACTAAGGACTAAGTCTAGTCTAAAGGATGGAGCTTGATTACGGCCTTTAACTCTCGTTGTAAGGAGCCTGACTAGGAACTGGAATTTAGACTCTTCAGGTCTTGTGACTTAAATCTTTGGGTTCCGTAAGACCATATTCGGGAAATCAACTCATTTGTGCTTAAGTAGACCATTTGGAGTCACCCGTACAACTCTACACCAGTGAACCAATCTTGAACACATGCACTCTGCACTTAGCTCAACTCGCATGGAATTCCGAAGGGCAGTACACCTTGGTAGTGCATTTCTATCCTTATCTTTGCGGCATTGACGTCTAAAGACGGGAGAGATTGGGGTTGCGATAGTTGCTTCGGATGAGGGAAGGATCTGCTGACACAATTTTTCTAAGACCTCAAAAAAGGGACGGACTAAAAAGATGCTATATCCGTCGAGGCACAAAAAGATGAATGCAGTGCAAGCAAATTACAAAGTCAAAGCAATACAGAAGCAACCAAATAAGACCACAATGGTCCAAGCTTCCACCAAATATGCCTGCACATCTTAGTGGAGACTCAGCTACACCGTTTGGGCTTTACAAGGAGATGCGTCTACACCGGTCGCACTCCACTTCTTTTCTCATTCTTCTAACTTCTCCCTATATTCGATTGTGGACATAGCAGAACTGAACTCAAAAGGGAATACCTCCCTCCCCGAGGAAAGAGTAGCGGGATAAGGAAGCCATAGGAGTGTATAGCCGGGATTGACGGTTTCTTCGGTTCTCTAAGCAGGAAGAGCTAAATCAATTCACACACTGTACAAGTTGACTTCAGGGATGATAGAGTTTGCGATATGAATAAGTGAGTCTGAACTAGCCGATGAAGTGATCTTGAGTAAGGATTATGGAACTTGAGGACTGTTGAGGATAAAATCCTAATCCTACTTAAGGTTCCGACAAAATGCTTGTTTTAGGCCCGATCGAGCTCTGTCCTTTGACTGTTCTCATGAATTGGTTTAGGAAAACAAATTCATTCTAACTTTCTTTCTTTTTCACTTACTTTTTCAAAATAAGTGTTTGCTAAGGGACTAGAAAAGTTTAAGTATAGGGGGTTGATGAATCCATGTTTCATTAACTTTTCTGTCGCATTTTGTCTTAAAACCCTTAACAAATACATGTAAATATTCATTAATTCTCATCTTGTAACAAATCACCATTCATGTGTAAATATTCACTTTTAACCACTAAAATCATGTAAATAAATAAAGAACAAGAAAAGAAACAAAAAGGTAGATTGAATATATGTATATATATACAATATGCCTAAAATATAAATATAGCTGTAATATATATTTATAGCCTAACCCCTGAGACCAAGTCAGCATGGATTGGTCGACAAACCAAAAAGTAGGGGGAGATAAGAGAAAACCTAAAAAAATAAATTAACACACACATATATACTTCTCATTATTTATAAAATAAATACAAAACTTCAAAGAATTTTAACTATTTCATATGAATATATTTTTCACCAAATCATTTTCCTAATTATTCCTAAAAATGTATATAAAAATATAAAAATAAGTTAAAATATTACCCTGTATATATGCCAAGAAACTCAGCCTGCAAATTGTCAAAATCTCAACTTCCGAACATCATAACTTCCTCATACGAACTCTAATTTCACTCTACTCATCTTTAAAGTTCATAAAATAATATTCTCTAATTAATAAAGGTGGTTTCATTGAATTCGGAGTCCATTTGCAAAAAGTCGGTTTTGGGACCAAAAGACAACGGGGTTTCTGGGTTATTTATTTTATATAACACACATTATTTATCATTTTCTTAATTTTATAATTTTTAAAATATTTCATGATCTTGTAGTTTCACCATAAATTATTTCATAATTTTTGGACCATATTTATTATTTTAATAAAATAAAAAACCCTAAAATATAGGTATAAATGAACTACCTAGTTACTTATCTTATTTATTAAAATATGTAAATTAATTCATTAAAATCCATAAAAATTCGTATAAATCTTGTTTAATATTCTAATAATTAAGAAAATATAAATTAATTTTTACTAATTTATTTATTAAATTAAAAATCTAAAACCTATTTATAAATACATATTTATTACTATAATATTTATATTTTAAATAATATTTATTATTTATTAAAAGTAATTAGTCCATAAATTAGATAATTAATTTATTTAACTTTCTTGTATTTATACCTAATTAAAATAACCTTATTTACTAATTATTATCTATTTTACAAAGTAATTTAGCCTCTGGACCAACCAGGTGCTAAAACTTGTCAGCACCTGGGTTCTTCTTCCCCAAAGAATCAGTTGCGCCCGCCTGCTTGACCGGCCACCTTTCCCCCATTTTTCCCGCGCGATTCGAGAAGCTTCTGACTGATCCACTCCGTCGATCCTCTCCTCCTAACAACCACCTTCAACGCCCACCTTCGATCTGAGCTTGGAGCCCAAGCAATCTCTCTATTAAAGGGCTTCAAGTCGCCATAGCCAAAACAACTTCCAGCTCTCTGAAACACCTCAGTTCCAGAAGCCCGATCCCCCTACTTCCAAGCCTTGTTCCAGCCGAATCGTGGTGGTGACAGCACCTTGGAGGAGCTCGCGAGGAGGAGGAGTCATCGGAGGAGGTTCCAAGGCTACGCCAGCCTTGCATCGCCGCCTAAGCGTGCGTCGGAGCTCCGATCTTTGGTCGCCGTCGAGCATCTTGTCCAGGTAATAAACCTTGATACTTCACATGCCTCTTCATCCATCTTCTTCATTTTTCGTTTCGATTTGCGTGCCACGATTAGCGTAGCTAATCCTTGATTTAGATAGCTTAATCCTTAAGCTTAGACGCACATTCAAAATCCCCATTTTGATTCGTTCCATTTCACTTTGAATCGCACCTCAAACCATCATCATTTTTACGCATCTGGTTGCTGGTCTGGAAACTAAAGTTTTTATCTAGTTTTGGAGCTCGTGATCTTTACCCCTGAGCCGATTCCTAGCGAATCGAGCACGATATTTTGATCACTTGCAGGTCAGACTTCATTGCTATCCATTTCTTCGGATCTGGAAGGTCCTCATCTCCATCAGAATCAACCTCCAAGGAGCCTGGTCAGAACTTCATCAACTGCTAGGTGCTGAGGCCACCATCTTCTTCGCACCATCGCCGCCGCTCGGAGCATCCTCCGCCACCATCCTTCAGCGGGCGAGCTCGAGGGGTGGAGGAGCCACCCCTCTGGCCCCGCAGGTGTGCCAAAGTCATCCTCAGTTGATCGGAGAAACTCGGAGAAGAAGCGCCACCGCCGAGCTGCGCAACGAACTTCAAGAACAGAGGAAGAGCAGGTGCGCGACACGTGGCATCCGCAGAGCCCTCAGATCGGCGCCTTGGACTTCTTATCTCAGCCGTCAGTGGCGAAACGGTGGAAAATTTACAACTTAGACCCAGCAGCTTCCAGCAATTCTATTCCACCCCACAGGTTTTCCATAATTACATTTAGGTCCCTCCGTAGGGACCTAAATGTAAACATTTGTATATCTTTTTCTACAGAACAGTACCTGAGGACCTTTTTGGGAACATTATAATTAGTTTTCTTTTGCGCTTATGCCCCTGGGCTGTAGGGGCTATTTTGACCTCGTGTGACCTCGTTTTTGGACGGTTTCTTGAGGGTAGTTACACAACTACCCCAACTACTTAGTATAAAGTTTTCGTGGCATTTTGACGAGTTTTCGACGCGTTTTGATTCTTCGAAATTCATCTTGTTTTGTTTTGTTTTCTTGAGTTGTTCGAGCTCGCGGCTCGAACCCTGATCACCCTACTATATTGTATCACCTATCTAGTATCCACCTATTATATAATAAATAAATCTTTTTGAAAAATCTCCCTTTTTGAAAATTAAATAAAAATTGGAAAATATTAAAATCAAATAAAAATAAAAATAATAAAAACCAATAAAAAGGGGTTTCTTTACTTGACAACTTAGAGAAGAATTAAAAATAAAATTACAAAGATACAAATCGAAGGAATTTATTCTGCCTCCTTGAGTTCGACCCAGGAACACTTGCCTGGTTAAATATTAGTGACGGTTTTCTGAAAGAAAACCGAAATTGTTTGATAGGTTTTAAGAATCGAATTTGTTTCGCGGCTTTTGGCTACAACGACCACTTTCATCAATAAAAAGCCGCGAAACCGATTTTTTTATCCTTATCAACGGTGCAGGTCTTGAGCTCTAAAGACCCCACCTAGGGGTAAATACTTTTGAGGAGACCCAGCTTCATGTCACCACACTTCCACGAGCTTCCTAGTCCCCATCGATGGGACCTGGAACTTCTTGAGCCCTCCTTTAGCTACAGAACACACGTAGGAAGCAGTAGAGCATCTTAGCGGCAAGGGAGGTGGCTGGAGTCACGCAAGAGCTTGGATCGAAGCTCGTCGAGGAGTTGTTCTTCATATGTTCTTCCAAGGCCATCATGTACCATTGGATGAAGAACGCTCTCTAGTTTTGATCATCATTGTCAAATCAAGTCCTCCGTCAGCCGCTGGATCCATTTGAGGATCTAATCAGGGCCCCACGTCAATGAAAAGGTATTGGTAGATCTGGGATGTCGATATCTTAAGTGAAGCATAGAGGACCATTAATTAGCGCATGGATGGGTATATTTCATTAACACCCCTCTAATTTTGTTATTTGTATTTTATCCTAAAAATTTTGAAACAAGTATAATATTTTTGTAATATTTACACATTAGACCTCATGCTTTCATTTATTTACACTTTAGTTTAGTATTAGCTCAGCTCACGTGTGTGTGCGCGTGAGTTGGTGGGCTAAACCCCCTCTGGGTCGTGTATTTACATTTAGTCCTAAAACTAATAATATTAATATAAAATAGTTTGGATAAATTCCATACTTGAACTTGTAGTTTCTGCTATTTAAATTTATACCCATACAAGGCATATACTGTATAAATGCATGAAAATTACAAGGATGCCCTTGTAGTTTATGAATGTGTTATTAAATACCCTGAAACTTCTTAGACATTGTAATTAGGTCCTTATACTGTTGATCTAGTTTTTTACTTGTATTTTAATAATTTAAAATATCATTATACATCTAAAAATTATAGGAAAATTATATTAAGTGACTGGGACAATATTTAATAACATATATTTTTTACAAGACAATTAAAATTATTTTCCTATTTATAAAAAATCAAAAAATTGCATTTTCTTCTCTTTAGCATTTAAAAATCCATAAAAAATACAAAAATTAAAAAATGCAAAAAAATCATGTAGGTTTATTTCATTATATTTCATTCTATGACAATTATTTTTGAAAAATATTAAGTAAAACTCCTAAAAATTGCAAAACACAGAACATCTTAGAAAAATCAAAAAATATTTTAAGTTCGACACTTTTATTTGTTGGAACTAGTATTTAGAAAATTTAAATTTTGGGCTCAATCTAATTTAAATCAATATTTATTAAGTCCATTTCAACTTCTTGGATTTTCCGTTTGCTTAATTTTTGTGCATATCTTTATTTAAAAATACATAAAAATGTAAAATTACCCAAAATCGCCAAAAATAGATAAAAATTATAAAACCCCAAAAAAGTTGTTTTTGTTAATTTGGCTTTATTTATTATATTTTAAAAATCTAAAAACATCTCTTTATATATGTTTCAGGTATACATTTGTATTGATTACTATATACATTATTTTTCAATAAAAAAGTAAAAATTTCCTAAGTAGCCTATTTTCTTTATTACTATATAGTAAACCTTTCCCAAGTTGCCTATATAGTAATATTAATATATACAATATTTTTCTCTATTTTCAAAATTAATAATAGAGAAAAATATAAAAATTAAAGCCCATAAAATATGTCAAAATAAAAAATCCATAAAAATTTCCTATGTAGCCTATTTATCTTTATTCAACTCTACGTGCTCTATGTGTTTCAACCTCTATTGCTTGACATTATACATCTTTTGTAGAGTTTATAATAAAGTTTAGCTCATTCATTTATATTACTTCAATATCATTATGGGTTAATTGTTGATTGAGGAGATTTGGCTTGGATGTCACGTGTCGAGAGAGCGATCGTCACAACAATTGCCGGATCTGACTTGTCGGACACCGCATGCCCTCTAAGACTAGACCTGTGTACGTATCTAGATCCTCTTCATCAAATGGAACCATTGCCCGGGAGCATCGATTTGTAGAGCATAGAGTAGTTTACTTAGCATTGTTTCCTATTAATCACTGCATTGCTACCATTCTCTTTACTCTATTTTTTATCTAAGACTGTTCTGACCATCTTCTTATTTGAATTTGTTGTGAGGGCCCGCTTATTGAGGGAGGATTTATTTGGATATTCTACGTACTTAAGAGTCAAAGAGACATGTGGTTCTTTGCCCGTCGGTAGGAGAGAGTAGCAAAGTAGACAAGAAGCTAGACAAACTTGCCTTAGTATAGATTTAGTTTAGTTTTGTGAGTGAGAGAGATTTATTCAATTAATTTATAATAATACAAGACCAAAACTTTGAATACTTAGATTCTTCACAAGTCCATTTCATCATGTGATTGTTCATTTGGGGGAGTTGATCGATTTTTTTTCGTGTTTTCATCGCTTTATTTTTCTTTCTCCCTATCTTCCCTTTGTTTTCATTTGTTTCTCGTGCTTTAAGCTTTTCGCCTTAATTTATGTTACGTCTTTGCTATTGAGCCCTTAGACATTAGGAGTGTATGTTCAATTAAATCTAGGTCCAAATCCTTAAAAGAAGCATGTACCTAAATACCTGATACGTTTGGACATAGATCCAATCAAACAAGTTCTTCGCGCTAATATAAGCTCTTGTTTAGGGCGATTTCATCGATTGCATGCATGTAGTGCAAATATAAAATTTCTATCTAGCATCTCGCATGGAGAGAGTTGAGAAGGAACTGATCATTCTAACTATGCATACATCATACAAACACAATGATGAGCATTCCAATATTGTGTTGACTTGCATTGCTTTTTCAACTTCTCCCTCATGTTTACATCACTTAAAAAAATAAAGGAAATTGAGAAATCGTTAGACCTTTGCATAAAAATACTCAAAACAAGCGAAAACCATAAAAATTAAAAAAGGGGATGCTAAGAAAACCTTGACCTAATTGAAATCAATTAATCAAACTTCATTGGACTGGGTTCACAACAGCCTCATTGTATTCAGGTACCTTCCACACTCAGCGAGGCACGATCCTTAAGGAATAGAGCCCAAATCCCAGCATGAGTATTGCCTTGTGTATTGCATTAATTCACAAAGTACTAGCGCTTCTATCGGTGTGTAGGAGAGTAGGGTTGTGTCTGCTTGCAAGATTGGTCTAAAGTACCGAGCACAAGGGAACCATGACAACGGTCTCTGTCTCATCGTACCATGATCAAGTACCCTAAAAGGGGGAAGTAACAACTTCAGCTGTCAGCTTCCTCCTCTACTTCTTTGGCTGAGTAGTGGATCCATATACGATAACAAAGGACCTCAAAAAGGTGCAGGCTACTGGTTACAAAGGAAGTGGTAAGTACACGACGATTGTCGGGTTAGTACTCACTCGCCTATAGGAAAGGCTGCTAGGTACTAAATTTGATAAGATTGCCTGATATAAACCAATAGAATTGACAAGATAATCACCGAACTCTTACATCTCAATGTGTTGAGCTGGTGAATCTACCCTTGTTCTGTGGTTTGATTGAGTAGTTTAAAGCAGGTCAAGACAAAACACCCACCTTTGCGCCATTTTGTCTTAGACTTCTCTTCTCACTTCTTTTTCTACCCTACTCATCTTTTGAGCCTTCTTTTCTCAGTTCCTCTTGAATTCTTCATCACCTTCATCTACTCATTCTTCGTCACTTCTCTTGACACTCAAGATGTCATATCTAGGATGGATTTGTTTGGATCTTGGGAACACCAACATGGATTCACGGATGTCGACATCTTCAATAATACGGGATGATTGTAGTTCAAACTTTACGAACTTCTATCTAGACTCCCTGGCCTTCATCCAATTCAAAGGTAGAGACAACTCTTTTCCCGCTTTTTTTTCTTTCACCACTTTCCTCTCACCAATAAATTAGTTGTTTGAGATTGACTCTCATCTCAAGCTTGCTCCTTATCTAAGGATTGATTGGGTTCTATTTCCCAATGTGTATTCAACACCTAATCAAAAGCCCGAGTTACAATTGAATTCTAAGATGTCTCCACAGAGATGTTAGAATGGGTCGAGTTCAGATGAGACAGTGGTCCAAAATGAAGTCAACATACAATTTCTAGCCTCAATTAAGACATTTAACAATAATTGACAGATCAAACTCTCGCCCGACTAGCTTTTAGAGAAATGCTCATAGAGATGAGGAGGGACAGAGAAAGTCAAGGAGGAGAAGATGAGGAACACCATGGTGGAAACGAAGATGAGCAGCCTGCATGAAACCAAGGAGGAGGAGATGAGAGAGGAGGATAGACAAAGCCAACTTTGAAGGAAACTTACAATCCCAGCATGTCCAGGTCACAAAGTGGATTAGAATACTTAAGATCCACAAACACTTTGAGTTGAAACCATCATTTCTTTCTCTTTTACCGCCCTTCCATGGCAACGCCAATGAGGAGCCCTACATACATCTGCAACAGTTCAATAGGATATGCAACACCATGCATTATCCCAACATTACGTTAGAGATAGTAAATGTGATCGCCTAACGTTCAGCTTTTAGGATAAGGCACTATACTAGATCAATCACTTGGGAAGGGTGGTGACGACTTGGGAGGAGCTCAAGTCAGCCTTCCTTCACGATATTATCCCCCAGGTCATCTGAACTAGATGTGAGCGTTGATATCCAGCTTCTCCCATATGTCCCACAAACCGTTTCATGAGACGTGGAAAAGATTCAAAGATCTCATACAGAAGTGCCCCCATCATGGCATACTAAAGACCAGCTTGGTCCAGAATTTCTTCGAGGGCTTACACCAAGAAAGCCAACAGCTCGTGGATGTCGCGTGTAGTGGATCATACTTCAACAAGGATGAAGACATAGTATGACAGATATGGTCAAAAGCTCGATTGCCCTATCTTCATTCCGGGTATTCTAGAAAGTATCGATCGATCCTGCATAAGCATGTTAATGCAGCATCATATCATGAATAAGAGAGAGACAAGTGTTCCAACCTTAACATCATCAGGAGCCATCTCTCTAAAGTTGATATAATTGAGAAGCGATACAAGACCTCGAGAAATTACATGTAATCAAAGAAATAACCAAGTTGCTGGACAAGCTCGACCAAATTTCGAAGCAACTTGAGCTTCTGGTGAGCACAATCAATGCATTATAGTATATGAAGGAACCAACCGAGATTTTTGCAGAATTGAAGGAACACCCACATCCACATAATCAAGGGGTACCCTAGTCAGTTCAGCACGTGTACTACGTGTAGACACTTGACAAGGGATCATCGCCAGAGCAGCAGATGATTGTGTACAATCCAGAGTCCTAGGCTTACGTAGAGCCATTCTACCCACCGCCTCCACAGATCTAAGAGGTGAATGCCTCGTGGGGAAATGAAAAAGCACCGACCTGTCCAGGAGGACAATTTCAGGTTCAGAGTACATGTATCCAGTCATTGAACCCACAACAGGGTGGACAGACTTTCCAGCAACACCAATCTCACCAGTCACCACACCAAGGCCACACTTGGAGACCACAGTACCAGCAGCATCAGCTGACACACCAACAACTGTATCATAAGCAACAGCCAGTTGCTCCATATCAGATTCAATTCTCTCCTCCTCGATTTCAATACCAGTAGTATCTGCCTTATCACTATCAGAAATATCAGCAGCAACAATAGTATTATTAGCCTCAACTCCCACAAATTGTTGAATCTTCAAAGGACATTCCAGTGAACCTAGCTCTAGACTACTTGGCTTAGCTGATCAAGAGCATGAATGAGATGAGACAAAAGCTAGATGACCTACTGCGAAAACAATCATACCTACGTAGGTTGAGCCAAATCCCAATAATTTCCATCGTACGAAGCAGTTAGACTGTAATGCCCCACCATCTCCTCAGTCAGGTATAAATTATTTTATGTTATATAATATTATGAATCTCTAGAGCGATAAGGCACTACATTCTACAATCGACTTCTACAACTAAGGAAAAAAATAAAGCTTCTATGGGTGAGCCTCCATTACCATCAGCTGATCCCGCATAGAGCTCTAGAACCGATGTGGAATGCGGAGCAACAACATCACTGAAAAAACAAAAAAATAAAGAAAATAAAAAAGAATCCACCAGTAACAATCAAGGTCGAGTCGATGCAGCTAAGGAGATGTACGCACTGGTCACAGATCTCGTGCGAGCCGACACAACTGAATTTCCTACTTTAACTTTCCCTTATGTTATGGATGATTGTACCTGGTTTAGTCATCCAATTGTATAAAATGATAATCCTATTAATGAAAATGTAATTTTTTGTGACACTCGCATTCCATTTCCCGATGCAGTGAAGTCAAAAATGGTAAAAAAAATAAAAAACAACTTTGTCTAATTTTGGCATTGCGGAGATAGTGCAAAATATAATGCTCAAAATGCCTTTATTAAAATCCATGGAGTACATGTTTGTGATGAAGAAGGGATTAAAGGAGGACGCGAGAAACCAGTCAAACACATTCTGACCATGGATATTGTCAGTGCTATCAGCAACCTCCCGAGCAACAAGAAGGACACGGGAGCACCTCTTATCATATGTGAGATGTTCAACCAAGAGTTCGAACAGACACTCCTTGATAGTGGATCATCTATCAATCTGATCCCTACATCACTGCTAAAATAATTTGGGTTAGGACCATTGAAGTCATCAAGAATGATTTACAGATACATTAGTGAAGCAGTCAAGGGGTATTTTGAAGGATGTCATCGTCACGATCCAAGGGATGCATTTCCCTGGATTCCATTATTCTAGATATGGACACCTTGGCACCCTTACTCCACTCCCTGATCATACTGGGAAGGTCAGTCCTTCGAACAGTCGAAACAGTAGACAACTACGTCACCGGAAAGATCACCTTTCGCTCAAGCAGCGATAAGATCCTGATTAAGACAATCCAAATACCGAAACTCGTAGAGTACGTATTAGATGAGAGTGAGCATATGCAGGAGTAGACCTAAGACTATGATTTTCTAGTAGAAATCGGATACACTGCATTATTCTTGGATGATGTTGAAACCCATGAATTTCTCTCCAATGAGGAGTGTCTGGAAAGTAGAGTCGAGCTTTCCCTAGTCCCTGAGGATGAGTTGTTTCCTGATGAACTAACTGAGCTTTTTGAGATCAATCCATCTTCGTTAGAGCAAGACAAATTCCTTGCATATCTTTCTGATGTCGTATATTCAGAGCCAAAGATAACAAAGGTGGAAAGCATATAGTCGACAAGACTAACATTGACCACATTTGCCAAAGTCACCACTGGATTGATTCAGACCTCACCAAAGCTGAAACAACTGCCTTCATCGCTAAAGTACACCTTCCTTGCTGATAGATAGATCGAAGAGGGGTCCCTAATGTCTAGTCTTGGAGGGCATGCGATGCCCGATAAGTCAGGTCCAACAATCGTTGTGTCGACCATTCTCGTGTGCTTGGAACATCACTAATCAATCAGATCAACAATCATCCCATAACTGGATAATCAATACAAATGTGTGACTCAAAATTTATGTTTATTTTAACTCTACAAAATATGCGTATAGTGAATAAGTGTAGAGTGTCATACCACTAAGAGCAAATACGTGGATAAACAAATAATTATTGTCTAAAAAAATAAACAACAACTATTTTTGTACTTTTTCTACCTGTTTAATTTTGGATTTTTTTATTATATTTAGTTCTATGGATTTTTCATGTTTTATATTTTTTATTTTTTATTTTTTTAATATTTCTAATTTTTAATTTATTTTTCTTTCAAAGATAAAATAAGGATATATAAATATAAATATATATATTTATAATAAGGTATATAATATAACACTATATATGATATATATGATATATATATAATAAATATATCAAAATTCAGTAAATACAAATAAGATAGTCCTTTTATTTTTTAAAGGTATTAAATATAATTTAACTATTTATGATTATAATAATAATGGTAATATTAATAAATATATAAGTATATATGTGGGTATATAGTCAATATAGGATTTTATATTTATAAATATAGATGTAAATACTCAAAAATTGCAAAATAAATTGTTTTGTATTTTTTATAATTTTCACCATTTTGTGAATTTATTGGTATTTTTATTAGTTTTTATATATTTTAAAAGTTTGAGATAGTCCAAAACAATAAGTTAATAAAGGGGCTGAATTGTTTTGAGTTTTAAAAATATAAAATAAATGTAAAATTTCTCAAAACTATTTAGTATATAATATAGATAAAAATATACAAGAGAAAACTATTTTTCGGATTTTATGTAATTTTTGCATATTTTTCTAGGGTTAGGAGGGGGTTTCTCTTTTGTATTATTTTTGTGATTTTTGGTCTAAAGTGACATTATATAGTAGTATATATATATTTTTTTGGAATTTTTATATAAGGTTATATATTTATTTTAGTATTTTTATGGCTAAAGAAGGAATAAATAGCTCCTAAATGATTTTTAATAAATGGAAATGCAAGTAAATGCTAAATAAAGTTCATGACATGAATAAGCACAATATCATACATTTATTTTGATTTTTCCATGAATTTACAAGGACATGATATATTTAAATAAAATAAAAAGACATAACTTAATTTATGATAATAGCAAAGGTATATTTGCAATAAAAATAAAATGTTAGGGTTCACATGCAAAATACCAAAAGTTTTATCACTATTATACAATTTTTAGGTACTAAAACAAATGCTGGCCTGGTAGGGGTTCTCTACAAATTGCCCAACTCATGTAGGGAAGCATGTGAGCTTAGCTGGTACTGGACCTAGATGTAATATACAATAAGGTGTAGGGGGTCCATGCAAATTTTACACAAAATTAAAGCATATTTAAATATTTACAGGATCTTCTAATAATTACAAAAGGTGAAGGGGTTACTTAATCATTTACCCCTTAAGTGACGTGTTATCGGGAGACTAAGTCATGCTCCGCTTGTCCTGATCTACGACCTAAGAGGTATACCTCTTCAGCTGAAGTTGAGGGCCCAGATTAAATCTAGGCTTGAGTCTTGATCGTACAACGGAGGAGCTCAGTGGAAGAACTCGGAATAACATGTCCTTGGGAGAGCTTCGATCGGCGAGAACTCCCTCATCTCGCCTCCTTCCACCTTTCCAGAGGTCGCCATGCCTTCCTTGGGCCCACTTGCATCTACAGGACGCTTCAAGGGTTCCAAGGTCGGTCGGAGGGACCTTGGAGCTTCTGTGGCCCGGAGCTCATGTTCGAGCTTTGAAGTGTCCTGAAGCTTTTGTTTGAGCTTTGGATCCCTGCTTCTAGGCACTATGGGGTGCGTGCTCCTGCACAAAAAAGATGACAGGCTCGAGCTGAAGGTGCTTGACCCAAGGATTAAGCTTTATAACAAGGGAATGGGCGAGATGGAAAGGTTCGACGAAGGCAGAGTAAATGGACAAGACTATACATAGTGAAGATTGTGTGTGACAATGGAAGTAATCTCATATCAGAGTTGTCATCTGACGCACAACCATTCATCGCCAACAGTCAGTTGTTGAAGCTGTATTTAGAGCATGACACATTTCTGGCCGTTGTCGATTCTATTCAAGTTGTATTTGGTGAAGAACTTTCAGCAACTGCTGGAGATTCAGATGATGAATCCAAAAACATTTTTGATTGATTATCTTCTCTTCTTCTCTTCATTTCGATTTTAATTTCTTTCATTGTTTTGTATTTCACTCATCCTAGTCATTTGTGTTATACTTAGGATATGCTTCATCCTAAGTATAGGGGGGATGGGTGTATTTGGGTTATTCATTAGTTATTCTCTCATTTGTCTCTCAACTAGTTGATATTTTACTCTAAGTATAGGGGGACAAGCCGAGCTAATTGATTTCGTAAATTTTGATCCATGACCATCCCTATTTTGTGTACAATATATTACACTTAAGGTTGTTTGGTCCTAAGTGTAGGGGGGACGATCTACTTCCTATTCCTTATTCAGTCGTTGTAGTATAGGCTTTTCTATACTCAACATGAGTTATGTCTTCTTTTTTCTCTGTGATCACTATGAGGACATATGTCGTGCTAAGTATATGGGGCCATATTTACATTGCACATACTTTAGCCATAACTCGTACTTTCATATATTGAATAATATGGCTAAAATATTATTTTGGGTTTAAGGCATACAATAAAGCAATTGTAAATAATACACTAAAAATATGCATAAATTTTTTCAAAATTCTTTGTAAATATGATAAATAAACTAGTTTAAAATATTTTGCAAAATGATTTGAAAATGGTTGTAAAATGACTTGAAAAATCTTTCGAAAACCATTTGGAAAACTTTCGTAAATGTTTCCAAACCTTTGTAAAAACCTTTTATCAATATTTGTAAAATTTTTGTTTTATTTATTTGAATAAAATAGTTTAAAAATCCAGTTTTTAAATGATTTCAAAAATAGTTGCAAAAATATTTTGAAAAATCGATCTATACCTTTGAAAAATCTTTGCAAAATGATTTTCAAACGTTGTAAAATGTTTTTAAATTATTAATAAAAGTATGTGCAAAATAAAGTTTTCAAAAATGTTTTTAAAAATGTTTTCAAATTATTTTTAGAACCTTGTACATAATTGTAATAAATAACAAATTAAATAAAATTATTTATAACCCTTGTATATAAAATCTGTGAATAACAATTAACCACTAACTTCTGTACAAATTTCCATTGTAAATTCTACACTCAATTCTTGGACGTATGCACTCACTCCCATATAAATATATGTACATACATCTTCCACCAACTTTTAACTAAAATCCCTGAAATTTGCAAATTTTTTAAAACCCCATAAAAATAGGCAAAACACTTTCAAAAATTTTATAATAAATCGCAAAACCTTTTCAAAAATAATAATCACAGGAACCTTATAGGAACTATAATTGAGCGCTTCAGGTCTGCTAGACTTAATTCTTTGAGACCACAAGACTGGGTTCATATGTCATCTTGACTGCCTAAGTACACCATTTCAAAATACATGCATGACTATTGTCGACAATGACCTAACTTGGACACATGCACCTTACACTTAGCTCCACTTAAGTGGTAGAGGGCCGGATTTGCTAGCATGAGACACAAGTGAATGGAAACTTACGAAGTCGTAAACTATGACCATTGTACCCCAACTTGATCCAATAGAGACGAGGTCCAAGGACATGATATCGTGGGTTGCAATAAAGCTTCAAAAGAGGGATAGTTTGATGGCTCAAGAGAAAAAATTCCTTATGTAAATGTTGAAGTACATATATGTATACAAAAAATGCAATAAATACTCCAAAAGAGTTAGATGGGAAAAAATCAAAGAAAAATCAATTCTCATCCGATTTATGTATTCAATAAGCAAGGCTTATGCTTCAAAGTCAAAGATATATGTGAGCCTGCAGCTGGATGGCTTGGCTACACCAGTTAAGCATCCTAGAGTAGGTAGTTACACCAGCTACCGTCCATTCTCTTCAACACCTCCTCTTCTTGAGCCGGTTGCACTCGAACTTAGAAGGGAATACCCCGCTCCTGGAGGAAAGAGTTTCTGGATTGGGGAATTAGGGTCACCATGTTGAAGAAAACGGTCTCTTTACTGGTTCATCCGAGAGGAGCTACTGATGAATCTCCATTTCATCACCTTTATTATTTCATTTTGGCCTTTAAACCCTAGCTAAATGCATACATAAAACATTATTTTGCATAAATTAACATCTATTATTTGATGTGTAAATATTGTATAAAAGAATGTATTTAAAGAAAAAATAAAAAAAGAAAAATAAAAAAAAGGAAAAAATGAAATACCAAAGCTTTTGAATGATCATAAACCCCGAGATCTAGGCATCATGATGACTGGGTCTAGAAAGAATAAAGGGGAGATAAGGGCCAAAATACAAGAAAATGCTTATTCATAAATCCCCAATAAGTCAATTTTGGGATCTATTTTATTATTTATTACCTCAAATCAATAAACTTTGTAAATGAAAGTTGTAGATAAAAATATATAGAAAAATACAAAATTTCTTTCATACAAAAATAATTTATATTGTGCTTTCTACACTCAGAACAAGAACTCAAAATCCAAATTTCCCAGACATGTATCTCAAACATATGAACTCAAAATTCCTTAAATCGCCTTTAATTGTATAATACTTTTTATTAGCTATTTAATGAAAGTGGTTTCATTCAATTTGGAGTTAAGATGCAAAAGTTAGATTTTGGACCCCTATTGTACATTATACCTGAATAAATTATTTATTTTATTTATTCTTAATACTTTTTATTATTTTATATTTTTATAATTTTATAAATATCACTTATAACATATGTACATAATTAAAATAAAATAAAACCATTAAAAATATACTATATAAAATAAGTCTATTTCAATACATAGATAAATACCCTATACATATACCTATATAATAAATAAACATATTTATATAAGTGTACAAATAAATTCAGTAAATACAATAAAAATATATTTATGTATATTTAAAGAAGTTATAAATATATAAATTATATATATAAAATAATAAAATTTAAAATGCAAAATAAAAATATATACAATATATAGGTAAATATACCTATAATTATATTTGTAAAAAGCAACCTATAATTAATAAACTTGTAAAAATAAATGAAAATTATATTAAAATACTACATAAATAAAAAAATATTTTCATATTTTAACCTAAAATTAATAAAATTATTTATTATTTTATTTTGAATTAATAAAGATTTTATTTTCTGGTTTGTCCTTTTCCTAGCCACGTGGACCAATGGGACATCGGTCATAGCTGACACCGATCAACTCTTCGGCCTCCCTAGGCCTATACATGTCAGACCGCCGCACCCCCTACTTCCTTAATTTTCTTCACCAGATTCTTTCACTCTTTCCCTATAATTCCTTCACAACTTTTGCACCTCGATCCAAGCTCTTTCACGTGTGCATGATATCTCGGTCGATGGGCTCCTGAATCGAGCACCATTCCCCATCTCTTCCTCGCTTGTACAAAAGCCACCGTCAGACTTCAATTTGATTTTGATATGCTTTTCCTCACTGAACCCCTCAGATCCTTACCTTGACGAGTCAAGGAGAGTGACATGCTCCTCCTTGTTTGATTTGCAGTGCATTGTAGATGTTGGAGTGGCATTGATCCCCATCTCGACGAGCTCCGTCACATGGTTCTGCTCCTAAGTCTCCGACCAAGCTTGAGCTATCTTGTTTTTGCTTTTAGGTAGTAGCTTTTAGTCATTGCTTTCATTTCCAGTCTTTAGTTTGTGTTTGAATCAATCACACTAGCGTAAAATTCGCCACCTGTAGTTCATCGAAGCTCTGCTCTGGCAAACCTTTCACTGTCCATTGTGTGTGCTACGCCTCACCTTTCACCACCATCTCATTTCCATTCCATTTCTCCACGATCTTGACCACTCATCCACCTTCACATTCTCCTAAATCGAAGGATTGAGGTCCTTCCTCCGTCGCTCGCCAGACCTCTCCTCCCCTTTCACGTTCCACATTGATTCTACCCAAATAAATGATAGGGGCATTTGCCTTTGTCTCGTTGTGATGTTGTGCATCTTTGCTGAACCTGAAGACCCCATTTGAGGGGCAGGGAGCTCTAGAACAGGCATCCGGCTTCATCAAGCTCCAGGGCTCCATCGATGAGCCTCAGACCTATTCGAGGACTCCTGTAGATATGGACAACCTTGAGGAATCTCTTCAGCATATCAGCAACAAGTAGAAGGTTTGGAGCGTCAAGATTTTACGGATTGAAGCGAAGAAGGGTGGTTGTTTTTCGTTGTTCTTCGCAAGCAGTAATAGCCGTTGGATGGACGCCTTGCTCTAGTTTTAATCACCATCGTTGGATTGAGCAGAGCTACCAGCCATCAGATCATATTTTGGATCCAATTCGAGCCAGTCATCGATGAACCGTCATCGAGCATTGGTAGAGAGACACGTAGATAGAGGGACGTCCAACGTCGTCGGATCTTCTAGCAGGGGTAATTTTTCCTTATACCCCCACTCTTTTTGTATTTTATTTTTGATCCAAAAACTTTTATTTGTAGTAATATTTATTTTGAAAAGTTTTTAGTTGCCCCCTTATACTATTAATAATTGCACTTAGGTCCAGTCCACGTCACCTCACATGCCAGTGCACGTTAGAGTACTGGACATTTTGCACCTAAGCCCTCGAGTTATTTTATTTCCTTTTAGTCCTGTAATTTCTAATTTTAGTGTTAAAAGTATTAGAAACATTACATAAAGGACCTCACAGTTTTTTAATATTCATTTATGCCCCTACCAGCATTGAATAATTTAAATACTATAGGCTTTTTGCATGTCTAGCCCTATAGTTCTTTGACAGGTTTGAGAAACAAGAAATATTTTCTAGAACTTACATTTAGGTCCCTATTAGGCAATTTATTTTTGTTGTCTTTAATTGCATTTTTAAAAATATCAAATTACATCTAAAAATTCTAGGAAAATTATCTTAAGTGTTTCACATTATTATAAATCATATATAATTTTCATGGGCCATTTAATTTAATTTTCCTATTTTGAAAAATAAAAAATCCTGCATTTTGTTCCTTTTTGTATTTAAAATGCATAAAAACTATAAAATCCTTCGGAAAAATTCCAAATAAATTATATTTGTTTATTATTATATTTTGTGACTACAGACCAAAAATCCTTAAAAATAACAAAAAAACAATAAAAATTTAAAAGATCAAAAATCATTATAAAAATAATAAAAAATCTTTTCAAAATCTAAAAATATTTATTTCCATCTCTAAATTTTATTTATATAATATACTAAATTAGTTATGGAAAATTTTGGGGATTTTAGATATTTTTAAACTCTAAAATAATTCGACCTATTAATATAAGTCACTATTTTGACTTTTTAATTCATTAAAAATAAAAAAGGAAAAAATTAGAGGGAAAATATTTAAAACAAAGAAAAATCTAAAAAGACAAATATATTTTATTTCTCTATTTTTGAATGTTTATAGATATATCTATAAATATAAAATCTTATATTCTTTATATACACGAATATTTACTTATTATAATTTATTAAAAAAGAAAAATAATAATCAAGAAATACAAAAAATATAAAAATTATAAAATTCAATTTTCAAAAAATAATATATAAACAAAAACCCATAATATATATATTTAAAAACCCACACAAAAATACAATAAAAAGAGACTAAGAGGACATTTTTGGAATTAATTTTTGGTAGTTTATCATGTGCTCCCCGTGTTCGACCTTTACAATAATTCCACTATACACATCTTTTGTAGAGTTATAATAAATTTTAATCCCACATTTTTTTATTTACATTCTTTGATTTATTTTTTGGGTTAATTGTTGTTTGAATTTGGGGTTCGTGAGTGGTCGCCTCAGTGACAATTTATTCTTGAACTTCGAAAGGATATTTTAGACCCTCACAAATCCCTGCTCAATAAAGAACACCGTTGCCGGGAAGCAACAACGCATAGATTGATTTTGTCTTCCTCTTGTCTATTTTTAATTTATTTATTTCCATTTTATTTGATTTTATTTAGAACTGTATAACCATCTTCTTGTTTGATTTGTTGCGAGGGACCGCAGATCGAGGGAGGCTATCCTAGGAGACGTACACACCCAGGAGAAGCGAAGCTGGCTTTTCAGGACAAGCCGATAGGAGACAGAGACAAAAGAAGACTTGAAGAATTTTTTAAGATAGTGTCTCTTCATAATTTATTTTTAATTTTATTTTTTCACTTTACCTTGTAATTTATGTGTAAGGGAGACTTCTATTTGTAGTAATTCAGACTCTCAGTACACTTCAACATTCACGAAGCCCATTGCCTGGGTGATTGTTCACTTGGGTGCCTTGTCAGGTTTTCGTGATTTTCGTGCTTCTTATTTTTCTTTGTTTCTCGCTATTATTTTATTTGTGTGATTGAGCCTTAATATATGACTTATTTGCTTGATAGAGTAAGTCCAAAGCCTAATTGATTGCATGTACCTATAGTTTCTCTCTTGGACTTTGATCAAATTAGTCATCGAGTACTTGAATTTGAGACTACGTGCTGCGAGAGATTCCATACAACGCTTGCAGGACCCACTGTGGTGGGCAATGAGGAGTTTCTAATATCAGACTCTAGGTTTCTCTCCTAGTTATTCAACTCTTGACTCTCCACGATAATATCAATTTCTGTACTAGGGTGCTTTCATCGGATTGCATTCACATATAGAGTAGGTTTCAGTTCCTATCTAGCATGCTGCACGAAGAGAGTAGGAGGCAAGACATACATCTTTACTTGAGTATACATCATTAATTGTTGCTTGCATTGCTTTTCTGACTCTCTCCCTCTCATTTTGGTCACCTAGGGTTCTAAAGCAATTAAAACCTCGTTAGGACATGTGCATGAAAAATATCCAGAAAAAGTGATAAGCAAAATAAAATTGGGACTGCTTCTATTTGACCATAAAAGCAAACGTAATTGGATTCATTGTATTGGAAAGAGCAACTCCCTCATTGTTTACAGATTGTATTTTGACTGAGAGAGGCATGTAAACATTAAGGACTAGAGACCCCATCCTTGGACTCGTGCCCTAAGCTCTTGGGTCAGCTCTTGGGCCATGTTCTTTGATACAAGCACTTGCCTCCGACCATAGACAAAGTGGTTCAGATATTCTAGCCGGTGTGTTCCATCGACTAGGATACAACCACTCTAGGAGACTACACATGTGTGCTTGAATAACTTTTTGAAAATCACAACCCTAACACTGAAAAGATAATTGGCCCTTACGGTCTTCACTATGTCGAGTTGGTGAATTAGAGTTTGCTTTATGTTTTGATTGTCGATTATGAATCCAAGTACGTTCATCTTCGAGTTAGCAGTCTTTTAATCTCTTTTCTTTTTTTCTTTTTTTATTCTTTTCTTCTTTTCATTTATTGAGTCCTTCATCTGCATCATGATCATGGGTCATCCTTATTGATGAATCCATGATTTACATCCTTTATTCTTTTATTTTAGCAGAAATCCCTATGTAAAATACTTGTGAATATATATATATATATATATGTCAAATCCAATAAATTAGCATTGTACATGATTATGTTAATAACTCATTTTTAGCATTCTTTTTAATCAAAATTAAAGAATAAAGAAGAAAAGAAAAAGAAAAGAAATAAATGAAGGTTGTAATTATGTAATAAGTACAGACTGATCCGAATCCCGAGAGAAGATCAAATATTGGCCTGATAGACAAGGAATAAAGTAGAGAGAGATTGGGTCTCTATTTATTCATAAATTTCAAAGAAAAACCTTGTTACATTATTTATTCTGTAAATATCTATCATTGTCCATTCATCAATAAAAAGATCTCACAATGATTTATTTCATTAATAAAACTTGTAAATAAAAATTCGTATTAAAATTATATACAGTATACCATACATATACATGTATTTATTTATTTTATTTTTTTTGTAAATAAATTATATATATTTTATTTTTAAATACTTGTAAATATTCCTATTAAATGAATAAAATTAAATAAAATTCATAAAACACAAAATAAAATAAAAATAAAACCAATACTGCATTGTATAATTGTCTTAAGTATGTGTATATTGAATAAAGTTTTATTTATTAACACATGTAATTAATTTGTAAAAATTCTATAAAAATGTTTTACATACTCCAAATTGTTTTGTACATTAATAAAATACAAAAGTTAAGGTATTTATGTAAAAATAATAAAATAAAAATAAATGTATATAATATATAGGTATATTATACCAATACATACTAATATATACTATATATGCTACTATATATATTATTAAATTTATTAAAAATAACAAAAAATAGATGTTAAAATAACTAACATTTTTTATTTTTATAACTATTTATCTTTAAATCATTTGTTACTTTTATATAATTTTTCTTTTATTTTGTAAATTCATGTTTTCTGATTGGTCAACCCGGGTTTATTGACTTGTGTCAACCTCCCCTCTCCCAAGTCCAAACCGGATCATTGCTCACCGGAACCGGTTTCTCCTCTTTCTCTCGCCCTAATCCAACCACCTTCTGCCTCGATTTGCGCTCCTGATTATCTGCTAGGGATCTGTGATCCTTGCAGATACTTAGGCTTTGCCAGATCTTCCTCAGATTATGTGATGCTTCTTGATTCTTCCCGAGACATAAGAGATCCTATAAATGCTCTCCTTCGCTTCCTCCGCACGGGTAGCTCGCTCGAGCCTCCTTTCCTCCACCTGCATCCTTAGGGTAGTGATGTGACTCCATAGGATCCTTTTGGAGCTCCGATTGGTAGCCGGAGAGCGTAGCTCACTTCATGGTCGGAGACCTCCACCGCGACCAGCCTCCCGCAACCAAGTCGAGGCCACAACCCCACCATTCCCTTCATTATTCTTCGTATTTCACTCAAGTAGCTTCAGGTACCACCTATCCTTTCCATTTCATCGTTCATTTTTGATTCTCCCATTTACGTAGTCGTTCGCCATATCTGCTCTGACCATCGCATCTGTCATCCATATCTACTCGCTTCGATCGACACACCATATCGATGTTCACCTTCCTACACACCCTGATCACCCTTAGAATCGATCTTTGGATCGTATTTAAGGTCAAGCTTCCTCCTCCACGTATGCTGGAAGTCTAATCCCCCCCGTCGCTTCTTTACTTTTCATCTCCAAATAACATCGAGCGGAGCTACGCCTCTGAGTCTCGCATTTCCTTGCAGACACTGGTGGACGTGTGGAGCTCGATTTGAGTCCCAGTTGCAGCAATGGAGCACCTTCAAGTGAAGTACCTCTGAGCCTATCATCCAGCTACTCGACGAGACATTTGAGGCTCCTATTTGAAGTGGAGCATTTCCAGTGACATGCTGGACCTTGTAGCCAGCCGTTCTGAGCTTTGGATCGCCATATATACTCGATCGAAGCACATCCAGTCGTGCCTTCATACCCAACACATCATTGGAAAAATACAAAGAGAGAGAGAGAGAGTGTGTGTGTGTTCGTGTCTTTTATTCATTGTTTTATTTGCCTTATTTTTTAATATTAAAATTTTGTAAAATTAAAAACCACTAAAAATCATAAAAGAAAAAATAAAATCATTTGAATCTCTTGATTTGACTACTTAGTTTTAATTGTGCTCCTTGTGTTCGACCCATGTCGCTATGCCAGGTTAATAAAAGTAGCTTATACCACTTGCTTGATTTGTTTGATTTATTTTGTGGTTGAATAAGATTTTCTCAATTTTCACCTAGTTGGCGCAGGTAACAATGGCATATTAATTTATTCCTTATCCTGAGTCAGCTTTCGTGTTATGAGAATGGTGTCGTTGCTGGGGAGCACAACTAGGTAGTTTTGGATTTTATTCTCTTACTTATTTATTTCATTCATTTTATTTCTTTTATTTACTTCTTATTTTTCACAAAATTTCTTCCGACACATTCTCTTGTTTCTCTTTGTTGCGAGGGACCATGGAGCAAGGGAGAAGGTCTCAGGATCACCTACCAATAACTGGGTTTTTCATCGATTAGATGTTCCACACAAGGCAGCACCAATGTCTTCGAGGCGACCGAGCAAGAAACCCTAGTCAATCAACAATTAACCCACAATATGTATAAAATAATGAAAAGAAAAATATGTGGACTTAAAATTTATTATAACTCTACAAAAGATGTGTATAGGTGCAAGTATTGTAGAGGTCAAACATAGGGAGCAAACAGGAAAATGGGGGTAAACTAATGTATAAAAATGTGTTTTCTTCTTGTCTATTTGTTTTTGTGGGTTTTTAACTTTATATTGATATTTTTTAAATTTTTTGTTTTTATATTTTGTAATTGTTATTAATTTTATATTTTCTTTTTATATTTTCTAATTTTTAACTTCTTTTTCTATTTTTAATAACTATAATATAAGCTTAAATAGGACTATATATACAATATATGATAATATAGGTATAAATATGACTAAAAAAATAAAATATAGAAAATAAAATGTTTTTGGTTTTGAGCTATTTTTTACGATTTTGTGATTTTTGAGATGTTTTTGCTAATTTTTATGGATTTTTAAAGTCAGAAATATCCCAAATCAGGGATTAAATAAATAGGTAGAATTGAAATGAAAATTAAAAATAACAAATGATGTTAGAAATTTTTCAAATAAATTTTAATAGATAAACAATAATATAAAGAAAATTATAAAAAAGAAAATGATATTTTTGGATTTTTTTAGAATTTTGTAGATTTTTATAAAGGATTTTGGGTTTTTCTAATTTTTATTTATTTTTATTTTCTATTGTTAGTGACTTTTGGTCTGAAGGCTCAAAATACTTAAATAAACAAAATATATTTTTTGGGTATTCAAAACATTTTATATTTTTGGGTATTTTATAAAGCAAATAAGGTAAAAATGTGCTCTTTTTTATGTTTAATAAATATTAAAAAGTCCTAAATTGCAGAACTAAAATGTGTCATGAAAGTGTATGCAATCAGGAGCTTAACTCGATTTTTTGAGATTTTTTGGAGGCATGAAAACAATATTTAATAAACAGAAAAAACACACCATAAATTAATAAACTGGCAGGGGCTTATATGTAATTAAAAATAAATACGAAGGCCTTTCTGCAATTTTTAAAAAATACATAATTGGAATTACAACTTCTTAGACTAAACAAAAATAAAAATACATGTAGGGCTATACATGCAAAAATGACACCTCACGTGGGACGACACATGAGGTGACGTGGACTGGACTAAACTACAAATAATAAAACTACGAGGGTATATTTGCAAATATTACAAAAATAAAATAACAACAAATGAAAGTTTGAGTATAAAATATTAAATACAAAAAATAAGTTGGGCTAATTGTGCAATATATGCAATGTAAGCGCGATCTAACGGCTCTGATCGATCCACTAAGACATGTGGCGCGCTCCGGCTGCACGATGACGGTTCTGCTAGACGACGGAGATTAGATCTCTTGCGAGAGATCAACGGTCACAGGCAGGCACATCCAATGGAAATTATGCAACTGGGAATGAGGCTGGTAGGACGGTCCAGAGGCTATCAGCAAGAAATAGGGAAGAACTCCCTAGTTGCGAGCTTCAATCTACATGAACTCCCTTCTCTGACATCCTCAGTTGCTGCAAGGTGGTCCAAAAGATTCCTGAGGTCCTTCCATAGTGGCTTGAGGTATCAAAATGCCCTGACATGCTCTAGAGGTGTCGGACGGCGGAGGTGGACCTGGGAGTGCTCCTTCAACTCGATGAGCCTCGAAGAGGTTCCTTTCTTTGTTATTTCCTGCAGGGGTTAGTTGAGACAAAACGACGAAGCCTTGGAATGCTTCAGATGGAGGGATGGAGGTGTGGATTGCTCGAATGGGGGTCTCTGGCACACGGTGGAGGAAGGAGACCCAATCCAGATGCTAGCGAGATATGGGTGAATGGAAGTTGGTTAAGGCGTGGGTGAAGCGAAGGGCAAGAAGAGGAGGTGGTCATGCGGGTCGATAGATGGTCGAAAACAATATGGATGGTTTGCTAGAGCTAGCCTCCAATAAACTACGAATGGTTGATTTACGCTAGTGCAAGCAATCAAAGTATAAAATAAGTGCACTAAATGAACTCTACGGCTAAAATTAACCTAAGAAAGCAAGAAAAAATACCTCAAGCCGGTCAAAATTGATGAGATAACCTCATGACGGCAGAGACTGCCGAAGATGGGTGGAATTAACCCTAAGCCTTGCCTTTCTTCACTGCAACTAGCTGAAGAAACTCTTGTCATGAGGTTTGATCTAGAGCACGAGAAAAGGAGTCAAAGCGGGGGCCAAGAGGATTCCAAAATGGGAAGAAGGCTCGGATGGAAGTTTTGTACATGTGATGTAGCAGTCGGAAAGATCAAGGTGGAATGGTCAAATCAATGGAGCATTCCTCGAGAAATCAAGGGCGCGTGAAAGCCCTATGATCGAGGCAAAAAAGTCTTGGAGGAATCTTTTCCAAAATAGTGCAAGGCGAGAGCTGCAAAGATCAATGAAGAAAGGGGTCTAACGAGGCGTGTTAGAGGTTGCAGGGCTAGGTCAGCCATTTGACTGAAGTCAACTAACGGAGCAACCTGGTTGGTCCACGTGGACCAACCAAGAAAAAACAACCCTAAAATTATTTATAAATTGAATCATAGATAATAAATGAATTTATTAATTTTAAGTTATAAAATAAAAAATATTTGTTATTTTAGGTATTATTTTAATATGATTTTTTTTGAGTTTATATATTACAATTTAATTTTTAGGGTTTTATTTATAGGTATATTCATCTATGTCTTAGGTATTTTATTTTTATTTTTTATTTTATATTTTATTATTTTATTATCTTATTTTATAAAATTATAACTTTTTTACATACATAAATATATTTTTATTTTATTTTTTGATGTATTTTGTACACTTAAATAAATATAGGTGTATATTATATAGGTATAAGTATAGGTAACTCATCTATGTATTTATATACATTATTTTATTTTTTGTGATTTATTTTTGGTTTTATTATGTTTTAAATTTGTACATTTACTATAATTAATATTTATAAAATTATAAAAATATAAAAATATAAAAAAATAATAAAGAATAAGTAAAATTAATATTTTATTCGGGGTAATATTGTACAATAGGGGTCCAAAATCTAACTTTCACATCTTAACTCCAAAAAATATGAAACCACCTTCATTAAATAGTTTATTAAAAGTATATACAATTAAAGATGATTTTGACACATTTTGATTTTTATTTAGGAGATATGGGTCTGGGAAGTTGGGATTTTGGCTTTTTATTTAGAGTATAAAAAGTACAATGTATATTATTTTTTTATGAAATCAAATTTGTTTTTTTCTATATATTATTATCTACAACTTTCATGTATAAAGTTTTTTTATTTGAAGTATAAAAAGTAGAAAATAAAATAAGTCCCCAAAATGAATTATTGATGAATTAAATAATGAGGGTTTTTATTGAATAAATGGCCCTTATCTCCCTCTTACTTTATTCCTTTTCAACCCAGTCATCAAGATGCCTAGGTCTCGGGGTTTAGGGTCATAAATACTTTTGGTATTTTATTCTTTTTCTTTTTCTTTTCTTTTCTTTGTTCTACAATTTCGGCACTAAAATGTTATTTTATACACAATAAATGGAACAAATAATGAATGATAATTTTTATAAATTAATGGTATTTACATGCATTAGATAGAATTTTTAAGGAAGAAATGACATAATAAAGGTGATGAAATAGAGATTCATCACCCCCTATACTTGCCTTTGCTGGTCCCTAGCAAACACTTATGCAATAAGTGCAGAAAAATAAAAAGAAAAGAAAAAGAAAGAAAGTGGATTGATTTTAATTCTCAAACTTGTCTTTACAAAATCAAAGTTTGGAGCTCAGGTCAAACCTTGGTGTGAGAATGTGTGTGGAACCTGTTCGGGAACCAGATTTAAAATACAACAGCCTTCGAGAGTCACAGAATTCGGTTCAAACCACCACAATAGCCATGTCAAAACCAGTCTACATCATACACAAACCCTTATGAATATGACTTTTACAGTGTAAGTGATAGCGACTCTTTGCCACTAAAATGATAAAAGAACATACGTCTCCAGTATGCCAACCCAATGATTCCCCAATCTAGCAACTCTTTCCTCGAGGTACGGGGTATTCGCTTCTAAGTTCAAGTGCATTCGACTCAAGTGGAGGGGGTGAAGAGAAGAAAGGACGATAGCCAGTGTAGCTACCTATCCGGAGATGCATGACCAGTGTAGTCAAGTCATCCAGCTGCAGGCTCACATGATATGACTTTGAGGCTCAATCTTGCTTCTTTCAAATATATACACACTCCGGTAGGTATTTTATTTTCAATCAGGCCTGTCCACTTTTTTGGAGTCTTCGATTTTTTAGATACTATATATAACAACATTTACATATGGAGTTTTTCCTCTTGAGCCAGAAGACTATCCCTCTTTTGAAGCATTATTGCAACCCACACTCTCCAGTCTTTAGACATTAACGCCACTGGATGGGTTGGGATGCACTTCCCTCCCTAAATGAGGACGAATGTTTCCACTCGTGTGTGTCTCATACCGGCAAATCCAATCCCCACATCACTTAAACTGAGTCAAGCCAAGTGAAAGGTGCAAGTGTCCAAGTTATGTTAGAGTCGACAAGAATCATGTGTGTATCCCGAAAAGTTATAGTTAGGTAGTTGAGGTGTCTTCAATGCAGCCCTGAGTCTCAAATAATTAAGTCTGAGTACACCTAAAGTACTTCAAATCTAGTTCCTATAAGGTTCTAATGAAGTTAGTTGCATTAAGGTCCAACCAAGCTCCAATCTTCGACTTTACTCAGACTAGTTCAATTATCAAACTCAATCCGAAGAATGCAGATGCTATGCAAATACTATATACAATGCAATGAAAATCTTTTTGTGATGCAATTCTAAAAATTTGAACTTTTGATGGATGTTTGAAAAAGGTTTTTCACATTTTTTATGGATTTTTTTGCAAATATTTTTGTGATTTTCAATTTTTGCAAATGTTTTTGGGATTTTTCAAAACAAAAGATTTTGGCAAAGAAAATTAGGTACACATATTTACACGGGGATGCATCTTATATGTACAAGACTTTGTTTTTTTAAGAATGTACACAAGGGATATGTTACTATTTTTATAGATAAATATATACATATGGTAAAGAATTTTTGTGTGATGTATATATTCCTCAAACTTATTTGAAAATGATTTTTCAAACATTTTTTAAAACTATAGTCCAAAATAATTTATGCAAATAATTTTTACAAACATTACAAACATTTGAAAATCATTTTTGCAAAGGTTTTTCAAACAATGTATATAGATTTTTCAAAATAGTTTTGCAATTATTTTCCAAACCATTTGCAAATAGGTTTTCAAAACATTTTATTTCACACAAAGAAAAGAAATTTTTTACAAACAAAATATCTTTACAAAGGTTGAAAATATTTGACAAAATATTTTCCAAATAGTTTTCAAAAGATTTTCAAACTATTCTTCAAATATTTTGCAGAAATACTTTTACCTAATTTATTAATCAGTATACACAAAAAGAATTTGAGGAATAATAATCATCTTTTTATGAATTGATTTAATGAATTGTATATGTATATATAGTACCGTATTTTAGCCATACTTATTGAAAATATGAAAGTACGAGTTATGGCTAAAGTATATACGCAGTATATACGACCCCCTATACTTAGATCGAGTTATGTCCTCATAGATCAGATAGAAAAAGAGAAGATATAAGTCGTACTGAATATAGGAAAGCCTAAAGAATAAATGAATGAAAGAAGGAAGGAAGAAATGAACGAATGAGAAGTCGGTCATCTCCCTATACTTAGGATCAAATAATCCTAAGTATAGCATATTGTACACAAGGCAGGGAGGGTCGAGGGTGGGAATGGACAAATCACACTCGGTCTCTCTCCCATATACTTATGGTAAGATATCCCTAAGTATAGACAAGAAAAGGAGACAATGGAGGGGATCAAAGAATGAAAGAACTCAGGGAGTACACCTCTTATACTTAGGACAAAGTACGTCTCAAGTATAGCATCGGTCGAAAGGGGGTGACACCTTTGGAAGAAAATGAAAATGAAAAGAAGAAAAGACAGATGAAGATAGAAGAAAGGGTTGTAGAAAAAGATAAATAACATGAAGAGATTGTACGCATCACTCCCCCTATACTTAGGGGAAAAGAGACCTAAGTATAGACAACAACAAGAGTGATGAAACAGAATGAAGAAAGAACACTCATCTCGTCCACCCCCCTATTCTTAGGACAAAGTACTTCCTAAGCAAGGCAACACACATAAATGGGGTGGATGAGCAAAATAGTGCATGGACAAAGGTAAAACGAAAGTGAATGTACAAAGAGATGGATATACTAAGGATCAAGAAGGTAGAAAGCGAACCTTCTTACTTGATCGATGAGGAATGGATCTGACAAGGTGCAGGTCGATGTCGGGGCCCTCAGATGACACAAACTAATCAGGATCGGCCTGGTGAAGATCCTCAACAATCCTAAGGTGAGAAGGCACATATTGGTCAGTGGAAGAAGTGTGGCTAGGTCTGTCCTGGAGTGTCTCGCAGATATCAAAGTGAAAAGGCTTGAACTCATCAATGGAAGTAGTCATGTCAAGTCCAGCCTGGTGAGACTTTAAGTCATCATCAAAAGGCCCGAATTCATTGATGAAAGCAACAAGACCAAATTTGGCCTCCTCAGTCTCTACTATGTCTTCTCTCCATTCTAAAATATCAATCATGTAAATCTTGTGGATATCATCAAGACAACACCAATCACAGGAAGAGGAAACTCCAAGGTCTATGCTTTCCCAATCTTCTTCATTATGGAGGAATTCTCGGGTCTCATCATCAGCCAGAAAGCAAACCTCTTTGATATCAGCAGATAGGTCATAGGCCTCTGGGTCATTGATAACGCTCCCGCTACCCTTGTTAATTCGAGCAAATTAATGTTCAAATTAATTACTAATGTTTGTTGCAGTCGGATAATGAGAGCAAATCAAAAACCACTTTCAATTATAGTCAAATTAATTTCGAGCGGCAATTTTTTTTACTTGGTTGGAAGTTCAACGTCGAACTCAGGGAGGCAGCTGTCTCCTTAGGTTGATTTTTAGCAAAATCCAATGTATGATTTTCAAAGGAGATATTTTTGGTCTTTTTTGTATATTTTATGCAAGACACATGCAAAATCATGCCAAATTACAAGTTAAATCAAAAATATAGTCAACTTAATTTCAAAAATTATGAAACTTGTCCAGATTATGAAATTGGATGAAATTAAGCTACTCTAATTTTTTTGTAATTTTTAGATGCACGGATAATGAAAAATGTAGACTTTAGTGAAAATGACTAAACCAATTTTAATAATTAACAAACGATGATATTTTTCAGAAACAAAATTAATCCAAATAGGTCTAATTAAGAGCTATCCAAATCAACTTGAATTTCATTAAAACATTTCACGGTTGATTAATTAAAAATCGATAAAATCTTTCACTAAATGATTTTTCTAAGACAAACTATACGTGCAAATGGTGTGATTTTTGGATATGTTGTAGCATAAACTTATATCTACCAATGATGATTTTTCAGAGATTTTTAGATAAGCAGATAATACGCAATCAATTAATCAGTAAAAATGGGCAAAATATTGCAATTTTTTACCAAACTAAATTCTATAAATATTCTGCGAATCAGAAAAATACAAATAAATGCTAAAATAGTAGAACAAGAGTTATGCTACACAATGCAATTTTCGAAATTGAAAATGGACAACAGAATGATGACTAAATAAATGTGCAAATGCAGGGGTATGAATGCAATACAAAAAAAAGAAACATGAGCTCAAATGAAGAACAAGGACTTACATGCAATTACTGGAAACTTGAAAATTTTTTAAAAACTTGCAAAGGGGTGCAAGTGTCCCCTTTGCAAATGCCCAAGTCTTTATTATCCGATAGTCTTCCTCTATTTTTGAAGATGAAACAGGGGAGGTTCTTGCGAGCTTGACGTTGGCAAGGGGGTGCGGCTGGCGGCGCGCCGTTGGCGAGGCGGCGCCCAGCCACGTACGGCATGCTTCCAGGAGCTTCGCGATGGCGTTGACGAGAGCGCGGGGCGCTCCAGGAGTGGAGGGGTGCGCGGCTAGGCGCGTGCTGTCAGGCCGCGCGGGGGAGGTCGGAGTTGGAGGGGGAGGCCGGAGTTGGAGGGCGCGCCACGCATGGCGCGAAGTCCACGCGCTGGGGCTGTGGGGCGGCGTACTGCGGAGCACGGGCGGAGGAGCGTGTCCGCACGCAGGTGACCTAGAGGCGGGAGCCCAGGGGGTGGCGCGGCTGATGCCGTTGGCGGTGAGGATGCGTGGTGAGTCCTCGGCGGGAGGAGCACGCTGGCTACAGTGGTGAGCACGCGCGAAGCGTGCGCGGCCAAGGCGGACTAGAGGCTGACGCGTGCGGTTGAGAGGGCGGCGGCGCCGCTACCGGAGGCACGACGGTTGGGAGTACCTGCAATGAAGAAAAGAGCTCGAGCGTGGCTCGACCGTGGTGGAGAGTAGATGAAGAGAATCAAAACAGGGGAACTTCCCCTGGTGCACAGGGGAGGTCTTGTAATTTGTTTAGCGTACGCAAATAAACGATTAATCGGTTGATGAAAGTTTGCCGAAAACTTTAAGAAAAATCACCGTTGCGTTCGCAATGTTTGATTTATCCGTAGAAGTGCAATCGGTTTGGTGATTCAGTGGGAGGAAGATGATGAAATAGAGGAGAGAGAAAATGGAAGAGAAGAGGAGGGAAAGGAAGAAGAGAAGTTACCTGGATGGGATGGATCGAGATGCCTGTGAAAGAGGAGCTTAGAGCCCCTCGGATCTTCGCTCTAGACCTAGGCGAAGGTCGAGATCGGCAGCTTGAAATGGCTGCGACAAAGGACGGGGTGTCCCTTGGATCTCGCCTAGCAAAAGGAACCTGTCTTCGCTCGACACGGTGGCTCTTACTTGCTGTCACCAAGAAGTGGGAGGAGCTCAAGGAATTTATGCTCAAGATGGCGGATGGGGATGAAGGAAGGAGTGGAGGGGATTATAAAGAGGAGGAGGAGGTTGGAGAAGAGATGGAGAAGGTGGCGGAGATGGGGTGAAGTTGGAGGTGTCGAAGGGTGGCTTCTCCCTTAAGTCAAGGGAGAGTGGGAGAGGAATGGGTATCAGCCGTTGATGGAGAATCCCCTCATCCAACGATCCAGAATAAAGGAGAAAAATGGTTTAAGTGGGTGAATGAGGAGGCGACACATGGCGGCTTCAGGAGGTGCCATGTGTCGCTCCGAGAAAAATCTGCAACTAAATGCAAAGAAAAATCAAAAAGAAATAATAGAAGAGGTTAGATCAAAAAGTGGTCAACACGAATGTTGCTTGTCTCGACGAGATCTACAACTTTTGTGAAGGGCCGAAAATCAAAGGAAATCGTCTGTATAAAATGTATTTCTTGGTGGTACCTTATAGATATAAAATACCGCATTTTATCTTTTGTAATTTTTTTGTCATTTTTAAATAAGAGAAAAATCAAAATAAAGATAGAAAAAATATAAAAAGAATATTTACAACTTAATCTATTTTTTGGATTTTTAATAATTAAGAAAATAAAAGGATAAAATACAGGGATAAAACGATCAATATGTACAATATACAAAAGGGGCCCAAAACCCAAGTTTTGCATATGAGCTTCGATTTTAATGAAATTGGTCTTGTTTCGAAGGTTTTTGAATGTATATTATTTTAAAAGTGAGTAGACCTAATTTGAAGGTTGTATGAGAGAGGTATGTGCATTCTAAGACTCCTAGTTTCAAACTTGGATTGAGGGTTAATTGGTCAATTTTGCAAGTTAGTATTTTTTGATATTTTTCTTTTATTAGTGTTAATAATATATATATATATATATATGATAGAGTTGGTTTTATTAGATTCGGAGTTTGTATAAAATATATACAAATAAGGTATTTTAGCTATTATACGGGTGAATATTTACAAGTGAATTGGGCTTCTTATTTTATGCAAATATGAATGCTAAAATGCAGATATTATGCTTGCATGCATGAATGCTAATTAGGCAATATAAGTGGAAATATGCTGCTATTTACTCGGGAACAAAGCTCTATTTTCGACTTTTAGAGTGATGAATCACAGATTCATCAACCCCCTATACTTAAACCTTGCTCGTCCCCGAGCAACTAAAATGAAATGCAAGAGTGAAATGATTTTGGGTTCCATACCAAGGTTATGAACAAAAGTTGAAAATGGAGCTTGACTCGACCTTTGGATTAATTGTGTGGAGTAACCGTATTGGGATCTGAACTTAAGACCTAACAGACTTCAAGTTCCACAAGTCTTCTATTCAAGACGCCTCAACAGTCAGGTCAGAACAAATCCTCATACGTAAATTTCTGATGACTATGATCCTTACTTGTACTGTGTAAGTGAAATGTAACTCTCCACATCAGAAATGGCTAAGAAGTAGCCTCCTCTAACAAGGTAACTCAAATAACCCAGTCCAGTAACTCTTTCCTCGAGGAGCAGGGTATTCCCTTCTAAGTTCAAGTGCAACCAGCTCAAGAGGAGGGGGTGGAGAAAAGAATGGATGGTAGCCAGTGTAGCTACCTATCCCGGGATGCCTGACCATTGTAGCCAAGTCATCCAGCTGCAGACTTCTTGCTAATATACATACTCCGACAGGTATTTTTTTCACTTGGACCTGTCTGATTTTTTTGGAGTTCTTGCATTTTTTTCCTTTTTTTTGGAACTATATACAAGGTGCAGCATGTACATCAGGAGTTTTTCCTCTTGAGCCAGTAGACTATCCCTCTTTTGAAGCATTATTGCAACCCACAGCATCCTGTCCTCAGATGTCAACACCACCAGACTAGGTTGAGATGCACTACCCTCCCTAGAGGAGGACGGATGTTTCCACCCGTGTGCTACTCCAAGCTAAAGGACTCTACCTCCTCACCACCTCATCAATGAAGAGCTACGTGCATTGTGCTTGTCCAAGTTAGGTCATTATCTAAAAGAATCATGCGTGTGCACGAGATATTCTACTTAGACTAATCAAGATGACATGTGAACATAGACTTGCAGACTCAAAGAATTAAGTCACTTGACCTGAGAAATCTTAACTCCAGTTCCTATAAGGTTCCTTTGAAATTAGGTGGATTAAGGTCAAATCAAGTCCATCCTCAATATCTACTCATAACTTGGTTCAGAACCCACTAGCTTTGCACCTTGCATATGCAAGATATGCAGATGAGATGTAGATGACATGCTATGAAGATGAAATGCAAGACTCTTTTTTTGAATTCAAGAATGATATGCAAGAGTAAATAAGAAGCCTCTGTTTTTGTTTTTTTATTTGTTTTTTTAACTTAGGTATACCTCCTATGTTACAACAATTTACAAGAGTTTATAAGTGTTATACAGATTTTACAAGTGTTATACAATATACATGTATACATTTTTTTCAATTTTTACAAAAGTTACAAGTATTATACAATTTTTTTTCAATTTTACCCACCCGTAATTATTGCAAAATATATACAAAAAGTACGTGAAAATACGCGAAAGTACGAGCTATGGGTAAAGTATATATGTAATATACATATGTAATATATATACGCCCCCTATACTTAGCGTGTGCTATGTCCTCAGAGTACGAAAAGCGAGGAAAAAGACATAGCTCGTGTTAAGCGTGGGAAAGCTAAAATAACAAAAATGTATAGAAGATGCTCCGCCCCCTATACTTAGGCTCTAGCAGCCTATGTGCAGAAGAAGATCAAAAATGGGGCGAGCGGGGTTAAGAGGAGAAATGGAGGAGTATATACACGGCGGGCATCGGTCCCCCCCTATACTTAGGCTATGGTCAGCCTAAGTATAGGACAAGAGTGAGTATGAGGACCGATGTGATCTAGAGAATGTACAGTGAACAGACTCAGGTGGCTCATCCCCCTATACTTAGGATCTGGTCATCCTAAGTATAGTCCAAGATAGTGATCAATGAGGCGGGGATGGGTTACTAGAGTTGCGGGGAAAGAGGACAGAATGTACATGAACGATGATATATACAAGTGAGTCGGTCTGAATCTTTCAAGATGCTGCTGAAGGCTAGAGCTCACTGCTGCAAGGTCTCATACACGGCTCGAGGTGTATCTGCTGAATCTGTCTTGTGCATGAATACAATCTCCTCAACATGGACTAACTGCTCATTGGATTCGACAAAGTGCTTCAACAGTTGTCCATTCACTAGGAATGTCGGTGCGTCATCTGCGAGATCTGAGATCTCGACACATCCACTATCATGGACCGTACGGACGACAAATGGGCCTGTCCACTTGGACTTCAACTTGCCTTGGAAGATCTTCAGCCTAGCATTAAACATCCATACCTTCTGTCTAGGAACAAAGGTCTTTCGTCTGATATATCTATCATGCCAACTCTTCACCTTGTCCTTGTACACCAAACTGTTGTCATATGCGTGGTTTCTAACTTTCACAAGCTCATTCAGATCCATTTCTCTCTGCTTCTTCCCAAGGTGTGTGTTCCAGTTGACCTTCTTGATTGCCCATTCTGATTTATGCACTAGTTCTGCGGGCAAATGGCACGGCTTTCCGAATACCATTAGGAATGGGGAGGTTCCTAACGGTGTCTTGTAAGTTGTCCTATACGCCCATAGGACCTGATCCAAAATCTGAGACCCATCCTTCCTGTCTAGGCGGACAAGATTTTGCAATATAGTCTTCACCTCCTGATTCGATACCTCAGCCATACCATTGGTCTGTGGGTGGTAAGGACTCGCGACACGGTGTTCGATACCGTAGTCCTTCATGAGTTTCTTCACCTCTCGATTTACAAAGTGGCTACCCCCGTCTGATATCATCATTTTGGGGATCCCGAACCTAGAGATTCTCTGATGAATTTACAGAGAGTCCTGCTGTCTGCGGCTCGGGTCGGGATAACCTCCACCCATCTGGATAGATAATCTACCGCAAGAAGGATGTACTCGAATCCGTGGCTAACAGGGAATGGACCCATGAAATCGATGCCCCAGGCGTCAAAGACATCACAAATGATGACAGGATACATAGGCATCTCATCCTTGGAACCAATGGTTCCTCCCATTCTCTGACATACTGGGCACGACTTCGCAAAGGTGATGGCATCGCGAAACAGAGTCGGCCAGTAAAAGCCACACTGAAGTACCTTCCATGCGGTCATCTTTCCGGAGTGGTGTCCTCCTGCCTCCAAGATGTGGCATAAAGAAAGGACACTTTGGTATTCCTCCTGAGGAATACACTGTCTCCAGACACAATCCGGTCCTTCGAAGAAAAGGATCGGTTCCTTCCAATGGTAGTGTCTAGCATCCGACTTCAGTCGGTCAATGTGACTTTTGGGTCAATCTTCGGAAACTTTCTTGGAGACAAGATAGTTCACGATGTTGTCTTACCATAGGAGTGAGTCGACAACAAAAATCGACTCGTCAGGGAAGGAGTCTCGAATAGGTGAATCCTGTGAAGTATTAAGATCTTCGAGACGAGAGAGATGATCGGCTACTATGTTCTTCTTTCCAGGTTTATCACAGATGTCCAAATCAAACTCCTGGATAAGCAAAATCCATCGAAGAAGATGCGCCTTCGCGTCCTTCTTCTCCATCAAGTATCGCAGTGACTTATGGTCAGTGAACACAACACCTTGGATCCAATTAAGTGAGATCTGAACTTGTCCAAGGCAAACACTACCGTAAGCATCTCCTTTTCTGTAACTGTATAGTTACGCTGAGCAGTATCAAGCACTTTGCTTGCGTAGTGGATTGCAAACGGGACGCCATCCCTTCTATGTCCTAACACAGCCCCAACAGTAAAGTCTGAGGCATCCGTCATGATCTCAAAAGGTAGAGACTAATCTGGGGCTTGTAGGATGGGTGCGTCCATGGTCATTCCTTGTAATAGCTTAAAGGCCTCAAGACATTTGTGATCAACAACAAACTCCATGTCTTTGCCTAAAAGCTCAGTTAGCGGTCGGGCAATTTTAGAAAAATCCTTGATGAATCGTCGATGGAATCCGACATGCTCGAGGAACGACCGCAACTGTTTGACGTTGGTTGGTGGCTGGAGTCGTCTGATCACATCCACCTTGGCAGGGTCAACCTCCATTCCTCTCTTGGAGATGACGTGCCCCAACACAATGCCCTCCGTCACCATGAAGTTACTTTTCTCCTAGGAGAGCACCATATTGATCTCACAACATCGTTAAAGGACTCGGTCCAGATTCCTAAGACAGGAATCGAAGGAATCGCCGTGGATCGAGAAGTCATCCATGAAGACTTCCAGGAATTCGTCGACCATTTCAACGAATACAGCAATCATGCACCTTTGAAAAGTACCTGGAGCATTGCATAACCCAAAGGGCATGCGCCTGAAGGCATAGGTACCAAAGGGGCATGTGAACGTAGTCTTTTCCTGGTCCTCCGGAGCTATGGCTACTTGATTATAGCTTGAGAACCCATCCAAGAAATAGAAGAACTCTTTCCCCGCTAGTCTCTCTAGGATCTGATCAATGAATGGTAGGGGAAAATGATCCTTCTTCGTCGCGGCATTCAGGCGTCTGTAATCCACACAGACGGGCCACGACATGGGCACTCGCGTCACGATCTCCTCTCCGTCCTCGTTGGTAGTCGTCTGAATTCCCGATTTTTTCGGAACTACATGGATCGGGGCCACTCATTTAGAGTCGGAGATGGGGTAAATGAAACCTGCTTCTCTATCTCCTTTTTTACTACCTCTCGTAAATTTGGATTCAAACGATGTTGGAATTCACGAGAGGGTTTGGCTCCATTCTCCAAATAGATATGGTGCGAACATAGAGCGGGATTTATCCCGTGGAGATCAGAAATGCTCCAGCCTATCGCCTTGCAGTTTTTCTCCAGGATCTCTAGCAAGCGAGATTCCTGATCCTCGGTCAATCATGAACTGATGATGACCGGATATTTCTTATCCTGACCCACAAGGAAGGCGTATTTCAGTGTTGTAGGTAAAGGCTTGAGCTCAGGTATGGTGTGATCGTCTAGGAAATCTAGCTCAATCGAATCTAGCTCGGTGTTGGAAGTGGCTGGATCTTTCTCTGTAATTGCTGCCACCAAGTTATTCGGCTCTGGAGTCGGATTGTCAAAGGTCTCCATGCAATCGACAAAAGCCACGTCCGACTCGTCATCCTCATCTTACGATTGTCCTAAAGAGGGAAGGACTGACAGGCCCAGCTGGGCCTCATGCACGAGATCATCTCCGGAGGGGAGGGATTCATCGGTGCTGGCTGGGTTCTGTCTCCATGGCCCAACTGTGTCTACATGATCTCAGTCTGCTTCGGTTGAAGAGCACTCGGTGCTGGATTCGGAATCCGGTCTCTACCATCTAGTCTGCTTCATCTCGAGTTCCTCATCTCCGCCTGGAGTTTGGAACTGGATCTTCCCAATCTTATAATCAAACAAGGCCCCTGCTGTCTTGAGGAAGGGCCTGCCTAAGATGATCTGGGAGTGTCTCCAATTACGAGGGATTTCCATATCTAGGATCGTAAAGTCCACCATGTATTCCTGGCCCTCGACTTTGATCACAACATTCCTCAATTCTCCGTAGGACCTCTTGGTTGATTTATCAGCGAACTGCAGGAGGGCTCTAGATTTCCTAAGAGGTCCGAGATTAAGCCGCTCATAGAGGGATGTAGGCATTAAGTTAATTGAGGATCCATTGTCTAGGAGAGTGCGTGCAAACGCGATGTCATCAACATGACTCACTACATAGTGTGCACCCATGTCTCTTCGTTTCCTTGGAAACAAGTTCTTTATTGCACAAGTCGTGGCTACTGACAGAACGTGTTTCTCAACACGGCTATTGGTCTTCCTGCTAACTCTATTAGGTGTGCATCTCACCTTAAGGTACTTCTGAAATGCAGGAGTCATTTCCACGTACTTGTCAAAGGGGATTGTGACCTTGATGTGTTTGTTGCAGAACTCTGCCATCTCAGGGTCATCTTTTTGGATTTTTTTAGTTTTCTTCTTTCCACCCTTGAGAGCTCGGGGGAAAGGGATTATTGACTCCAACTCACGTTCTGAAACTGAAATGTTTTCATTGAAATCTGGAACTGAGTTCTGTACATGACTCGGACTCTTAAACAGAATCGGACTCTGACTCTGACTAAAAGGAAAATGCTGAGGCGAAACCGGTGATGCGTCTTCCGCGACTTCTTGACGGTCCTCCTCAGATGGAGGTGCGGGCTCTTCATCAGTTATGTTGGACTCCCTGCTGGTGCGGGATTGCTGCTTCGAGGACCCAGAAGTCCTCTTCTTCTGCCGGTGATGGTGATGGTGGTGTTGCTCCTCTTCTTCCGAGTTCTCCTTAGGTAGAGACTTGGCGGCTCCTTCTGTCGGTGCCCGTACCCGATCAGGTATGGTCACGATCCTTCCGCTCTTGAGGGACATATGATTCACATTATCATACGAAAGGATCTCATGTTCAGATAAATAATTATCTGAATAATGTACCTGATCACGAGGTCGGTTCTGACCATGGGTTAAGCTGTTCGGGTTGGCCTGAACCTGTGCGGGAATTGGGGTCTTTGGTGCCATTTGTTAATCCTGGGTATGAGAGACACGATTCAGATCGGTTCTCATATCCAGATAGTCATTCTGGATCTGTTGGACCTATCTGACAAGGTCTGGATCGCCAAGGTAAGGGACTCCAATTCGGTGGGATGGGCTTGCTGATGCTGACTTGCGGACGAGATTCTGTACTCGCCCTGCTAGCCATGCCGGTACTGCTGCTGCTGATGGGACAGTGTCGGGCCCTGCTGGCCCGAGTGGAATGTGCGCTGCTGCTGCTGGTGCTGCTGAGGCTGATACCCTCATTCAGGCCTGGACTGAACAAAGCGTGGTGCGGGGACGGAGCTGGTTTCTTGGTAAGCTGGGGAAGGTCGGTGAGGCTGACCATTTCCCATCCCCAACTGTCTGATGACCGGGTCACGGCTGTACCATAGCCCGTTGATCTCGAACACCTGCGGAGGTTCCTCGTATCCGGTCTCCACTTGTGGGGGTGCATGCTGGTCCTGCTGGGTGTAAGTCTGATCCTCCACCCAGCCGCTCTGAGGCCCTGGTGCCTCCTGTACAAGATGAACTCTGTGCACAGGTGCGGGTGGTGCAGAAGGGGCAGGTAGCTTCATCTTAGCTACCTTCTCAGTAAGTTCCTCCACTTGCTTCGGCAGACGTGAGAGAGACTCAAGGTCAGTGACCCTCTTGTGGATCTGCTCGACCGTAGTTAACTTGTCAGCTATCATCCCCATGCTGGGGATGAGGTCCTCTGTCAGATCCGCTATAGTCCTCCTAGTTGTCTCATTGGATAAGATTGAGGGAGACAACTGATAGGCCCTGGTGGCCTGCGACCTGCCAATTTCCGCCACCTGCTCTAGGATTTTCCATACAGCGTTCTCGTTCTTGTTCAGATAGCTTCCTCCACAAGCGACACTGACTAACCCCTGTATCTCCGGGGTTAAACCATAGAACAAGGTCTGGACTAAGATCGCTTTAGAAATGCCGTGGTAGGGGCATTTCTGAATTAGGTCATTAAACCTATCCCAGGCATCATGGAATGGTTCATTGAGTCCCTGGGAGAAACTGACAATATTTGTTCTCATTTGGTTAGTCCTACTAAGAGGGTAGAACTTCTTCAGAAATAAGTCCTTGAACTGCATCCAGGTTGTACATATCACCCCTAGGTTCTTCAGCCAATGTGTTGTCTTATCTCCTAAGGCAAATGGGGTGGCCTTCAGTCTAATGTAATCCTACCCAACCCTAGGATGGCTAAGGTTGTTGCAAACCAGCTCGATGTCTCGAAGGAAGGCATATGGTTCTTCATGGGCATTTCCATTGAACTTCGGTAGCAGGCTAAGGAAGTGGGGCTTGAGCTCAAATGCTTCGGCGGGAACCGCTGGTGCAAACCAACTTTGTATCTCATTCTCTGCTGGGCTATAGGCATCAACCATTGGTCGGTCGATTCCTCCTGCCGCAATGATTTGTCCCATTCTAGCTGTGAAATCTGCATTTTGCTGTTCGGCTATGGCGAGGCGGTTAAGGATCTGTCGTAATGGGTCCTCATCCGATGGTGGCTGCTTAGGCGGCATCTTGTCCTCTAGTCCTGGGAAATGGAAATGATCTGGATTAGAGGATAACTCAAGGAAGGGGTTCTTACCGAGGTGATGGTCTTCCTCGGTAAGCTCAGAGGAGAGGAAAGGGTTGGTTTGAGAGTAACCACCCTGGGTGTGAGGGATCCAGAACTCAAGAGGGTCATGAGTCCTGGGTGGTCCAAGTTGCGCTTGGGCCGGTGAAGATGATTTTCTTGGGGGACTCAAAGAAAGATTGACGAATAATGTGTCGATATTCCCCCAGTTAGTCATCTTGAAGTGGCGAGAAGAATGGGGAGTTTCTAAGTAAAGATAGGATTTGAGTCCTATCTGAAGCAAGCAATACAATCCAAGACCCTGGGATCACACTTAACACAGTGAAGGACTCAAAACCGAGTCCAATTAATCTTGTTAATTTTAAGTGTGATTTTTTAAGCAAGATAGCATGGATTTACGCGGCCTATAGGGAAGTCGGCTCAGAGCCGGATGCGTCTTCCCTGTTTAACCTGTCGCCTAAGATATCGTCGGTCCTTCCTTTCTTCGCTCCTATTCCAAGTTGATGGATTCAAAGACCATAACCCTATCTACCTGCAAGCAGGCGGAGGCTGACAAGGCCGGAACTTCACCCCGGGGGGTTACTAGCAACTTGTCGTGAAGTACTGCAATTTCACCCCTATCTACCTGAGACAGGCGGAGGCTACTTGGTACTAGTCAGTGAACCTTAAAAATTCAACTTGTGATATTTGCTAGTATTAGTCGGAACGTGATATGGAAGGCGGGGATTTGGGCTTTGCCTTAAGGTGTTCACACACACTTAAGTATCCTCACTCATCCTGAAAACAAGGTCGGGGATTAGTCTCCCGCAAACAGATTTTCCAATTATATTGATTGTTTTGGGTCAATAATGTTAACAGTCCTGGTTTTAAGTTTAGTTCTCAGTTCTTAGTTCAACTACACATCATGCCTAACGTCCAGTCCCAATTTCCGTTTAATTTAAGTTTGAAAAATAGAGGGGGAAATCGAGAAAAGCTGATGCACAAAAAACGATGATGTGTATGCTGAGTTAAGAAGACTTACAGTGATCCCTTCACTTTTATGCAGGATGCAAAATAGAATTGAAAACTTTACACTACATGTATATGCAAGTGATAAAATCCGCTCCTAGACAAGCAGTTCTATTAGCGAGTGAAGCACAAGTTGATTTGACTAGATCTGTGGTCTAAGTGCGTCTTTTAAGTGGTTGTGTAGTCCTAAAAATTACGAGCACAAGCAAACCCTAGATTGGCTCGAGGAGCCGCTAGTGCAAGCCTAATTTACATTCAAACCACACAGCACACGGGGACACGGTTCCACTATCTTTACACACGCGAGAACCCAAACGAGAACCGCTGGAAATGATGCGAAAAAATAAAGAAAAATAAAGGTACAAATTCTCTCAAATCACTCAAGAAATTAAGATGTCGATTCCTCGAAGCGTCTTCGACTACTCGCGTTCCTCGCACAGAAATAATTTTAGGTCAGAGAATGACAAAAAAATGCAAAAATTAAAAGACAGAAAATATTCAGAAGAAAACCGGGGGTCAGACTACCCGGGGATAGAAAATCAAGCACTCAGATATTACTGCAAATTAACCTAAGCCGTTCCTCCCCGGCAACGACGCCATTTTGATAACGCTCCCGCTACCCTTGTTAGTTCGAGCAAATTAATATTCAAATTAATTACTAATGTTCGTTGCAGTCGGATAATGATAGAAAATCAAAAACCACTTTCAATTATAGTCAAATTTTTTTCGAGCGGCAATTTTTTTTACTTGGTTGGAAGTCCAAGGTCAAACTCAGGGAGGCAGCTGTCTCCTTAGGTTGATTTTTAGCAAAATCCAATGTATGATTTTCAGAGGAGATATTTTTGGTCTTTTTTGTATATTTTATGCAAGACACATGCAAAATCAAGCCAAATTACAATTTAAATCAAAAATATAGTCAAATTAATTTCAAAAATTATGAAAGTTGTCCAGATTATGAAATGGGATGAAATTAAGATACTCTAAATTTTTTTGTAAATTTTAGATGCACGGATAATGAAAAATGCAGACTTTAGTGAAAATGACTAAACCAATTTTAATAATTAACAAACGATGATATTTTTTAGAAACAAAATTAATCCAAATAGGTCTAATTAAGAGCTATCCAAATCAACTTGAATATCATTAAAACACTTCACGGTTGATTAATTAAAAATTGATTAAATTTTTCACTAAATGTTTTTTCTAAGATAAACTATACGTGTAAATAGTGTGATTTTTAGATATATTGTAGGATAAACTTATATCTACCAATGATGATTTTTCAGAGATTTTTAGATAAGCAGATAATGTGCAATAATCAGTAAAAATGGGCAAAATATTGCAATTTTTTACCAAATTAAATTCCATAAATATTCTGCGAATCAGAAAAATACAAATAAATGTTAAAATGGTAGAACAAGAGTTATGCTACAAAATGCAATTTTCGAAATTGAAAATGGACAAAAGAATGATGACTAAATAAACGTGCAAATACAGGGGTATGAATGCAATACAAAAAAAAAAGAAATATGAGCTCAAATGAAGAACAGTGACTTACATGCAATTACTGGAAACTTGAAAATTTTTAAAAACTTGCAAAGGGGTGCAAGTGCCCCCTTTACAAATGCCCAATTCTTTATTCTCCGATAGTCTTCCTCTGTTTTTGAAGATGAAACAGAGGAGGTTCTTGCGAGCTTGACGTTGGCGAGGGGGTGCGCCTGGCGGCGCGCCGTTGGCGAGGCGGCGCCCATCCACATGCGTCGGGCTTCCAGGAGCTTGGCGATGGCGTTGACGAGGGCGCGGGGCGCTCCAGGAGCAGAGGGGTGCGCGGCTAGGCGCGTGCTGTCAGGTCGCGCGGGGGCGGTCGGAGTTGGAGGAGGCGGCCAGAGTTGGAGGGCGCACCACGCGTGGCGCGAAGTCCACGCGCTGGGGCTATGGGGCGGCGCACTGCAGAGCGCGGGCGGAAGCGGCGAAGGAGCGCGTCCGCGCGTAGGTAACCTGGAGGCGGGAGCCCAGGGGGTGGCACGACTGATGGCGTTGGCGGTGAGAACGCGTGGGGAGTCCTCGGCGGGAGGAGCACGCTGGCTACGGTGGTGAGCATGCGCGAAGCGTGCGCGGCCAAGGTGGACTGGAGGCTGACGCACATGGTTGAGGGGCGGCAACGCCGCTACCGGAGGCACGGTGGTTGGGAGTACCTGCAATGAAGAAAAGAGCTCGAGCGTGGCTCGACCGTGGTGGAGAGTAGATGAAGAGAATCAAAACAGGGGAACTTCCCCTGGTGCACAGGGGAGGTCTTCTAATTTGTTTAGCATGCACAAATAAACGATTAATCGGTTGATGAAAGATTGAAGAAAAATTAAAGAAAAATCACCGTTGCGTTCGCAATGTGTGATTTATCCGTAGAAGTGCAATCGGTTTGGTGATTCAGTGGGAGGAAGATGATGAAATAGAGGAGAGAGAAAATGGAAGAGAAGAGGAGGGAAAGGAAGAAGAGAAGTTACCTGGATGGGGATGGATCGAGATGCATGTGAAAGAGGAGCTTAGAGCCCCTCGGATCTTCGCTCTAGACCTCGACGAAGGTCGAGCTCGGCAGCTTGAAACGGCTGCGACAAAGGACGAGGTGTCCCTTGGATCTCGCCTAGCAAAAGGAACCTGTCTTCGCTCGACACGGTGGCTCTCACTTGCTGTCACCAAGAAGAGGGCGGAGCTCAAGGATTTTATGCTCAAGATGGCGGATGGGGATGAAGGAAGGAGTGGGGGGATTATAAATAGGAGGAGGAGGTTGGAGAAGAGATGAAGAAGGTGGAGGAGATGGGGTGAAGTTGGAGGTGTCGAAGGGTGGCTTCTCCCTTAAGTCAAGGGAGAGTGGGAGAGGAATGGGTATCAGACGTTGATGGAGAACCCCCTCATCCAACGGTCCAGAATAAAGGAGAGAAATGGTTTAAGTGGGTGAATGAGGAGGCAACACATGGTGGCTTCAGGAGTTGCCACGTGTCGCTCCGAGAAAAATCCGCAACTAAATGAAAAGAAAAATCAAAAAGAAATAATAGAAGAGGTTAGATCAAAAAGTGGTTAACACGAATGTTGCTTGTCTCGACGAGATCTACAACTTTCGTGAAGGGCCTAAAATCAAAGGAAATCGTCTGTACAAAATGTATTTTTGGGTGGTACCTTATAGATATAAAATACCGCATTTTATCTTTTGTAATTTTTTTGTCATTTTTAATTAAAGAAAAATCAAAATAAAGATAGAAGAAATATAAAAAGAATATTAACAACTTAATCTAATTTTTTGGATTTTTAATAATTAAGAAAATAAAAGAATAAAATACTGGGGTAAAACGGTCAATATGTACAATATATAAAAGGGGCCCAAAACCCAAGTTTTGCATACGAGCTCCGATTTTAATGAAATTGGTCTTGTTTCGAAGATCTTTGAATGTATATTACTTTAAAAGTGAGTAGACCTAATTCGAAGGTTGTATGAGAGAGATATGTGCATTCTAAAATTCCTAGTTTCAAACTTGGATTGAAGGTTTATTGGGCAATTTTGCAGTTAGTATTTTTTGATATTTTTCTTTTATTAGTGTTAATAATATATATATATATATATATATATATATATGATAGAGTTGGTTTTATTAGATTCGGAGTTAGTATAAAATATATACATATAAGGTATTTTAGCTATTATACGGGTGAATAATTACAAGTGAATTGGGCTTCTTATTTTATGCAAATATGAATGCTAAAATGCAGATATTATGCTTGTATGCATGAATGCTAATTAGGTAATATAAGTGGAAATATGTTGCTATTTACTTGGGAACAAAGCTCTATTTTCGACTTTTAGAGTGATGAATCATAGATTCATCAGTCATCTAAGACAAGTGTAGTCACATCATGTACATGTCTCTGGTCGGTAGTAGGTGCAGTGATAACCACATCGCTCTCATCATTAGGATGGAAGCGAAACTCTCCTGATCCGTAATCAATAACGACTCTCACAGAGGCAAGAAAGGGTCATCCCAAGATGATTGGATAGTGCTCCCCAATGGTGGATGTCTCCATGGGCAATACAACGAAATCAACAGTGTAGCTCATGCCCTGTGTCCAAATGACAGCGTTCTCTAAAATACCCTTCGACCTCTTTATTGATCCATCAACAAATTGAACGATCATCCTGATTTTCTTGAGAGGCCCAAAATGAATAAACTGTACCAGTGAGACAAGTATTATGCTAATTGAAGTACCATCATCAAGGAAAGTGTGATCACATGAATAGTCAGAGAAGGTGCATCTAATGAAAGGTGTAGCAGTGTTCCCATTCTTAGAAGAAGGGCGGTGGGTGATGGCATGGGCAGTGGCCATGGTCAAGATATGATGCTTGGATCTGCTCCTTCGCTTTCTCTTCTTAGGTCAAGGAGCAGATAAATGGGTCATAGCCTGTCGAAGTGGGGCTTCAATGATCTCATGAATAATAGTCACCACTTCAGGTTCAGTCAGCATTTTTTGAATTTTTGGATCTCCTCCATACAAGGGAGGAGATTGAAATCAACATCTACACAAGGATGACTAAGAGCAGTCTGTACAGTGTCATCCTTGGGGTCAAAGGTGGTGTGTGGTCAAGGAATCTAGAAGGTCCTTATCCTCACGAAATGGCTCAACCATGTGTCTCCCAAAATCTTTTTGTATTTTTTAGTTTTTCTCATTTTTTTGTATTTTGGGTGATTACAAGCTCTCATAGGTGTCCTCAAATGAATCCATAAATACATAAGGTATATCATCAATGTGTCTCTTATTTAGGCTAGTAAGGTCGCAATCCTCGAATTCATATTATCCACTAACAGGGTCATGTACTCAAGAGCGGTCTTCATGAGAGGTGACTCCCAAAACTCAGTCTCGGGTGGGTAAGGTGGTGGAAAAGGTGATGGCGGTGGTGGGTGAAAGATTAAGTCTTGAAACAATGGGTTGGGTGGATATGTATAAAAAGAAGACTCAAGAGCAAGGTCCTCCTGAAGACAGGGAGGCGGATCAAAATCAAAATATGCTACCTGAAACAAAGGATTATCCTAATATTTACAAAAGTCAGGAGAAAAGTCCTCCTGGAAAAATGGAGGTGGACCGGTTAGAGGGTATGAGGAATCTGCAAAGTCCAGATAAAGATCGCTCTAGTCAGCCATCTCTGAAACAAAATTGAGTGATCGGGAGAACACGAGGGTCAAGTCAAGAAATGTGAGAAAAAGGCGCAAATGCGTGGAGAAGATCAGACATATACAAATAATCACAAACAAATATACACAAAACAAAACCCTTCAATTCACATTTTTCTCAACACAATGAAGACCGTGAAAGTTCGTTCTCTTTATCTTATCGGTTTTAGAGTTAGGTGAGAATACCAAATTGTACAAACACTTAGGTTGGTTTGTGATTGGGGCACTACTCCTTAGTGTGTACGTAGACAAATTAACGTGAATACAATGAAGGGGTTACTCTTGTCAAGATAAGGATTTTTCTTTTTGATTTATTTTAGGGTCGAGTAAGCCTAACAGTCCCAATTTTATTTGTTACCAATTTTTTGGATTTTTGATGAAAATGCACGAGCCTAATGAGAGATCAATTCCTTTTAGATACTAAGTGACAAAATCAGAGGGAGAGAGTCAGAAAAGCAATGTAAGCAAAATCGATGATGAATGCTAAGTAGAAATGCTTACCTTGCCTCTAGCTCTCTTCATGCAAGGATGCTAAGCAGAATTGAAACCTATCTATATGCAAATGCAAAACCGATGAAATCTCCCTAGGATAGTAATTGCTATTAGCATGAAGAATAAAATGCTAACTATTCAGAAATGAGACCTAAGTCCGATCTTGATGCCACTCGATGCCTGCCATAACGGGTGCTGCATGCACTGTATGCGACCTCTCTCAGCACGCGATCTCAAGTTCAAATAAATAGTAATTTAGAATTTGACTAAGTCCAAATGGGAACTATAGGTACATGCAATGGTAGTTAAGTGTTTGGCCTTAATCTATCGTCAAGCAGATCCTAAGCTCGGACTCAATCACACAAAATAAATAAAACCAAACTGAAAAACAAAAAAAAGGAGAACACGACAAAAACAATGAGGCCCCCAAGGGAATAATCCCTCAGGTAGTGGACCTCGTGAGATGCATTAGTGTCCTGAGAGTCTTGAATATTACAATTAAATATTCTCTCTCTCTCACTTTAAATTACAAATAAAAATGAAAAGAAAACTAAGCTGCTATTATCTTCAAAATTTCCTCCAAGGTCTCCTTTTGTTGCTTCCTCATGTCGGCTAGGTCCGGAAGAAGACTTCGCTTCATGTGGGTACACATGCACTCCTAGAAGAGCCTCCCTCGATCCGCGTACCTCGTAAGAAATTCAAACAAAGAGGATGGTTAGACAATTCAATAAATAATATCAAATAAAAACAAAAAGAAATAAAGTGCCAAATTGATAATAAAGAAGACACGTGTAAAAATCCAATCTACACTACGTTACTCCCTAGCCATGGTGACATTTGATAACTGGGGTTTTTTGCTGGTCAGATGTTCCACACAAGGTGGGAACAACATCGTCGAGGTGATCGAGCGAAAAACCCTAGGCAATCAACAATTAACCCACAATATCTATAAAGCAATGAAAAGCAAAATATGTGGAGTTAAAATTTATTGTAACTCTACAAAAGAAATGTATAGGTGCAAGTATTGTAGAGGTCGAACACAGGGAGCAAACGGGAGAATGGGGCAAATCAATGCATAAAATTGTGTTTTCTTCTTATGTATTTATTTTTGTGGCTTTTAAATTTTATATTATTATTTTTTATTTTTTGTTTTATATTTTTAACTTTTAATTTTATATTTTCTATTTTCTTTATATAGTTTATGATTTTTAATTTCTTTTTCTTTTTTAACAAATAATATATGCTTATATAAGGCTATATATATAATATAGGATAATATAGGTATAAATAGAACTAAAAATAAATAACATACAGAAAATAAAATGTTTTTTATTTGAGGTATTTGTTACTATTTTGTGTTTTTTTATATATTTTTGCTAATTTTTATGGGTTTTTGAAGTCAAAAATATCCCAAATCAGGGATTAATTAAATAGGAATAATTGAAATGAATTGAAAAATAACAAATGATGTCAAATAAATTTCAAATCAATTTTAACAAATAAATAACATAAAGAAATTAAAAACATAAAACGATATTTTTGGAATTTTTGAGAATTTTGTAGGTTTTTACAAAAGATTTTGGGTTTTTTTAATCTTTATGTATTTTCCATTTTTTATTTTTAGTGGTTTTTGGTTTGAAGGCTCAAAATACTTAAATAAACAAAATATATTTTTAGGGAATTTTTCAAAATGTTTTATATTTTTTGGTATTTTATAAAGCAAACAGGGCATAGTGTGCTCTTTTTTATTTTCAATAAATGTTACAAAGTCTTAGATTGCAAATTTAAAATTGTGGGTGAAAGTATACACAATCAGATGCTTAACCCTATTTTTTGAGATTTTTTGGAGCATGACATTATATTTAATAAATGTAACAAACACATAAAAAACTTAACTAGCAGAGGGGTATATGCAATTAAAAATAAATGCGAAGGCCATTCTGCAATTTTTTTCAAAAATATATAACTAGAATTAAAACTTCTTAGACTAAACATAAATAAAAATACCTGCAAGGTTATACATGCAAAAATGCCACCTCCCGTGGGACGGCACATGAGGTGACGTGGATTAGACTAAACTATAAATAATAAAACTATGAGGGGCTTTTTGCAAATATTGCAAAAATAAAATAACAAAAAATGAAAGTTTGAGTATTAGATATTAAATACAAAAATATGTTGGGCTAAGTGTGCAAAATACCCCACGTAGCGCAATCTAACAGTTCTGATCGATCCACTAAGACATGTGGCGTGCTCCGGCTACACAATGACGGTCCATTGGACGACAAAGATTAGATCTCTTGTGAGAGATCAACGGTCACAGGCAGGCGTATCCAACGAAAGTTGTGCGAACTGGGAATGAGTCCTGATCGGACAGTCCAAAGGCTATCAGCAAGAACTGGGGAAGAACTCCCTAGTTGCGAGCTTCAATCTGCGCGAACTCCCTTCTCTGGCGTCCTCAGCAACTGCAAGGTGGTCCAAAAGATTCCTGAGGTCCTTCCACGGTAGCTTGAGGTATCAAAATGCCTTGACAAGCTCTGGTGGTGTCGGAAGTCAAGGGTGGACCTGGGAGTGCTCCTGCGACTCAATGAGCAATGAAAAGAGGCTCTTTTCTTTGTTATTTCCAGGGGTTAGTCAAGACAAAATGGGGAAGCCTTAGAAGGCTTCAGTTGATGGAATGGAGGCGTGGATGCCTTGGATGGGGGTCTCCAACGCACGACGGAGGATGGAGACCCAATCTCCAGATCCTAACGAGATTTGGGTGAATGAAAGGTGGTTCAGGCGTGGGTGAAGCGAAGGGTAAGAAGAGGAGGTGGTCAGGTGGGTCGGTAGATGGTCGAGAACAAGGTGGATGTTTCATCGAAGCTAGCCTCCGGCGAACTACGAATGCCTGATTTACGCTACTGCAAGCAATAAAGTATAAAATAAGTGCACTAAATTAACTCTACGACCAAAATTAACCTAAGAAAGCAAGAAAAAAATACCACAAGTCGACCAGAACTGACGAGATGACCTCACAACAGCAGAGACCACCAGAGATGGGTGGAATCAACCCTAAGCCTTACCTTTCTTCACTACAACTGGTTGGAGAGCACTCCTGTCACAAGGATCGTTCCATAGCATGAGAAGAGGAGCCAAAACGGGTGCCAAGAGGATTCGAAAATGGGAAAAGGGATTGGATGGAAGTTATGATCAGGTGATGAAGCAGTGGGAAAGATTGAGTTGGAACGGTCAAATCGATTGAACATTCCTCGAGAAATCAAGGATGCACGAAAGCCCTATGATCGAGGAGAAAAAGTCATGGAGGAATCTCTCCAAAATAGTGCAAGGCGCGAGCTGCAAAAATCGATAAAGAACAGGGTCAAACGAGGCGTGTTAGAGGCTACAGGGCCAGGTCAGTCAGTTGATCGAAGCCAACTAACGGAGTAACCTGGTTGGTCTACGTGGACGAACCAAGAAAAACCAACCCTAAAATTATTTGTAAATTGAATAATAAATCAATAATGAATTTATTAATATTAAATCATAAAATAAAAAATGTTTATTATTTTATGTAGTATTCTAATATTTTTTATTTATTTTTTTCAAGTTTTTTTACAATTTAATTTTTAGGGTATTATTTATATGTATATTTATCTATGTTTTAGGTCTTTTATTTTATTTTGTATTTTTGTTGTTATTATTTTATTCTCTTATTTAATAAAATTATAACTGATTTTTATATACATAAATATATTTTCACTATATTTTTTAATGTATTTTGTACACCTAAATAAATATAGGTGTATATTATATAGTTATAAATATAAGTAATTCATCGATGTATTTTTATACATTATTTTATTTTTGTGATTTCCTTTTGGTTTTATTTTATTTTAAATATGTAGAATTCTACAAATAATATTTATAAAATTATAAAAATATAAAATTATAAAAACAATAAAGAATGACTAAAACGAATATTTTATTGGAGTATATTGTATAATAGGGGTCCAGAACCTAACTTTCACACATTAACTCTAAAAAATGTGATTTCCTTTGGTTTTATTCTATTTTTTGATTCCCTTTTGGTTTTATTATATGTTAAAGTGATTTTGATACATTTTGAGTTTTTATTTAGGAGATACGAGTCTGGGAATTTGGGATTTGGGATTTTAATTTAGAGTATAAAAGTTCACTATATATTATTTTTGTATGAAATCAATTTTGTATTGTTCTATATATTATTATCTACAACTTTCATGTACAAAGCTTCTTTATTTGAGGTATAAAATTTAGAAAGTAAAATAGGTCCCAAAAATGAATTGTTAATGAATTAAAAATGATTGTTTTTATTGAATAAATGACCCTTATCTCTCCATACTTTATTCCTTATCGACCCAATCATCAAGATGCCTAGGTCTCGTGGTTTAGGGTCATAAAATACCTTTAGGAATTTTATTCTTTTTCTTTTCTTTTCTTAATCTATACTTTTGGTATTAAAAATAATATTTTATACACAATAAATGGAACAAATAATGATCATTAACTTGTACAAAAATAATGCTATTTACATGCATTAGCTAGGGTTTTTAGGCCAAAATGATAGAATAAATGTGATGAAATGGATATTCATCACCTACGCACCCTAGTGAAGCAGAGGCCGGACGTTCTACACCACCCAGCAGGAGAGAGCTCCGAGGAGAGACGGGAGAGGGTTGACGAGCAGCCCTTTGTCCACTTCTAGATTAGGACTTTATTTTCCCGCATATTACATTTTTATAATTAATTTGTAACTATTATTGGCACTTGCCCTTTTTCTGTTTTCTAGAACTTAGGACTTTTGACACAACCTTATTCGGGGTTTGTTTCGCCAAGTGCCAGATCACTAGGGGGACCTCACCGGATTTTGGTTTCCATCACTTTATTTTTATTTGTTTTCTTGATGTTTTCGTGTGCTTGAGCCCCTAGACTTAGGTTTTTATTTAGTTGAGTCAAATAGTGATTAGGTTCACATGTCTAATAGAATATATGTTCCTATAGAATTTGATTGGACTTAGTCAAAATAAAGTTGTTCTTCCCGTAATAGAAGCTTCTGTTTAGGACAGTTCTCGCCTTTGCATGCATATATATTAGTTTTAATTTATGTGCGGATCATATTGCATGTAAATTGCTGGAGCAAGGCATACATCTATCTCGTGCATGCATTCATAGTTTCTCACGCATCGACTATTTTGTCTTCCTCCCCATGTTTTCCTGGACTTAAGAATAAAAGAAAATCAGAAAATTGGTTAGACGTGTTTTACTCAAAAATACCAAAAAAGTGATAAGCTAATAAAATTGGACTGCTAATTTTCACTCGACCTTAAAACTAAATGTAAAGGATTATCATCATTGTTTTGGGGAGAGTAACCCCTCCTTGTTTGTAGGTACTCTCCGGACTAAGTGAGGCACGCACACTTAAGGAATAGAGCCTAAAGCCCTGGACTTGTGCCAAGCACTTAGACTTTGATTCTTGGGTCATGTTATTGCTGCAAGCACTAGCCTCAGACGTTAGTAGAAGTAGTCATGTGCGTAAGGAGGTGGATTCCATTAGAACGATTCCTGAGCTCTTACGAGGATAGTTCTTTGTGTGGGGGATTCATCGACTTATTCATGGTCTACTCTAGGAGACTAAACCTGTGAGTTTGTTAAAATAATTGCTTTATCACTATACTCTAAAATTGAAAAGATTAATGACCGAGCTTTCACGATCATCATTGTATTGAGTTGGTGAACTTGGGGGTTTGTTTTCTCATCGTTGTTTTTTAGTACAGATCTACTCTTCACTTCTCCCTACATCACAATGATGGGCAGGCGGTCTCTTAGGCTACCTTTGGTGGGACCGCTTCACAACACACCTGTCCATTCATCTAGGGCAGTTCCAGAAAGCTCAGACCCACTCTCGGAACCTGAGTATTCCAATTTCCACCTTCTTCTTCTTTGACGTTCCCAAACCATCACCTGAGGTACAACAACATCAATCAGAGAAATTTTTTGTTGACTTCATAACAATTGATGTCAGCACTTTTTCCTTTTCAGAGTCTGACAAGATGACCCAAGAGTGGAGAGAGGAAGAGAAGCCAGATATCCACGACGTGTTTGATTAGGATACGATCAACAACACCCTCATGGCATCCCTAGAGGTGATGCAGGGATAGATTAGGGACCAGGCGTTGCTCATGACATAGGTGAGGCGGGAGTTGACACAGATGTGAGATAGGAGAGCAGATGCCAGAGTTGAGAGACCCAGTGGTAGAGGAGAGATTCCTAGATCTGAGGATCGAGCAAATGCAAGAGCATATGCGAGAGCAGATGCGAGACCATTGCGCACCATGAGGGTATTGACAACACTGGTGCGACTCTCACTCATAGGTGGATCCAGCTGTCCGTCATTCTCGGAGATTTTGTGCTCCATCCACAGACGATTCAGTCGTTGCCCAAGTTCCATGGGCATTCCACCGAGGAGCCCCATATACCTCACCAAGAGTTTGAGATGATCTACAACACTCGTCCATGATAGGCTGGTGTACGAGGAGACCATCAAGTTGATAGCCTTCCCATTTTCCTTAGTTGACATAGCAGCCTACTGGCTGAAGCACTTGGGGAGGGTTATAACTACATGGGATCAGTTGGTGACCGAATACCTCAACAACTACTATCCACGAATGCAACGAGAGTGATGATCAGTAACTTCACCATGATACAAATGAGCAGTTCCATGAGGCTTGGGATCGATTCATAGAGCTCATAGATAGGTGTCCATGTCATGAAATCAGCAAGCCCAATTTGGTCCAGAGCTTCTTTTGTGGGCTGACACCTGAGCTAGGGCTTGTCAATGATTCTTGTGGAGGATCATATTTCTCCAATGATGAGGATCAAGTCTGGACCATCTATGAGGAGATGGATGAGAACTACACAGTGATAACCTAGACCCGTGTCTACACTCAGGGGAAGCCTTCTCACCAGGCGTTATCTCACCACAGAGTAGCACGTATAGAGGTTGGTCCATCTTCATCTTCTACAACAGTAGCACTAGCAGAGCATCAGCTACAGATACGGGTATTATCAACCAAAAGTTGGATCACATAAAGATCATAGAGAAGAAGGCGCGTCAAGGCCTGATAAGCTCAACACGATTTATGAGCACGCCCAGAATTTGAGTGACCTTAAGATACAGATCATGTATACTCAATAGGCGCAGATGGTTTCTTTACTACAGTCTAGGTCACATGTTGATCAGGAGAGCAGATCTTCACAGCCATCCGCTTCATACAGACAGGTTCACCACATTCAGGTGGATCATGTTTAGTCACCCCAGCAGTACTAGTTGACACCACCACCTTCACTAGACACACAGATGGTGGTTTATCACAACGATCAGGCATTGGAGTCCCTTCCCCCACCGTTGCACGAGCAGACAGAGCCATTGATGGAAGTCAACAGGATTTGGTATTCCCAGTACCAACAGCAGCCCAGTATCCGTCGTGATCACCCAGGCTTCAGATGGTCTATTGGAAGTGCTCAGTCCCAGCAGTAGCCTCCGACACGGTCAGGACAAGGTATGTAGCAGCAACAGCCCCAGTACTCCCAGCACACAGTTCCTCGACCACAGTACCAAGGTCAGTAGTGGAGGCAGCAGTAGCCTCACTCCCAGTTTCACTAGCCCCCCCCACTCATACCACCAGCAACAGCATCGCCAGCCTCAGCACTTTCAGAGAGGCAATTTATCCAGTTCCATGCACCCTTGTATGAGAACCCAGCTTTAGAGGACCTCGCCTGTATGCTTGCAGAGCAGCAAACCACTTTCAAGAGAGAGATGAATGAGTTCAGGAAAGAGATGAGAGAGATCATCAAGGGCAAGGCCAACATACCCACACAGATCAAGCCAAATTCAAATAATCTAAAGAGAAAATCTGAGCAGGTACAATCTACAGAGTCTGACACTCCTAGTAAGGTACTTGATGATGTGCATTATTTATTTGATGCTGATTTTGTGACACTTTGGAGTGGTAAGCCAACAGGCAGCGCCACATCTAGGAGACAACCGGATGCCCATTTAGGAGCGTTATATGAGCTGAAGAGCAATGTTGATGCCGCTGATGTTGACGATGATGGTGGAGATGGTTCCACCAAGATGGATAATCCAAATAATGGTGTTGATGTTGTCCCTTCTACAGATGTTGCAGATGGTGGTGTCGATGACACTAGTATTCCATAGGACAAGCCAGAGCGTGATACTCATGCCGCTTATTCAGATGTTGTAGGTGTTACTGTGCCACCAAGAGTCCATGTACATATACTCCAGTTGTTTCGACTTCTATTCATGTACCAGAGAATGATGATTTTAGAAAAATACAAAAAAATGGAAAATTTTTGTAAAACAAAAAGATGAATAAAGGAAAGGTTCATGTTTCTTCTTTTGGTCCATCTGATGTGATACGTGATGATGCATGTATGGATTCCAACCATTTGTATGTTCAGAGACCTTTTCCTACTCCAGACCCTCTAGTTTCTGATGAGGGTACAACCACCCCCTTCCCTCAAGCACTCCACTTAGGGAAGGGTCCAAAAATAGAAAATCCCAAAAAGAGACAGCAGATAGACTTCAACGAGCATATGATAGATCGATTTAATATGTATCTACAAGAGGTATTGGAGCACATCCCTCTCTTCTAGAAGAACCTTAGAGAGAAGACCACAGTCCGTAGGAAGAAGAGGCGCAACCACAGTGCAGAGACCCAGGTGCTCACCCGTGCTACATGCTTCATCATCCAAAATTGATTGCCAACCAAGAGACCAGATGCAGGGGATCCATATGTTAAATGCCACATTCACAATTAGTGGTTTGATCGTACTCTATTAGACAGTGGCTCTTGTATTAACCTTCTTCGGACAACCTTACATGACTACTACGAGTTTCTCCCTCTTAGACAGAGCAGGGCAAAACTTCAGTTTATAGACAGATCTGTCAAGAGGCCGAAGGGCTTATTGAAGAATGTTTTCATCATTATTTAGGGCATGAAATTCCTCGTGGATTTTGCTATGTTGGATGTGGAGATCCCTGAATGCATTACTGATACCCCGATCATATTAAGTCAACCTTTCCTAGCAACAACAAAGGCCATGTCTGATCATGATAGAGGGAAGGTATACCTTCACGTCGAGGGAAAGAGTATACAAATAGAGACGATTGAGGAGATGAGAGCCAGAGATTCAACCAACTCAGTGTAGATGACAGACTTGGAGCCAGACATCCACCACGAGTGTGATCTTGTGATTACAGACGACGAGGTAGTTCAAGTAGATGAGGATTCACGTGCTCTAGTCACACCTTCTGAGTTAGAAGATTTACAGATGCCAGTTGACGAGGGTTTGCAAAGCGCACTTGATGAGCATGATACCATAGAGGCTGGTGATACCAATTTGTAACGAGGTTGATTTCATTTCTTATCATTCCGATCCCTCCAAATCAGACAAAGAATTTGACTGGTAGGAGTTTGATGAGTCCCTTCCATGTTTGATTTCTACAGAGCCGACAGCTAGGATAGAGATTATGCTAGTGTAGTTGATAGAGACATCAGTAGGGCCATCTTCATCGAGTTTAGAGACAGAGAGAGTTCTCACATTCAGATCTGATAGCGTTAACACATACATTTCAGAGGCCAGATTTACCATCTCCCAAATGCCCAAAGTTGAAGACCTTACTGTAGAGCATGAAGTATAGATTCCTTGCGGGCGAACCTGAGATGTTTCCAGTCATTATATCAGTAGATTTGATTAATGACCAAGAATCTCCTTTGATGGAGGTTCTTGAGAGGAACCGCATGGTGATCGGTTGATCTGTAGCATATCTCCATGGGATAATTCCGGACATGTGCTCCCACCACATATATCTCGAGGATGACGCTAAGCCTTCGCATGAGTTCCAGCGCAAGGAGAACCCGAATCTTCGAGAGGTGGTCATGAAGGAAATATCCAAGTGGTGGAGCGCCGATTTTATCTACCCCATCTCTGACTCCAAGTGGGTTAGTCCATTACATGTGGTACCCAAGAAGACGGGTGTACAGTTGTGAATGGGGATGGAGAGGAGATTCCTACCCATGTACCCACTTCTTGGAGGGTCTGTGTGGACTATAGAAGATTGAATCAAGCCACCCAGAAGGATCACTTCCTTCTACCATTCATTGATCATATTATTGAGAGATCAACTAGGAAGAGTCATTACTGCTTTATTGATGGGTACTCGGGACATAGTCAGATGGCCATTACGCCTGAAGACCGGGATAAGACAACATCCACATGTCCGTTTGGGACACATGCTTTTAGATGGATGCCCTTTGGATTATGTAATGCCACGGATATATTCCAAAGGTACATGCTTTCCATCTTTTAGGACATGATGGGTAAATGTTTATACGTCTTCATGGATGATTTTTTGGTCTACGATGATGGATTTGATACGTGTCTTTCTTGCCTAGACCACGTTCTCCAGCGGTGCATTATGGTCAATCTTCTTATATCTTGGGAGAAGAGTCATTTTATGATGACTCAAGTGACGGTCCTTAGTTACAACATCTCCAACAAGGGCATGGAGGTCGATCTGGCTAAGGTGGATATCATCAAGAAGCTCACTCCACCATCCAATTTGAGGCAGTTATCGTCTTTTCTAGGGCATGTCAATTTCTACCGATGGCTCATTCAGGACTTTAGTCATATTGGCCAACCGCTTACTAATATTCTAATGGAAGACACCGAGTTCCTTATCGACGATAAGTGTCTTTCGTCATTTGAGACTCTCAAGAATTTGGTTGTACATGCTCATGTCCTGCAACCACCCGATTGGTCTCTCCCATTCGAGATCATGACGGACGCTTTAGATTTTGCCATAGGGGTTGTGCTGGGATATAGGAGGGATGGTTTACCTTTTTCCATTCACTATGCTAGACGTACTTTATATGCTGCCCAGCAGAATTATATTGTTTACAGAGAAGAAGAAGCTAGCGGTAGTCTTTGCTTTGGATAAGTTCAGATCTTACATTCCTGGATCTAGAGTGACTATTTACACTGATCACACTGTCATCCGGTACTTAATGGCTAAGAAGGATGCCAAGGCATGCTTTACTAGATGGATCCTTCTACTCGAGGAGTTGGATATTGAGTTTAAGGATAAGCATGTAGTCAAGAATGTGGTGACAGATCACTTCTCCCGATTAGATCATCTTGAGGATTTAGGGACAACCACACCTATTAATAAGACTTTCCCAGACGAGGCGATTCTTGCTATCAGCTCTCTCCCTTGGTATGCAGACAATGTGAACTATCTTGTTGCCAAAAAATTCCACAAGGTTTGACCAAGCAGTGACTTGAGACTTTCCTAGTGAAAGTCAAGTCGTACCATTGGGAGGATCCCACCCTTTGAAGGAGGGGATAGTGTCTAGCATCAGTGTATTCCTAGCAAGGAGAACCACATCATCCACACCTATTGCTGCAAGCTTGAGATAGGAGGACATCACTCTGGAAGACGGACAACACAAAAGTTTCTCATATCTGACCTATGGTGGCCAACATTCTTCAAGGATTCAGATGAACTCGTGAAGAGGTGTACTAACTATCAGAGGATGGGTAGTTGTGGTCATAGAGATATGATGTTTATGCAACTCATTCACTTCTGTGAGGTTTTTGATGCATGGGGCATCGATTTTATGGGCCCATTCCCTAAGAGTCAGGGATTTGAGTATATTTTGTTGGTTGTAGATTATGTGAGTCGTTGGGTAGAGGCCATCCCTGCCCGGGCCGCTGATGAATCTCGTATTCATCATGCTAAAATTGGTCATTTAGGCTCTGTTCCCCATCATTCACTTGCAATTAATCATTAATAGAGCATTATTAGCATTCATACATGTGTTAATAATATTTGCATTTCATCATGCATGATTGCATTAAAAATCTCAAGTGTAAATTAGCCCAAAAAGCTGCTAACTTCTCTTATTTTTAGTTAATTCATCCTAACTCCGATTGACCCCAAACACCTCCATTGTGTACATATTACTAACCCTGTTAAGTAAAAAATATAAAAAAAATTACTAACTCCAATAAGTGTCAAATAATCCCAAAGTCTAATTTCACATCTTGACAGACTTAAATGAGCATATCTCCCTCATACAGTGTCCGATTTTGGTCTACTCACTTTTAAAGTACTCCATTTTCAAATACCTTCAAAACAAGACCAATCTTGTAAAATTCAAAGCTCATGTGTGAAAGTTGGGTTTTGGGCTTCTTTTGCGCATTTTGACTTTTTGTTATCTTTGACCTCAGTTTTTATGTACATAATTAATCCTTTTAATTTTAATTCTTTTTCATTTGTGTTCTTTGATGAAAGTTTTATTAAGTGACGTAAAAATCCAAATCCTGATTAAAATTGAAATAAAAGAAACTGACTGAGTCCAAGTGTCCGTTGTCGGTCTGTACAAAAATTGTGTATTTCTTACTTCTATTTTATTTTCCTATTTTCTTATTTATTAAACCAAAAAAAATAGATTAGTGTGTAAATAAATTTCTTATATGTTATCGTATTTTTTTCTAGATTTTTATCCTCTCTAAAACCACCAAAAAAATTACAAAATCCCCAAAACCCGGTTTTCTATACATATGGAGAACTATCAAAAATACCACTTCGCACAAGTGACCTCTTTTGCTCTCGGGTCCTTCATGGAAGTTGTAGATCTCATCGAGACGAACAACTTTCCTGAAGAAAATTTTTCGATCCGAGGTCTTCTTCTATTTCTTTCCTCATTATTTTTGAAATTTTTTAGGGGCGACAAGCGGCACCCCCAGGGCATGCCACGTGCCACCCGCACCTCACCCCACTCCCACTCTCTCTCTCCTCCTTGGGTCACGTGCCTAGCACGTGACCCCCCTTCATCTTCTCCAGCCATTCACCTCCTCCTATGGCCATCAAAGCACTGCCATGCATGGCCTCTGGCCATTACGAGTTGCCGCCCCCTCCATCTTCTCCGACGGTTACGAGCCCCGCCCCTCCTCGACATGTAACAGATGCCATCCTAGCCCCTATAAAGCCTCGTCACAGCCGGCCATTTCTCTTATCCGCCTTTCATCAGCTTAGGGACCCTCAGGTGGTGACAGCACCGGCCACCCCAGTCGCTTGGCGTGATCCGAGGTACGTCGTGCCTCGTCGTAGCCCTCCTCAGCGAGGCTGCTCCGGCTCCGACCGAGTGGCCGTAGAGCACTGTCCCTTCCTAGATAACCCTCCTTTTCCTCCTCCTGCTCTAAGTGCTCGTCCCCACGCCCCGCTATGCCACCAACAACCCAGCCTTGCACAGGCTGGACCCCCTGCCCTCTCCGATCACCTCCGCACTAGGAGCACCATCACCATTTCCCCTTGTTCTTGGCTTTGTCTAACCATTTGCAGGAACACAACTCCACCTCCTCCAAGGCGCCACCATCCACCAGGGGACCTCTCCACCACCGACCTTCTTGCGCCGCTCGTGCCCTCTGCCATACAGCCGGTCCTTCACCGTCCACCGTCTCTACGCTCACAGACGGACCTCCGCCGTCCTCCTCCAGCTGCGAGCCTCCTCCACCGCACCTTTCGCGCCTCGCCGCCACCGCTCGGTCGTGTGTTGGCCGAGCTCTGTGGTCCGCCGCACCTCTCGCCTTGGCCGGCCCGCTCGCCGGTCGCCTCCGCCCGATCGCCCATGGCCACGCAGCGTACATGTGTCGTAGGATCGGGCCTCCAACCCTTGATCCTACGGCCAGCTGCAAGCCACACACGATCAAGGGTTGGAGGCCCGATCCTACGACAGCTGTACGCCGCTGATGCGAGGACTGTGTGCAGATTTTTGAGAAAGAATATCATACCATGGTGCGATGTTCCTAGATTTTTGATTTCTGATGGGGGACTTATTTTATTAACGACAAGGTAAGGGTCCTTGCTAATGAGTTCAGCATAGATCATAGAGTTGTCAGTCCATATCATCCACAAATGAGTGGTCTTGCTGAGGTTTCGAATAGGGAGATCAAGACTATATTGCAGAAGGTTGTCCGCTCAGACCGAAAGGATTGGTTACAACTTTTGGACTCAGTCTTGTGGGCATGTAGGACATCCTTCAAGACTCCTTTGAGTACATCTCCATTTCGACTCGTTTATAGAAAGCCATGCCACTTACCTGTTGAGATTAATCACAAGTCAATATGGGCAGTCACAGAGATATTATTGGATCCAGAGAGTGTAGGAGATCAGAGAAGAGAAGAGTTGGTAGCCCTGGAGGAGCTTAGAGATACAACCTTCTCGAATAGCCTATAGTATAAGGACAGAGTAAAGATATGGCATGATTCACACATCAGCCAAAAGTAGTTTGAGTCAAATCAGAGAGTATGGCTATTTGATGCTAGAATGAGATTATTTCCAAGGAAATTACAGAGCAAGTGGACAGAACAATATTTAGTTAGAATGGTGCATGACAACGACTGCATTGGCATATCTGAGTTGTCTTCTGAGTCCACCTTTCCAGTTACTGGTCAGTGCCTAAAGCCTTTTCTTGATCATGCCCCGTTGACCATTCATGGTGCCCTGATTCATTTTGTATGAGATGTCTTCTTTGGTTCTCATCTTTTGCATATCATATCCGATTTACACTTCCGTCTGCCTCTTTATATATTTGTGTTTTCTATTTTATTCTTTCATTCTTCTGTTTTGTTTAACACCCCAAGTCTCGCTTAGGATTCTCACTATTCTTAGGATATGTTTTATCCTAAGCATAGGGGGTGGTGAACTTGTGTTGTTCATATTTCTTTTTATTCTATTACCTCTGTTTTGTTGCCTATACTCAGGGACATCCGACCCCAAGTATAGGGGAGTAATACATGTTTTTGATTTCGTTGATTTTTCTCTCGTTTGTCCCTCAACTTTTGATATTCTTTTATATACTTAGGGATATTTTACCCAAAGTGTAGAGGGGATAGGTCGAGTCATTGATTTCATGAACATTCTCTTCCTCTATTTTCCCCTTTTTGTACATTCTTCTGTACTTAGAATTATTTGATCCTAAGCATCGGGGGAATCACCGACTTCTATTGAATTCATTCTTTCATTCTTTGAGTCATTGTAGTATAGGATTCTTTTCACTTTTGTATACTTATCACGAGTTATGTCTTCCTCCGTCGCTCTTTTGGTCACTATGAGGACATAGGTCAAGCTAAATATAGGGGGTGTCTTATATATTGTATATATACTTTAGCCATAACACGTACTTTGTGTGTGTTAGTAATACAATTGGAATAAAAATATTTTGAAAAATGTGTAAAATTTTTTGCAAAATGATTTGTAAACACTTTTTTTTAAAAAATGTTTGTAAAAATCTTTGCAAAATTTTTTTGTACAATTTTGTAAAATGTTCGTAAAAATGTTTTGGTATTTAAATATTTATAAATTATTCTTGAATCAAATTATGTATATTGTACAAATGTTTGTAAAATGTTTGAAAATAAAATGTTTGCAAAAACCTTTTTGAAAAATTATTTGTAAAATGATTTGTAAAACAAGTTTTGAAAAATGTTTTGAAAAAAAATTTGTAAAAATGGTTTGTAAAATTTTTGTAAAATATTTTATCACATGGGTTGTAAATTGCAGGTATATAAATTATTTGTATATATGTCTTATAAAATCTTTGTAAATAAAACCTATACTTATTTATAAACTTTGTATATTAAAAAATTGTATATAAAATCCTTTAATAAAATTTTTAGATAAAAACCACTTGTAAAATGTATTACAACTAGTGGAAACACTCGTCCCTATCTAGGGAGGATGCATCTCAACCTGGTCTAGTAGCATTGAGGTCTAATGACAGGATGTTGTAGGGCTGCGATAATGCTTCTAAAGAGGGATAGTATACATGCTCAAGAAGAAAAACTCCTTATGCACATACTGCACATGTTGTATATCTTTGAAGAAAATATATATGCAAAAACTCTAAAAAAGAGGACAGGCCTGATTGAAAATAAAATGCATGTCAGAGTGTATACAATTGAATAAGTAAAGATTATGTGATACATTGTCCCATCTCATGGAAGCTTGCAGTTGGATACTTGGCTACATTGGTCGAGCTCCAAGGGATATGTGGCTACACTGGCCATGGTCCATTCTCTTCTTTCCCCCTCTTCTTGAGCTAGTTGCACTTGAACTTAGAAGGGAATACCCCGCTCCTCGAGGAAAGAGTTGCTAGATCGAGGGGCTAGAGTTACTTTATTGAGGGAGATTGTTTCTTTAATATTTATGAGGTGGGGAGATATATATCACTTACATAGTACAAATAAAGATTCATAGTCATAAGAGTTTGCGTATGTAGACTTGGTCTGACCTGACTGTTGAGGCGACCTGAATAGGAGTCTTGTGGAACTTGAGGGATGTTAGGTCTTAAATCCATTTTCTAGTAAGGTTCCACCAAACTAATATTCTAAAGGTCTGACTAAGCTCCATACTACAATTACATGAAGATAAGTTTAATAATCAATTTGTTCTAAGTTATTTGCTTTTTCTTTTCTTTATTTCTTTTTTCAAATAAGTGTTTTCTAAGGGACTAGCAAAACTAAAGTATAGGGGAATGATAAATCCATGATTCACATCCTTTATTCTTTTATTTTAGAAGAAATTCCTTCGTAAAATACCCGTGAATATATATCAAATCCAATAAATTAGCATTTGTGCATGCTTTTGCTAATAATTCATTTTTAGCATTCTTTTTAACCAAAATAAAAGAATAAAGAATAAAAGAAAAACGAAATAAATAAATAAATGTTGTAATTATGTAATAAGTACATACTGACCCGAGCCTCGATAGAAGGTCAAATATTGGCCAGATCGATAAGGAATAAAGTAGGGAGAGATAGTATCTCTATTTATTCATAAATTCCAAAGAAATACTTGTTGATATTATTTATTATTTATTTATTCGATAAATATCTATCATTGTTCATTCATAAATAAAAAGATCTCAAAATGATTTATTTCCTTAATAAAACTTGTAAATAAAAAATTGTATTAAAATTATGTACAATGTACAATACATATACATGTATTTATTTATTTATTTTTGTGAATAAATTGTATATATTGTATTTTTAAATACTCGTAAATATTCCTAATAATTGAATAAAATTAAATAAAATTCATAAACATAAAATAAATTAAAATAAAAATCAATAATGCATTGTACAATAATCCCAAATATGTATATATTGAATAAAATTTTATTTATTTAACACTTGTAATTAATTTGTAAAAATTCAATAAAATTAAATTTTGTACATTTTGAATTATTTTGTAAATAAATAAAATAAAAAAGTTAAGGTATTTGTGTAAAAATAACAAAATAAAAATATGTGTATAATATATAAGTATATCATACATATACATGCTAACATATAATGTATATACTACTATATATCTATTATTAAATTTAATAAAAACATAAAAAAACTTGTAAAATAACCTATCATTTTTATTTTTATAAATTCTTATTTTAAAATCATTTGCTATTTTTTATTAATTTTCCTTTTATTTTGTAAATTCCTTTTTTATTAGTCAACCTGGGTCTGTTGACCCAGGTCAAGCTCCCAGGTCTGACCTGGACAATTGCTCGCCAGACCCGATTTCTCTATTTTCTCCTGCTGGAGTCCTACCACCTTCTGCCTCGATTCACATGCTTGATTATTCGCTAGGGATCCACAATACTCACAGATACCTAACCTTGGTAGGATCTTCCTCGGATTGCGCGATTCTTTTCTATTCTTCCCGAGACCTGGGAGCTCCTATAGATACTCTCCTCCACTTCCGTCGTGCGGGTAGCTCACTCCGCGCCTCCTTTCCTCCACATGCATCCTTAGGGTAGTGAAAAGACTCCATAGAATCCTTTTGGAGCTGAGATTGGTAGACAGAGAGCATTGCTCACTTCATGGCCGGAGCCCTCTACCGCGACCAGCCTCCCGCAGCTGTGTCGAGGTCACAACCCCACTATTCCCTTCGCAGTTTTTTGCCTTTCACTCCAGTAGCTTTAGGTACCACCATCCTTTCCATTTCATTATTCATTTTTTATTCTTCTATTTACATAGTCGTTTGCCATATCTACTCCTACCATCGGGTCTGGAGCCCCATCATCCATATCCAGCCGCTTCGATTGACTCGTCATATCGTTGTTCACCTTCCTATCCACCCTGATCACCCTCAGAACCAAACTTCGGGTCGAATTTAAGCTCAGACTTCCTCCTCCACATATGACAGAAGTCAACTCCACCCCCCCCCCCCAGTCGCTTCTTTGCTTTTCATCTCCAAATAACATCGGTCGGAGCTACGCCTCCGAGTCTTGCATTTCCTTGCAGACACTGGTGGATGTGTGGAGCTCAATTTGAGTCCCAGTTGTAATGATGGAGCACCTCTAAGTGCAGTACCTCCTAGCCTATCATCCAGCCGCATAACGAGACATATGAGGCTCCCATTCGAAGCGGAGCATTTCTAGTGATGTGCTGGACCTTGTAGCCAATCATTCCGAGGTTTGGAGCGCAAGATATACCTGATCGAAGCTCATCCGACTGCACCTTCTTCATGTTCTTCGAGATGCCTTCTCTTTCATCAGATGAAGAGACCGCTCCCCAGATTTGATCGAAACCGCCCATTCACGCCCAAATTTCAGTGATCTGATCAGATCTTTATCAGATCTAACGCGCACGTTCCTGCCATTTTCAGGCAGTCAGATCCTTTCCAGGAGCCCATCAGGAGCGTACACCATGCCTTGTCGTCAAAGCCGTCAGATCTTCAAATAATGGCCCATCAGGGTCGTACATTAGAGCACACGTCTCGCACGTGCCTGTGGGTATACTGCACTTTATCCCTTTGCTTTTCTTTTGTTTCGTTTTAGTTTAGTAATTGTAAAAGTAGTTTTGAACAATTAGAGCGAGGACCTTAAAGTTTTTTTATTTGCATTTTAGTCCAGCTGAGTTGAAGTCACGTGTATCTTCACGTGTGTTCTTGGATGTTTCATTTTCAAACCTGTGTTTTTCATTTGCTATCTGAATCAGAATAGGTTTTGAGTATTGGCCTTTATACCCCTGTGAAATTGTCACGTGTTGTGCGTGACTTTGCTTTTATTAATTGCATTAAGGCCCCTGGAATTCAATTGCTTGTTAATATTTGGCCCATGAATATAAATAAATTGCAGTTTGATCCTTCTCTAGCCAGCATTTTTCTTTTATGTCTTTTTTTGCAATAAATATTAAATTAGCCCCAAAAATTCCACAAAAATTCCTTGTCGCTCCTACTAAATGTTTTTCATGTGGTATTTTTTAGTGTTGATTTTCTTTTATTTACTTCATTAAAAATTCAAAAATAGTATAAAAACTCCCTGTTTACCTTAGAAAATTCATAAAAAATCAAAAAAGTCTTCAAAAATTCTAAAATAATTAGAGTAGCCTTATTTTGACTTGTTTTATTTCTATTTAAATTTCATCTTTTTTTCTTTTATAAAGCTCTAAAAAATTACAAAACCCTAAAAAATATATAAAAATTATATAAAATCTTTGAAAAATCCAAAAATTGTGATTTCAGTTTCTACTTGAAGATATTTTTATATAGTTTTGATTAAAATTGGTTTCCATGAGTTTTGAGTTTATTTGATATTTTTAATTTGAAAAATTCTCATGATTGAGTTTTAGTTTTTCTTAATTTTTGATTTTTATAAAATCCATAAAAATATAAAAAATCAGACAAAAAATTAATAGAAATAGTATAAAATATAAAAAATGCAAAACAATTTTGTTTGGAATTTTTTAATATTTTTATCCTATTTGAAAAATACAAAAAGAGTATGTGTCTTTTATTCATTGTCTTTATTTGCATTATTTTTAAAAATTACAAATTTGCAACATTAAAAACCACTAAAAATCATAGAAGAAAAAAATAAAATCCTTTGAATCTCTTGATTTGACTACCAAGGTTTAATTATTCTCCTTGTCTTCGACTCTGGTCGCTATACCATGTCAATAAAAGTAGCTTAGACCACTCGCTTGATTTGTTTGATTTATTTTGTGGTTGAATAAGATTTTCTTGATTTGCACCTAGTTGTCTTAGGTAACAACGATACATTAATTAATTCCTTAACTTGAGTCAGCTTTCGTGTTATTACTTATCTTCATTAGTCGGATCTTGGGGTTTCTTTTCACCCATATCACCATCGAGTCAGCATTCATGGTCCGGCTCAAACTGACTCTCTTCTTGAGCCACAATTTTGCCTCGTCTGGTTTGACCTCAACCCTCATTCGGTTAGAGTCTTGTCCGGACTCTTGTTCTATATGCCATCCCCACCCTCCTCATTCCTCCCAATGTCGCCTTCTAGTACCCTTAGGCATGTTGTACAAGTTGAGGAAGCCCACATTGAGGAAAGAGATGATATTATTGAGTCGAGTAAGTTAGAGGCTGGAGTGAGTATGCTTCCTTTGCAGACTTTGGATCTGATTTGTGTGATGTTATTATTGATGTCTCTTCAGTTGCACACCAGGTTGAGGATGTGATCTCTGAGGCAGTACAAAATTTACAGTATTATACTGATGTTGTGTGTTTCCAATTTCCCATACCGACCATTGAGTTGGTTCTGCACGTCATGTTTCATGAGCCTGGTGTACCATCTCTGCCGGTACCTCAGGAGATGGAGTCAGAACCCACATTGATTTATCCTTCCTACCAGTTGATTTATTTCCCTCATCCTGACCGCCATATCCCCATTGAGCACATTATTGATTGTGATACATACCATGACACATTCCAGCAGATATTGTTTGGTGAGGATTACCGTTTTCACATGCCTCATTTTAGTAGCCCCACCTATCTACCATACATCCTCCTGATCAATGAGTGTGATTATTTCTTCGAGGATGAGAGTTTAGATGCCAACATGACCTTGCTTTCCATTGATCATCTTGCATTACACCGTGAGGGTTTTCTGTTGGTGGATGCAATAATTTCTAGGTCCTCGATCTCCCCCACTGACTTTGCAGCCGGTCTGTCGACTGTAGAGACCGAGTCGTATGATTTTTGTGGCTCCGTTGAGCCTGATCTCCTTGATGGCCCTCGTGAGGATGAGCCACATTTTGAGGCGTTCGATGAGTTCCTTGATTTTCAGACTATATGTCCATCGAATGCCCAGATACGTAGAAAGTCTCATGGTCCTTACTTTTTGCATCTTTACGAGACTATGATTGACGTGGCGAATTCTATCACTGATCCATCCTTCTCCACGTTTGACTTCATTGGCTTTAATCACTCACTCCATTCCTATAAGCCGATGATTTCTTATGGACCATCATAACATGGTTTTAGTTTCAGATTCTCTACTCCCGGTGGTATGCACCCACTTGATTGCATATTTGGTTGCTCTTCTTGGTTTCCTTGTTATTCTCTTTGTGAGACAATGAGAAGAGTATGATCCATCTGACAGATGTTGTCATGAACATTGACATAACATTATCCTAACCTTTGTGCCTAGCTAGGGACGTAAAACCTTGTGCTCGTTGAGAGGCATCTCAACAGATCCTCGCCTCTTGTATATATCTATTTCGTCTTTTATTCCTTCTCTCTTTCATTTGTCATATACACCCTAGATCATTCATCATATCTGTGTGTCTATACCTAGGAGGTACCTTGTCCTAAGTATAGGGGGTGTACCCACTGTGTTGTTATTCCCTTGTTCCATTTCATCACTCTTGTTGTTGCATATACTTAGGGATATCTTACCCTAAGTATAAGGGGAGTGATGCATACATTCACCCAACATATTTTTTCTTTTTATCGGATTCTTGGTCACCTCAATTGTCTCCTCTCCTATTGATATTTATGTCTATACTTCGGGATACTTTAACCTAAGTATAGGGTGAGACAGCCTGAGTTGAGTTGTTCATTCCCACCCTTGACCCTCTATGCCTTGTGTCCAACATGCTATACTTAGGAGTATTTCATACTAAGTATAGGAGGACGATCAACTTCTCATTCTTTTATTTATTTATTCGTCTGACTTTAAGTATACGCAGCCTGAGTTATGTATTCCTTTTTCTTTCTGAACTATGTGGACATAGTTCAAGCTAAGTATAGTGGGGTCGTATATACTTCATATATACTTTAAACATAACTCATACTTTCATATTTTTAATAATAATCTGGCTAAAATACAATTAAGTAGTTGTAAAGAATGAAATCAATAAAAACATGTATAAAAATTCTTCAAAATTCTATGTGTATATTATTTAATAAATCATGCTAAAAATGTTTTGCGAAATTGATTTGAAAAATGGTTTTGAAAATGTTTGAAAAACTTTTTGTAAAACATTTTCAAATCTTTTTAAGCATAGTTTGGTTTATAAAAATTCTTTTTATGTGAATAAAATATTTTGAAAATCAGTTTGCAAATGGTTTGGAAAATGATAGTAAAAATATTTTGAATAATCAATGCATACTGTTTGAAAAATCTTTGCCAAATGATTTTCAAAGTTTGTAAATGTCTACAAAAACCTTTTCTAAAACCCCATAAAAATTTGCAAAACTTTTCAAAATCCATAAAAAGATTAAAGCCATAAAATTACATAAAAAATTTTCTTTCATCATACATAGCATTTGCATTTTTTGAACTGGTCATAACAATTCAACTAGTCTAAGTAAAATCCGAAGATTGGAATTTGGTTGGACATTAATCCACTTAATCACATAAACCTTATAGGAAATCGAATTGATATGCTTCAGGTCTGCTAGACTTAACTCTTTGAGACCACGAGACTTGGTTCAGTGTCTTCTTGACTGCCTAAGTAGAATATTTCAGAACACATGCATGACTCTTATTGGCAGTGACCTAACTTGCATACCTGCACCTTACCTTTTTCTCACCTCAGTTGAAGTGGTAGAGGGTTGGATTTGCAGGCATGAGATACAAGCCAATGGAAACATTGGAAGTCACACATTCGTGGCTATTGTACCCCGACCCGATTCAATAGCCATGAGTTCTAATGATAGAAGTTGTGGGTTACAATAATGCTTCAAAAGAGAGATAGTCTACTGGCTCAATAAGATAAAGTACTTAAGTAAATTTTTTTGTACATAGTATTCAAATATATATATGGGAAAATAAAAAACTCCAAAAAATATGGGAAAAAATCAGGAAAAAATAAATCCCCATCGAATTGTGTATATAGTCAATAAGCAAGCTTCAAAGTCAAATGTATGTGAGCATGTAGCCTGATGACTTGGCTACACTAGTTAAGCATCCTAGGATAGGTAGCTACACTGGCTATCGCCCATTCTCTTCTCCACCTCCTCTTCTTGAGTCGGTTGCACTTGAACATAGAAGGGAATACCCCGCTTCTTGAGGGAAGAGTTGTTAGAATGGGGAATTAAGGTTACCATGTTGGAGAAGACTGACCTTTACAACTTCAGGCGAGAGGAGCTACATATCACTGACATTGTACAAGGTATACTCGTTGTCATAAGGGACTGCGTATGATATCGACTTGTTCTGACATGGCTTTTGACAAAACTTGGGCAGAGTCTTGTGGGTCTTAGAGACTGTTGTGTTTCAAATACATTTTCCAATGAGGTTCCGAACAAACCTAACTTCCAAGGATCCGACTGAGCTCCAAACTTTGATTTTACGAAGAAAAGTTCAAAGTTAAAATCAATCCAAGTTTTTTTTCTTTTTCTTTTCTTTATTTTCTTTTTTGCACTTATAGGCATAAGTGTTTGCTAGGAACTAGCAAAGGCGAGTATATGGGGGTGATGAACCTCCATTTCATCACCATTGTTCTTTCATTTTAGCCTTTAAACCTATCTAAATGCATATATAAATCATATTTTACATAAATTAACATCTATTATTTGTTGTGTAAATATTGTATAAAAGACTATATTAAAGCCAAAATAAAAGAATAAAAATAAGAAAATGAAATGAAATACCAAAGGTATTGAATGACCCTAAACCCAGAGACCTAGGCATCATGATGACCGAGTCGACAAGGAATAAAGTAGGGGGATATAACAACCAAAAATACAATAAACCTTAATTCATAAATCCCCAATAAGTCAATTTTGGGACCTATTTTATTCTTTATTTTTTATACCTCAAATCAATAAGCATTGTACATGAAAGTTTTAGATAAATATATATATATAAATACAAAATTTATTTCGCACAAAAATAATGTATATTATGCTTTCTACAATAAGAGTAAAAATCCAAAATCCAAACTTCTCAGACATATATCTCCTCCATATGAACTCAAAATTCCTCAAAATCACCTTAATTGTATATAACTTTTTATTATCTATTTAACGAAGTAGTTTCATTCAATTTGGAATTAAATGCAAAATTTAGGTTTTAGACCCCTATTCTACATTATACCTTAATAAAATATTCATTTTATTTATTCTTTATATTTTTCATAATGTTATATTTTTATAATTTTGTAAATATTATTTATAACATATGTACATAATAAAAATAAAATAAAGCCATTAAAAATATAATAAAATAAATAAGTCTTTTTCAATACATAGATAAATACCTTGTACATATACATATATAATAAATAAACATATTTATTAAAATGTACAAATAACTTCAAAAAAAACAATAAAAATATAATTATGTATATTTAAATAAGCTATAAATATAAAAATTATGAATATAAAAAATATAAAATTTAAAATAGAAAATAAAAATAAAATATACAATATATAGGTAAATTTACCTATAATTATAATTGTAAAAAGCAACCTATAATTAAAAAACTTGTAAAAATAAATGAAAATCATATCAAAATACTACATAAATTAATAAATATTTTTCATGTTTTAACCTAAAATTAAAAAATCATTTATTATTTTATTTTGATATAATAAAGATTTTATTTTTTTTGTCATTTTTCCTTGCCACGTGGACCAATGGCAAACTAGTCAAAGTTGACCCCGGTCAACTCTCTGGCCTCCCTGGGCATGCACTTGTCAGACCATTGCACCCACTACTTCCTCGATTTTCTTCGTCGGATTCTTTCGCTCTTTCGCTCTGATTCCTTTAAGACTTTTACGCCTCGATCCAAGCTCTTTCACGCGCTCATGATATCTCGATCGATGGCCTCATGAATCGAGAATTGTTCACCATATCTTCCCCGCCTGTACAAAATCCACTGTCGGACTTCCATTTGATTTTGATATGCTTTTCCTCACTGAACCACTCAGATCCTTGCCTCAACGAGTTGAGGAGAGTGGCAGGCTCCTCCTTGTCTAGTTTGCAGCGTGTCGTAGGTGCTAGAGTGGCGCTAATCCCCATCGACGATGAACTCTACCACATAGTTCGGCTCCCAAGTCTGCGACCAAGTTTGAGTTGTCTTTTCTTTTCTTTCTAGGTAGCTTTTAGTCCCTACTTTCATTTCCTATCTTTAGTTTGCGTTTGAATCAATCACAATAGCGTAAAATTCGCCACATGTAGTTCGTCGGAGCTCTAGTCCGGCAAGCCTTCCACCGTCCATTGTTTTTATCCACCTCGCCTTTCACCACCATCTCATTTCCCTTCCATTTCTCCACAATCCTGACCACTCATCCACCTTTGTGTCCTCTTGGATTGAAGGATCAAGGTCCTTCTCTGCTTCTTGTCGGACCTCTTTGTCCCTTCCACATTCCTCGCCTATTCTACCCAAAGAAATGCCAAAGACCTTCTCCTTTGTCTCATCATGTTGTTGTGCATCTTTGCAGGACCTAAAGACCCCATCTGAGGGGTAGGGAGCTCTAGAAAAGGCCTCCAGCTTCATCAATCTCCAGGTCTCTATCGATGAGTCCGAGACCCATTCAAGGAATCATGTAGCTGCGGACCACCTTGAGGAATCTCTTTAGCATCTCGGCAACAAGTAGAAGGGTCGGAGCGTTGATATTTTGCGGATTGAAGTGAAGAAGGGTGGATGTTCTTCGCGTGCAGTAGCATCCCTTGTATGGATGCCCCACTCAAGTTCTAATCACCATCATTGGATTGAGCAGAGCTACCGACCATCAGTTCAGATCAAGGATCCAATCCGAGTCGGATATCGACAAACCATCATCAAGCATTGGTAGAGCGACACTTGGATAAGTGGACGTCCAGCACCGTCGGATCACCTAGCAGGGGTAATTTCACCTTATGCCCCTACATTTTTGTAGTTTATTTTTGGTCCAAAAACTTTTATCTACAGTTATATTGATTTTGTAAATATTTGTAGTTGACCCACTGTACTATTAATATTTGCATTTAGGTCTAGTCCACGTCACCTCGCGTGCCCGTGCGCGTGAGGGGGCTGGACATTTTGCACCTAAGCCCTCGGGTTATTTTTATTTCCATTTAGTCCTTTAATTTCTAATTTCAATATTAAAACTTTTGAAAATTACATAAAGGACCTTACACTTTTTGAATATCACATTTATGCCCATGCTAGTGTCCAATAATTTAAAAACTCTAGGCTTTTGCATGTTTAGCCCTATAGTTCTTTGAGGGGTTTGGGAAACAAGAAACATTTTCTAGAAATTACGTTTAGATCCCTGCCAAGCAATTTATTTTTGTTGTCTTTATTTGCATTATTAAAATATCAAATTACATCTAAAAATTCTAGGATAATTATTTCAAGAGCCTCACATTATTATAAATCACACATATTTTTTGTGGGCCATTTAGTTTAATTTTCCCATTTCTTAAAAATTAAAAACCATGCATTTTTCTTGTTTGATATTAAAAAAACATAAAAATTACAAAATCCTTTTGAAAAATTCCAAAAAAATATATTTTGTTGTGACTGCATACCAAAAATCCCTTAAAATAACAAAATAAAAGCACAAAAATTAAAAGCTCCAAAATCCGTATAAAAATCTTTTAAAAATCTAAAAAAATTTATTTCTATTTTTAAATTCTATTTATATAATATACTATATATTAAAATTAGTTTTGGAAAATTTTGGGACTTCAGCAATTTAAATAACAAAACATTCGATCTATTAATATAAGTCACTATTTTGACTTTTTAATTCAATTAAAAATCTAAGAAAATTGTAAAAATTATAAGAAAAATATCAAAAACTGAGAAAAACCTAAAAACAATAAAAATATTTTGATTACTTTTATTGTTATATCTATAAATATAAAAGCTTATATTCTTTATATATAACTACATTTACTTTTATTATAATTCATTAAAAAAATTAAAAATTTAAAAAAAAATAAAAACAATATAAAAATTATAAAATTCAAAGTTCAAAAAAATATGAAAAAAAAACCCCGTAAAAATATATATTTAAAAACCCAAACAAAATACAATAAAAGAGACTAAGAAGATATTTTTGGAATTAATTTTTCCAAACTATCTTGTGTGCTCCCTATGTTCGATCTCTACTATACTTGCACCTATACACATCTTTATAGAGTTATAATAAGTTTTATCTCCACATTTTTGCTTAACATTGCTTGATTTATTTCATGGATCAATCGATGTTTGAATTCAGGGTTCCTGAGCGGTGACCTCAGCGATAATTTATCTCGCACTTCGTAAGGATGTTTTAGACCCTCGCAAATCCCTACTCAATGGCTACATATCACTTACATCGTACAAGATAGACTGATAGTCATAAGGGTATGTGTATGATATGGACTTGTTCTGACCCGGCTTTTAAGGAGACGGGTAGAGTTTTGCGGTTTTTTGAAGATTATTAAGTTTCAAGTTCGATTCCCAATAAGGTTCCGACCAAAGTTAAATTCCTAAAGGTTTAACTGAGCCCCAAACTTTGATTTTATGAAGATAAGTTTAAAAGTCAAAATCATTCCGATTTCTTTCTTTTTCTTTCCTTTATTTTCCTTTTCTGCACTCATTGCCATAAGTGTTGACTAGGTACTAGCAAAGGCAAGTATATGCGGTGAAGAATCTCCATTTCATCACCTTTATTCTTTCATTTTGGCCTTAAATCATTAGTTAAATACATGTATATAGCATTAATTTGTACAAAATAACACTCATAAATATTGTATAAATGCATGAATTTAATTCCAAAATAAAATAAAGAATGAAAGAAAAGAAAAGAAAAAGAAACAAAGTGTCAAAGACATCGAATGACCCTAGACTCTGAGATCAAGTCAATATTAACTTGGTCAACAAGAAATAAAGTAGGGGAGATGGGGCAGATTAATTGTATAGAAGATGCATAAAAACCATAATTCTATCATCAATAAATAACTTTTGTCCCCCTATTTTATTATGCATTTTAGACACCTCAAATAAAGAAACCCTCAACATGAACATTGTACATAAAAGTACAAAGAAGAATACAAAATTAATTGCAAAGAAAAATATGCACAGTGTGACTTGGACACAAATCAAAAAGCCGCAAACAAAACTTCACAGACATGTATCTCCTCCTTATGAAGTCAAAATGGACCAAACACACCTTTATTGTTCATAAAATCTAATTATCTTTTAATGAAGTTGGTTTCTTTAAAAATAGAGTTAAGATGCAAAAGTTGGATTTTATGTCCCTATTATACCGTGAACCTACATATCTTATTCAATTTATTCATTCTTTAAATTTTTAGCTTCCTTATATTTTTAAATACTTATAAATATTATTCGAGACATATTTACAACATAAATATAAAATAAAAGAATGAGAAATACATTAAAATAAATAATGTACTAAGATATAAAAGTTTATTATACTTATAATATAAATACCCCTATTTATTTAAGAACAAGAATAAAATCAGAAATTTTAAATAAAAATCTGTAAATATGTATTTAAATATATTGTGAATATATAAAATAAGTGTATAATAATAAAATTTGAAATTTGAAATAAAAATAAAATGCTTGAAATACATGTATTTATGCCTATGTGTATACATGAAAAATGAACACCTAATAAATAACATTGTAAAAATAAATAAATATTATAATAAAATACTACATAAATAAATAAAAATATATTTGTGTTTTAACTTTTAATTAATAAAATCAATTATTATTTCTGTTTGATTTAATAACATATTTAATCCATGTTATTTCATGATTGGTCCACGTGGAACAATCAGGGTTCGTCTTTTGTTGACCCTCGAGTTAACTGTACATCTTCCCTGCCCCCTCTATTAGAACTCATGGACGCTCCTTCTTCCTTGATTTTTGACGCTCAAACCATGCTTCTGATCACATCGACTTCTTCACGAAACCTCTGCTCCATACTCCCCTCCATCTCGCCATCACCCTAGATCTCATTAATCAAGTACCTTCTTCACGCAATCTCCTTGCCACTTTTTCACTTCACCTTGTGTATAAATAAACCCTGATCTGACTTTTTTTGTTTTGATCCGATTTCATCCCCATAACCCTAATAGGAACCACTTGAGTCGAGTTCCTGGTGATAGCTCGAACTCCTCAGGCCTTGTCGGTGAGGAAAAGGGTGAGATTGGAGGTTCGCCACCACCAGAAGCTTGCTCCAACGAAGGCTTCCTGCTCCTTGACACCCAGGTCAGGTCAATCTAGTAGTTAGGTTTTTCTTTCATATTCATTTCAGTATTGTAATTTCATCTTCAGTTCTCGCATTAAGTCTCTAGTGTAGGTGTAATTTTAATTTCTTTGATTGTTGGAGTCCAACTCAAATCCACAGTAAACATCTTGTTTTCGACCCACCAAATCACTCTCTTCTCCATTAAATCCCCCCCACTTCCCCCCCTTGATTCTATAAGAATCAAGGCGAATTCGAAGCTCCATCCCCCACCATCATCATAGATTCTCCACTCCTTCACCACATTATGCCTCTTCCAGCTTCAAGATTTGGCCGGGGCACTTCACCTCGAGCCAAGGAGTGCTTTTGTGCATGAAAATAGCTGAGGAGGAGGCACCTGGAGCGGAAAGAGAAGGATTGATCCACCTTTCAGGTCGCCTGAACACATCGACCTCCAGACCTCTCCCCAACAAGGTCTGGACTCCCTCAAGTATTCCTGCATACATGGATGCTCCCCTAGAAGCTTTTGAGACCGAAGCGAGCGTCGGAGGAGGCTGGAGCTGCAACAAACAAGGGATTGAAGGCCATCCAGGGCATGTTCTTAGGGTGTTCTTCGTGACACCCCCAGAACCGTCACATCAAGAACCTGACCCATATCTAATCTGGGTCATGGATTAAAGGTGAAACGAAGCATCCTCTACTGCCGTCAATCGGTTAAGTGGAGTCAACGTGGCACATCATGCGTCGTCGGATAGCGTGCACGTGCAGGAAATTTACTTAGAGCCCCCACTGACTTTTTGCATTTATGTTTTAACTTTGTAAATATTAAGTTTGGTTTAAAAACTTTTGTAATATTTACAAAGGGCACCCCAAACTTTTGATAATTACATAGAGGTCCCCACACCTTATGTGTTGCTCTACATAAGGCATTGTAATATTTGCAACTAGCCCCCCTAGCTTTTAGTATTTTGTTGTAGTCTTGACATTTGTATAATTACTATTATATTTTGGGGAAATTCATGCGTAGAACCTTGTGCTTTATTTTAATTTCAAGTATACCCCTATCAGGCTACATATTTTATTTATTTGCTTTTCTATTTTTATTAAATAGCTTCTGAGCTCTGAATATTCTAGGAAAATTAAAGTAGATGTCTGATATATAACCTATTCACATTCACTTTTTTATTTTGCATTTTACTATATTTTCCTATTTTCTAAAAATCAAAAAGTAGTTTTATATTCCATGTTTGCTTATAAAATCCAAAAAAATATAAAACTACATTTCATAATTCCAAAAACATTATACTATATATATTATTATATATTCTACTTCATGCCAAAATCACAAAAAATATAAAAGGAAAACTTTAAAAATCATGAAACCCTAAAAAGACCATAAAATCAACAAAAAACATTAAAAATACAAAAAAAATAGTTTTTTATTTGTCTTTATTATATATTATATATTACAATAATTTTGAGAAATTTTGGACCTATTATATATTTTTAGTACCCAGAACAATTCAACTTATTTATTATATTCCCTATTTTGTACATTTTAGTACATTAAAAATACATAAAAATTAACACACTATATACTCCAAAAACAAAGAAAAATATCAAAAAGACAAAAACATTTTATGTTCTAAATTTTGAGTATATTTATATGTATTTAAATTTATAAAATCCTATATATACTCTATATACCTTATAATACTTATATACTTCTTATTACTTATAAATATATATTATATTTAAAACTTTCAAAAAAAAGAATGTCCCTTTATATATGCATATATATACTATATACTATATATTATTTATAATCTATAAAATATCATTATTATTATACGCATACATATTATACTTTAAAAAACTCAAAAAGAAATTTAAAAATGCAAAATTAAAAAGAAAATAAAATTTTTAAAAAAATTTAAAATAATTAAAATAATTAAAATAACTAAAAAGTAAATATAATTAAAACCCATAAAATAGAAAAACGGAAAAAGTATACAAAAGTAATTATTAATTAATTAATAATAATTATCCCTATCTATTGTTTGCTCTCAGTAGTTCAACCCCTGCACTTATGTGTTATACACATCTTTTTGTAGGACATAATAAATCTCGCCCTGTATTTTATTCATTGTTTCGTCGTTATCGTGGGTTGATTGTTGATTTGTTGATTGAGATGTGTGTCGAGAGATGAGAGAGGGCCGATATATCGATTTCCAGATCCGACTTATCAGACACTGTAAGCTCCTCTAAGATTGGACGTTAGCCACCTCTGCCAGATACTCAACTATCAGGCCGACCGTGGCAGTGATACGATGACTCAAGATACTAGAGGAAGAACATGGAAGGATAAGCTTCCCAGTATCCTTTGATTGATGACTCTCCTCGACTCTAGCGTTCTTCGTCCCTCTTACTCGGTCCAGCTGCTTCTTGGGAGATGCCCCTCACCTACGAGAATCCTCAGCCAAGTCCGTACCTTGCTGGGGAGATGTTTGAAGGTCGATTTGTTCTCAGCCACATGGGTTTTTTTTCCTCCTTTGACTCCTCATTCTAGGTGCGCTTATGGACCTCTGACTTGCATAGAAATATGTTGTGTTCGAGGGCGATGCTCCTCGGCCAAAATTGAAGCTGAAATCATAGGGAATGGATGAGGCAATAACCTCTAGCGACGGGCGGTGGAAGCAGATCTGGAAGCTCGAATCTTACAAATTCAAGAGGGTTTGATGGATCGATTATCTGGAGAACATGTAGGGGAAGATGCTAGGGTGGTTAACATGGTCAGAACAGGCATGATTCACGATGAACCAGTGGTTGGACCCTAGTGCTCTGGTGAAGTACGAGTTGAATGATCTAAGTTATATCATAGGAAATTAAACTAAACTATCACTAAATCTAAGCTAAGAATTTAAAATGCAATCTAAATCCTAAAGAAAACAGCTCAAAGGGGGTACATGGAGTAGAAGGAAGCCTCGCCTAAGAAGCTTCGATGATTGGCTGGATCAACTCCCCTCCTCCTTATCATCGCCGACGGGACCTGGAAAGCTCTCGTTGTCACCAAGTGCTCTACACATATGGTGTCCTTTGGGATTACAGTAGAAGAAGAGGATCAAAAAGCAAAATGGAGATGGAAAGTTTTATTTATACATATGGTGGAGTAGCCATCTCGTGATCGGGGTTACACGAAGAAGAAGAAGAAGAAGGGTTGGTAGAGGTTATGGTTTAACGTGGAAGAGGGATATTGAGAGGTCAGGATGGTTGTGGTCTCGAGGAATATGGGGGCGTGACGGAAGAGTGAGATATTGGAGAAGGAGAGGGGGTCAGCACTCTGACATAACTCAGAGGTAGCTTGAGGTACTGTTGACCAAGGGGTCAACGAAAGAACGATCCTCATTGGTCCACATCGAACCAATGAGGACAAATCATAATTTAAAACCCTTATTAAGTAAATAATAACTATTAATTGATTATATTAATTAAAACTTAAAACATTAAAATGTTTGTTATTTTATAAACTATTTTTGTCATTTGTATTTATTTTGACAACATTGTTTGTAAGATGTTAGTATTTACATGTGTATTCATAGGTTATGTTATATATAATAAATTTTTGTTTTGCATTTTATATTTACATGTTTTATGTATTTATAACATTATTAAATATATATGTTTATTTTATTTTTATAATTTTATTTATGTATGTAAATAATTACATATATGTACATTATAAGTTTAATACACCTAATATATTTTAATGTATTATTTATTTTCATTTATTTTTACATGTTTTTATTTATGTTTACATTTTAAATATGCTTATAGAATATATACAATTATTTAAAAGATATAAGAAGAGGGAAGATGAAAAAAATAAAATATATTAATATTATATATAGATACACAGTACAATGGCACCCCAGAAAGCCGGCTTTTGTATCTTAACTCCATTTTTAATGAAACCACCTTCATTATACAAATAATTTTATTTGAAACACAATGGAGGTGAGTTAGAGTTTTGAACAAGTATATTGGTCCTTATCTCCACCTACTTTATTCTTGATCGACCAAGTCAATATTGACTTGGTCTCAAGTAGGGATGAGCATTGGGCTGGGCCGGCCCGGCCCAACCTAAAGCCCGACCTGGCTTGAGCCCAAATGAACATTGGGCCCGGCTTGGGCCCAATATTTAGGCCCAATTTTTTTGGGGTCGGGCTCAGGCTTGGCTCAGTCCAGCCCGACCCGACCCGACCCAAGGGACTGGTTTGAAGAGGACCCAAACCCTTTCCCACATCCTACACACATGATAACTCCCACCTATTTTATGCGCACTCTATTCTTGTATCTTGTCTCCATACAATGTTTTAAGTCAAGCGTGTGAGATATGAGTTGATGATCATTGTATTTCAATTCAGAATCAATTTTCCTTAATTAGTCTTTGGTTTAGATTCTGTTGATTATTCTTGAATTTATTATTGTTTATTTTTCCATCAGAACATTTTCTATTATTGATCCTTTACCCAATATGGGCCTTGTGCCCATTTTTTTAACATGTAGGGTCGGGTGCACATGTCGTTGTTAACTGAGTACATTTGTTTCACTCTTTCAATTTCTATACATGAGTGACATTCATTATATCTAGCGTTGAGTGCACTTATGTAAAATTAGAAATATTTGTATTTAGTATAATTGAATTTTAATTGTTTCACAAGTATTGTGGCATATGTTTTAAACAATTTTGGCTTGTGTAACTTGAGTTGAGATTGACTTGAAATAAAAGACTCAAAGTTAATAATCTCTAATGGGTAGAGATGGGCCGGTCCGGCCAAAGCCCGACCTATAGGAATTGGGTGGGTCCCGGGCTTGGGCTGGACAAAAAAATTTACGGACCTAAGCCCAGCCCAAGGCCTGAATTTTTTAAACGGGCTTGGGCATGGGCCCTTCAAGGCCTGGCCCATCCTGACCCATGTTCATCCCTAGTCTCAGGGTTTAGGATCACTCAATATCTTTGATACTTTATTTATATTCATTTTCTTTCTTTATTCTTTAGTTTTGGATTTAAATACAGAAAAATATACACTAATTACAGACTAATTGTAAATGAATGTTAGATGTTAATTTGTACAAGTTAGTTGTATTTACAGGTGTTTTAATAGGGATCTAAAGACAAAATGGAAGAATAACGGTAGATGAATGGCTATACATCATCAAGCCTTTACGAACCTTACTCGAGCCGAACCGAACTTGAATATGGTTTCCATTTATCGAATCGAATTGAACTCAACCCTGAAAGTATGCTAAACAAACTGAACTGAGCCTGGTTTAGTTCGCTCAGGTTCGGCTCGTTTACACCCGTTGCAAGAAGGTGTTCTTCCCAAATTCTAGAGCTCCAAGCAAAGGGCTTCAGTTGGCTCTTGATCAGCAAGCATCAATTTGCAGCAATCCTCACTTCTAGATCTAGATAGGGAGAGATCTAGAGGTGTTGTTGCTGCTCCAGATCCGATCTACCTTCCTCGATTTTGATCAGATCAACCCGAAACATGTTCCAAAAGCTAGATCAGATAAATCTCCAAGGATAGAACCTGGAATCAAACAAAGAGGAAGAGTATAGAAGAATATGAAGGTTTGATGTCAAGTTCCAGGTGATTCTCCTCCTGATGATTGTGTGATAGTCAAGGAAGGCTCCAAGCGATGCTTGATTGATGCTTTGATTAATCAGATCTTATATGCATCGCCTACAGTATAAAGATTCAGCTCCAAATGATTCATCTCCTGATGTTATTGAGGCACGAAGCACATGTGCCTCGGTCGAGTTTATTCAACTGCAAATGGAGAGGAATGGGTCGATCCCTTGTGAGTGCAATATTTGAAATCGAGAAGCTCAGATCGAAGATCAGAGGTGTAAAGTTTTGATGGAAATCACAAAGAAATGGATAAATCGAGATGAGATGAATGAATCAGATTGATCTGGGGGTTCAAACACAAAGGAGGACAAAGGGCCTCCGATCTGGATAATTGAAGGTCCGATCTACTATTACTAATACTAAAATCAAATGAAAATTGATAATTAAAAGTAAATCTAATAAGATCTGATATTAACTCGGATCACAATGTGATAATTAAATGGTCTTTGCCTCGATGTAGTTGCAAATGGTTGCAGAAGCTCGATTGTAGAAACTTGAAGGTCGCCATAGGTCCGGATCTCGACGTTCACGTCTTTATCACACTCCCACTTGATGGGGGCGAGTTCATATCGCAAGCTCTCCTCTCCAGATCTCTCAAGATCAAGGAGAAAATGGAGAAGATAGATCAAGAGTTGGAAAAAGGGACTAGAGTGTTTTTCTAGGCTGAGGTATCTTGAGAAAGATCGAAATTTCGTAATTCCAACAACTTCATGAGAAATGAGGCATTTGCCTATTACAGTGATGGTGTGATTTGATATTTTTCTTTTTTTTAGCCCGTAGTCTTATGAGAAAGAGAATGATTCAAGATTGAAATAAAAAAGGATTATTGAAATAAAGCTACACCAATTGAAGTTGAAGTTTGTAGGCGTAACAAAATTCCCTCGCGTAAGTTGCTTTAAATGGATAAATCAAACATTTGTCCTTACAGGTCCGACATTAATCCTCTTGTTCCTATTAATTGGTGTACCTGAGATGCATTTCCTCTAGTTCCTAAAAAAGACATTAAATAGACTGGATTAGAGGGATTGATCATTCGAAAACAAAGTGCAAGACCCCTTAACTATTTAAATTTAATAGAATCCGTCACACTTTTACCACTAAATTATACATGCTACAATTTTATATTGTATATTAATGGACCTTTTGTTGCACAAAGGAATAAGATGTAATCAAGATAATACCAGAATTGCTTTGATTTAAAATTAATCTGATGTCGTAACATCCAGCGGTTGGGGGAAAAAGAGAACTCTCTATTCCTAACCCATTCTTATGGTCCAACTTCAATGACTACTTCAAGCCGACAGTATTAATAATGAATTAACAACTAAAAGTGTAACTTTTTATGTTATTTTATGTTAGTTAAGCAAATTTCTTCAACTATTTGATTTTACTTTACCTTTCACTTTCTAAATCACTTATACAGTGATAACATAAATGAAATGTGAAATTATTGAGTAGTCCACATCCCATCAAATAATGTATCCTCTTAAAGGAATACTTTGTGTTTGTTCTAAAAGAAATGAAACAAAAGATAGGGAAGAACTAGGACAGTTATTGTATGAGTTCTACCAATGATTTTGGGTGCAAAAAAAAGCTCGGATCTGGAGGGTGGGAGTTAGGCGTGAATCTTGGAACCCAGATGGATTAGTAGGGATAAAGATTGGATCGGATGGAAGTTGGAATCGAATGAGAGAACTGGGAGAAGAATGGGTTTCAAGTGGTGAATCGGGTCTTGAAAGGGAAGGGAAGTTGATCCGATCGGGTCAACAAATTTGGATCTAGGCCAATGGGAGCCCAGTTCGAATAAGTCTAAGACTCACTACATAACAAAATAACCAAATTGAAAATTACAAATAAATAGATAAAAATAACAAATGGCTTTAAATGAAAATCAAATTAAAATAAAAAAAGATAATTTCATATATTGTTTTTGGTAATTTTTAATAAATTAAATAACTTAATTTAGAAGTATTTACAAGTGTAAAGTATCTATATACAAAGTATACCTACTTTTAATTATTTGTTTTTACAAAACATATTTTATTTTGTATTTTATTAATTTAAAGAATAAATTAAGGATTATAAATATTTTTTTATGAGTTTATTTAAAGATACTAATCATTATTGATATTTATAATATAGGTGCATCTTATTTATATACAAGATGTAAATATTTTTATTGTTATTTTATGCATATTTTATGCTTTTTCAAATTTTATTTATTTAGAACACATTTAAATGGTTTTAAATATATTTTTTATATTTTATGTAGATATTTACAATAGTAAATATATAGAATTATATGGAGCATATGAATGATTTGCCTATATATTAAACACATTTATTTATTTATGTTGATTATTCAATTTTAGGATTTTTATTTTATAAAAAAATGTAAAATAAGGTACAAACATTAAGAATACATATATATACACATATAAAAAATAAATAAATAATGAGTAATATACATTTATACAAATACCATGATACCCCAAAAGCCAACTTTCACATCATAATTTAAGTTTAATAAAACTATCTTTATTTTAAGGGAAAATGGGGCTGCCACCACCTCATTTTTCGCAATTTTTTTATTTTTTTGGAAAAATTATCACCATGTATATTCATTCCTATATTCCTCCTATATGTCATTTGAATTTCGTAAGAAACAGAAACTCCTACGACCTCCATCGAGAAGTCATTTTTTTAACGGTCGCAGGATTTTTTAAATCGACCCTATCTGGATGGAGGCCGTAGGAGTCTCTGTTTCTGACGAATTTCGAATGGCATATAGGAGGGATATAGGGATGAATATACATGACGATGCTTTTCAAAAAAATAAAAAAAAATTGCCAAAAAAGGGGCGAGGCAGCCATGTTGGCTGCCCCCTAGGGACAGCCCCATCAACCCCTTATTTTAAAGATAATTTGTTGTTAAGTACAATGAAAGTGAGTTTGGTGAATTTTGAGCTCATGTAGAGAAGATATTAAGCTTTATTTATTGATTCTATGGCTTTTTTAGTTCGTTGTAACATGCTATATATACAAGATTTATTTTTGAAATAATTTTTATTATTTAATATATATTTTTATATATAAGTTTCAAGAAGAAAATATTTTTATTTGAAGTGATCTGATATGATGAATAATATAATACGTATTCACAAAATGAATATAATGAATAGATACATTGATTTTCTTGATTTTATGGGATATTTGTAAGTTATTGGCCCTATCCCTCACCCCCCACATTATTCCTTTTCGACTAGGTAAATACTTAACATGGTCTCGGGGATCAGAGTCAGTCTCTATCTATGGTACATATATACATTCTTCATCCTTTCCTTTTCTTTTCTTCTTTATTCTTTTATTTTAGTATAAATAATTCTTAAATATACATTATTAACAAATGATGTTCAAATGTTAGGAGATGAGAATTATAGATATGTACATGTGTTTTATCAGGTATTTTAAGCCAAAATGAAATAATAAGGATGATGAATTGAGGATTCATCAAGGCATATTAGAGGATTGGTTAAGGTAATGTGTAACAGTATAAGCTCATCAGATCAATACAACCTCCAATCTCGAAGTGTACACAGCTTCAGAGTACATTGTAGGTGTGGTAAATCATCTGAACTAATCCCGGGTGTAGAATACAAGGAATATGACTTAACATAATGAGAAGAAATGGAATTTTTCTGGTACAATGAGTTTTACTAAATTACCGTTGTTTAGCTTTTACATCTTCATTACTTAGCACTCTATAATCTCTATCATATTATATATTAAAACCCAACATGTATCAGTGAGCCATTGCAAGGAACCTAATGAGCTAGCTAGCTAGGAAACAATAGTAGCTTCTAGTTTAAGGTAGTTTATAGTTCTTTCATCTTATTTTCTTTCAGCTTGGTGTACATGTAAAAGAGTATAGTGGGACATTTGCTATGTAAACTTTATTTTGTAAATGGCAAACTATGGTATGCTTTCTGTATAGCACTCTTATTGATGTTTATTTTTTAATGTTAATTGTTATTATTGAATTAAAGTTATTGCTGAGTACCAGATCCGGTAAAGGGGAGGATCTGCCGACCCAAAATCGGGGTTATAACCAAAGCCATGAGGAGTTGGCTTCACAATCCAATAAATCCAAATCCCTTGCTGGCACATCCATAGTTTTTACCGCATAACATGGACGATGAAGGAGTCTACCATCATGCACCAGAAATATCTTTGATGATCCCGATACAAGAAAAGATCAGTGCATGTTATCATTGTAGGGAACCATGCCACTTCAAGGTTCAGTGTCCTTACCAAAACACTGGAAAGTTGAAGCTAAAGGAGCCATAAATGGAAGCCCTTATTTTGTAGTTTCCTACTCCGCAATAATATGGATGATTTTGACAAAAAATGTGAGCTAAGCATGAAGTATTTAAAGACCTGATGAGTGATTTGACTATAAAATGTTGGAATATGGAGTTCTTTTGTTTTCTTTTTATGTAAACTCTAGATTTTGTGGATTTGATGTCCAAGAAACTATTATATGCCTAGAAATAAATTCAAAAACGTCCTCTAGTCTTTTGAGGAATGAATGCATGTGTTTACGTGAAACTCTTACCTCGAAGATTTTGTTATCCAAGATAACTAAATGTGTATGACGGAAAATTTGGAGATGTTTTGATCTAGTTATGAGCTATAACATTGTTGTGATATTATGTTCGGCTGAGTTGGCGTACTGAATGGAACTTGAAGTCATCCCTATACCATGCTGGATATTTACACGCACCATATGTTGTAATGAAGTTTTTAATGATCAAGTAGCTAGAATGATCAAAATACAAGATCTAATACTTTGGTGATATTATTATGGCTAGTGAGCTAGTATTAAACAAGGGGCATAGATTTATCTACAAACCATATTTTGGATGAACACATGTTTACACTAATAAAGTGCCCATGAATAAACTGCTAAGTGATATTGAAATGGTATTATAGCGTATTGGTTTATGATTTTCCTGATAAGAATACTTTGGTAAGATGTTGGTGGTTTAAACCAAACATAAAATGAAAAGGTGGGTTGACGCTAAACCATTGGTATGGTACATAGAATATTTGTAAATAAACTAAAGGATAGAACAATAGCGAGAAGAGAGACTCGAAACCAAGAATACCAAGATGGAGAAATGTGTGCAACTTCAGTTTTCTTTAAGATTTTTAATGACCCTTGATAACATGATTATATGTTATAATTATCACTTATTTGATGTTAACTTGATTCATCTTCAATATTATTATCATTAACGATGGTAACCTTATTTATCTTTAAGATGGTTATCATAGTTGTGATAACCACAATTGTCCTTAGCCTTACTCCCACTTAGGATCTCTTATTTGGAGATAATGATCAAACTTTAGGATGACTTCATTTCTATTTAAGATTATTATCCTCGATTCCTCGATTATGGTAATTGTAATCTTTTTTTAAACAAAATTCAACTTGATAAAATATGAGAAATATATGCCAATGCAATTGAAATTTTCATATTCTAACTTTAGACGAGGAAGATATGGCTATTTTAGTAAAGGGATGTCTAGCCTAGACTTTTCATGCAAATTTCCATGTGCCTTAGAATTTGAGTTGCCCCAAGCCTCTTTAAGAAGGCACGTGGATGGCCTTAGGCATATCACCATCCTCCTCATTCCTTCCTTCATCCCCAATCTCTATAGTCATCACCTTGATTGCTGGAACTTGTTGAAGGTCGTCAAAGTGCATGGTTAATGCCATTCTCATGGAAGAAGCATGAGGAACTTGGATAAGGGGGCTTCCAGCATCGAGGAGGCGGAGGAGGGATGTTGGATAGGTGTAAAAGGGGCTTCCAGCAATGGGGAGGAGGCGGAGGAGGAGGAGACGATCTCTACACATTTATGAGGGGGTAGGGGAAGGGGGTGGTGGTGGTGGATAGGGGAAGGGGAAGAGGTGTTGGATAGGTGTAAAAGGGGGCTTCCAGCAACATGGAGGTGGAGGAGGAGGTATTGGATATGTGTAAAAGGGGCTTCCAACAACGAGGAGGCGGAAGAGGCGGCTCTTCTAAATTTTGAGTTTGGAGGTGAGAAACTTTTTTTTATAAATCATGTTTTTAGAATGTGTTCTTGATGACTTTCATATCCTCACACCCAAAGCTCTATGGATATGTTTGGAAGGTGGTTTTCTTGCATGGATCGTCGAGTTGAGCACAAAGAACATGTTATATGTGAGGTAATGTAGCTTTCCTCATTTTGACATATGGGTTTTATTTCTGGTCATTCTTGTGGGACTTGAAACCTCTTCCTTAATGATTTGGGAATCCCAACTTGTATCTATATTTGTTTTTTCCAATGATGAATTATGTTGATTTTTAATAAAATCTTAATGTGTGATAGATAAAGACCATGAGTTATGGAAAATTGATTATTATATGGGAAAATAGTATAGTACATAAGGATGCATGTTATTAAGAATGGACAATTCCCAAGCAACATGTTTCTTAGTCAAGAAAACGAGCATGTTATGCCTTCAAGAACCTCATTGATTATATGGGTAAATGTTGTGGTGTTGCAAATAGGGGAATTCTAGATGTTTTAACTTAAATCTTTCTACAAAATTATGGAAAATTATTATACATCTAAGTAGACCTTGTAACAAGATTTCCAACGCATCTGAAATCATTGGAATCAAAGTTGTGTAGCTCCCATAATCGATGAAACAAGTTAGGCTAAAATCAAGTGTTGACAACAAAACCTATAGAAGATCACCCATACTAGGTTACCTCATGGCGAGTCGACTTAGTAGGTCACCCATAGTAGGTCACCATAGCAGGTCGCTCATAGCATGTCACCTAATGGAAGGTCACCATAACAGGTCACTCATATTAGGTTACCTCTTGGCAGGTCAATCATACCAGGACACCTCATGGCAAGTCACCAATACAAGGTCACCTCATGGACATAGTGGAAACGTAACCAACGTTATCGAAAATGTTATGAAAACCATTATGAAAATTATGAGAAAAAACATTGCGAATGTTCGGTCTCCCATGGCAAGTCCACTGCTCTCAACTAAGACATAGGAAATATTAAAACATTATGGCAACATTATAAACGCTATGTCACTGATAGTAGGTCACTATTATGGCTCATGGCAGGACTTCATCATATGAGTATGTATCATGTATTTATGGGATCAGTGTAAGGACTGAAACATTTCCTATGGATTGATTGTTGATGATGAGTAATGAGATGAGAAGAATAATGGCAATGTACCTAACGAAACAACGGTTAATTGAATCAAGGAAATGATTGGAAATATTTTATGATAGTTATTATGGTACAAGATCCCTAGAGTGGTGTATTATGGGAATAGTCCTAGGCTAGGGGTCTAGTTGAAAGTATTGTATGCCATTGTGATGCACTCATAAGATGTGCAAGGATACATCTTGTTTATCATCAATGGTTGATGTAGAAGTCTTAAAGAACTACATCTTTATTATACTATTTAAACTAGATAAGAATCGTTAAAAATCCTTGAATTGTGAATAATTGAATCAAGGTGGGAGAGAACCAACTAGTATGATAAATCGTATACAAGATCATGCTAAGTGTATGTTATGGCGAGGAACTCAAGATTTAGATTGGATTTAATATGAGACTTGATGGTGTAAGACCTGCTTGTGATCCTCCAACGAATGCATGTGTATATATCTAGTGTATCATGGGTAGTATGAGACTTTATGTCGTAATAAGGTTATCATAATGAAATCACAACCATGATAGTGAAATCAGTTGATCGATGATGATGATGAGTATATCTCATGGGTATATAAATTGTTGTTAGGGCTAAGACCATCACCCTTAAAGCGAAATACATACATCTACTCTGGATACTTGAGGGAATATGAATCTCATGTGAATTATGATATTTTAGCTGGTTAAGTTATAGGAAAACATTTCTTAGGGTATGATGAAATACTATGGAATTGGACAGTGTTCGAAAAGTCAGCCCAAGTGGTTGCATATGCGACCGTATATGCGGAGGCGGTCCTCCTACCGCACCAAGTACGCTATAATCGCTTAATATGCGGGTTATGGGGTATACTCGGTTGAGTAATCCGCATATTCGATCGCATATGTAATAGAGGTAACTCTCTGGTCCTTCGCCACCTTCTTGACTTCCACATGGGTTTCTCCCAATATCATCTTTTTCTCCTCTGACAAGGTTTGTTGATTGTTCTACTTAGCCCTAAATCTCTCTATTTTAAGATTCAGCAGCAACGACTCTATTTTTTTATATTCTCCAGCAACAACTCTATCTTTTACATTATCTCGTAACTACATGAATATAGAATAAATTACATGTATTTATCTAAGATCTTTTATTGGATAAAATGAATATATATGTCGAATTTGCATGGAATTCTATAATTATACAGAGCAAATAACATATATGCAATTTAAATGATTGAATTTTTTTAATATTTGACTTTGTAGACAAATACATAAAGTACGAAGGTTCATAATTGTGTTTACTAACCAGATTACACTTCCAAAAAAAATTACCTTTCAATTTGGACAAGGATATCTACCATTTTTTTCTATCTTCATTCAGTTTACAATATTTTTTACTCTCTCAACCATTAACTTAACATCTTTATCTTTTGAAAATGGATGACTTTTGGAAATGTTTTGGTTGATATCACATTGTACAAAAAAGTCTTCACTTAATATTTCTTCCATGTTATATTTTTTAAGACAATAATATATAATGTTTGATATTATTATATTTTAAATTTTTTAATTAAAATAATATAAATCATATAATACGCTTATACTTCTGCCTTCTCGCTTACTCGCTCCAGACCGCCTGACCGAACGAATACCGCATACTGACTTTTTGAACCTTGGAATTAGAGCATGCACCTTTGTGGCCAGATGGATTTTAGTGGTAGCTTTCCATTGCACTTTGGTGAGTGGTCTCCTTTCGATTTTGGTACTTCCTCCATAGTAATTGGTACGTATCATGTCAACATCACACAGCTAGATGATAGTTGGTGCCCTAGTTTCTCCTCTATGTGGTGTGCCCTATAGTACACATGTGAAAGTTGAGGTTTCTCACCCCACCTTGCCGACCATGGCACGCGTTGAGCAGGAGCTCCCTTTTTCATGGACTTGTTCTAGTACCATCAAAAGTGTGTTGTTATTACAGGTTTACGATCCGAGCTGCTATCAACCTTTATTTTTTTATAGTTGGCTTAGGATGTGTCCTTTGGCTGGGAGGTTATGTCTTAAACCACCTACTAATCAAGCAAGTCCACAATAAACAATAAAGTGATAAAATTAATAAAAGTTGATTATATGCTATTTAGTCCAAGAAAATCTATTGATAGGAATATCTTTTAGACCCGAGAAATATATAATATAAAATATCTTGTAGAATAAATAATATGATTATATGTGAATTATATGTTGAATCCCTAGCATGGGATAGAAGTGAGTTGGACCATATTTATGTATTTATATTGATGCCCTACATGACATGTGATGTACAGTGGTAGGAAGAGTGCATATGTATTTGATTTTGATTATGGTCAGCTGTCTACTTTGAAAATTAGAAATTTTATTAAGATATAATTGGTCTATATTTTCATATCTTGAGAACATATGTTGATAATAAATATATACCTAGTAAGCATTAGCTTGAACTTAGTTAATAGTGGTGAACATGATGATTGCTTATCATTTACTCTTATAATTGTTATCTCTAACCATGCAATATTAGATTGCAATACATGTCTTGCTAAAGAAAAATCATGAATCTTAGTGAGATACTCTACTCCAGCTATTAAATGGTGACTCTTACACATTGTTGCATATGAACTTTTTCTTATACATATGTAATTGTCAATGCGTACTAGCATGTTGTACTTTTCCCTTTTTCATGTGTATGTGATGGTTATATGTGGTTTATGTCATTCTCCACTACTTAGCCATTTGGCTCATCCATTGTATCCCTTTGATTTCCAAAATCATGTTGTAGGTTCACAAGTTATTGGGATGATAAGAAAGCAATAGTGCATTAATATATGATTTGCAAGATTTTATTAAATGTTGTACCATTGGATTTGAGTCTGTGGAATGGTATCTAAAATGTATATTGTAAAATAACTTAGTTGGCATTGCTATATAAAGACATTGTATATTCTTCTTTCTTTTGCATTCTAACAATGATTGTATGTAGTCATTGAGATTATTTTTGGGTATCCAAGTCCATACGATTACCTAAGTTGCAGTCAAGACGATCCGCCTCCCTCGCAGAATCGGGTGTGCATGGAAGTAAGGAACCACATATAGACTCGAGTAGAAGGTTGTAATAGTTTCCCTGGCTAAGTTGTACACAAGTGAGAAGTAGGTTGTTAGCGTGCAAGAAGGAAAAGTGAATGCAATCTACTTTTTCATAGGATGATGGCACATTCTTAGTCACGAGGGATATGTAATGTCGCGTTAAGAAGCATAACACTGATTGTATATGCATGTCAACGAGAAGACATGTTAAGGGTAGCTCAATGAGTGCAACACCAAGATGCAGTGAGTTCTTGCTATGGAAGCTTGCAAATAACGAGGATGATTCAATGTAAAATCGATGGGATGTGAAGATCATAACGAAATTCAATCATTGGGGAGATTGTTAGGGTTAGGCTTTTCTTTTAGAAAAAATTAGAATCATACTATGGTAAATTGGATTTTGTGCATTCCTTGAAGGAGATTTAATTAGATCCTTTCAAATTTGATTGGACCTTTGATTGAATGCGATCAATTATTACAATTACTTTAAAAATATATTTGGGCCTTTGAAACGAGTTGTAGTTGTTAAGATTAGAGTCATATTAGGATTATGAATCCTAATAGGATTGGACTCCTAATTCTAATAGTAGTTGAGTTGTATTATATTTATAATCCTAAAGGGAATAGGATTATGGGATTGCAATTGAGCTATATATAGAGAGGGTGGGATGCATTGCCTCCACACCACCACAAGAATAATGTAACCCCTAGAGAGAGGGAGAGAGGTAGAGAGAGAAGAAATAGATGAAAGAGCAAGGGAACGAAGAGAGTTGTATTCATTCTAATTTATAATGATCTTTTTTCTCCGGTGGTCACGAGAGGTGATCGACCACCGCTATATCTGGTTGTTCTTTTCTTCATGTGCTTCTGTGGTGGTGGTTGATTACGCATATGCATCTGTATCCGTGCCGGTGGATCGTATCCCAACAACCGATATCTGAGAGTAGATGATACTAAGTCGTATCCCCATCAACTGGTATCATAGTCGGGTTCAGCATTGTTGAAAGGACACGATGCGACGGATCAGAGCGAGGTTCGACATTAACAAGATGATGTGATGCATCAGATGCACGGTATTTGGAAGTTGTGATATGGTGGTCTCTTGGATAAATTGACTAAAGGCGTCGAAGAATATTGTTAGTGACGACTGGCAGGAGATCGTGCATGGCACGTCGAGGGCGTCCAGTGATGGGTGCATCACCCAGAGTTGATGAGATCCTGCTAATGAGACATGCAGATGACGAGGATGACATGCAGATGACGAGGATGACCTAGTATAGACCCAAGACGATGAAGAGATCGTGATGGAATTCAATTCAAAGGGGAGATTGTAAGGATCCATTTTTCCCAACACATGATTGCTATTTTGGCGTAAAGGTTGCATCAAATCCTTTCCATAACCTTGACTTCTCGGGTTCCAACAAAGGATAAATTACTTTGCCAAAGCATAAGTTAGTTCCTCAACCTCTTAAGAGAGCAGAGGAATTTTGAGAAACAGCCAAAAGAGTGACATGATCGAATAATTGCCAATGCATCAATGCTCATCAAAAAAGATATGTTCCCTTACAATCTCATGTTCAACTAGCTAGTATAAACTATCATGGAGGTCTTTGTTCAGTATTCTCGAAGGTTTTTAACATGCACATCTGAAGAGTAAACATAGCTCAAACCAAGACCAACAGGCGAGAAAAAATACATGACGTGCGAGGTTCATCTTGATCGGACTACTCCTCAATGACGATGACAGATCTCTCTTTTGTATAGCGGTGAGACGGTGGATTACACAATGAACGTTACACGTTACTAGATCGAGCATGGAAAATAGGATACAAGGCACCGTATCCAATATTTCACAACTACAAAATGGACATATAATGGCGCATACTTCACTATATATATGTTGTTATGACCAGTTTTTTGAAACCAGACCGGTGATGATGTCATCATCCGGTTGAACCGGTTTGATTACATGGTTCGACCCTATCCAACCATTTCAGCAAGGTTTCCAGTTCGATGTCCGGTTCGATTTCAAAAACTTGGTTATGACCCACATTAAATATGTATCGGTTGCAAAGTGATTTTTCTTAAAATTAGGGAAGAATGACATATCCATCTCTATGTCACTATATATGTTGCCTATGTCATCAAAAGTTATATCAATCATTGTTATATTTACCAACGATTAAACCAAATTTTGATGATAAAGGCAACCAAATACCGTTTCTATATGAGTCAGCTGCGATTGACAAAGCAACATGTATGACATTCATCACTCTTTCCATATGCAAAACATATGTTACAACATAATAATATTCATTGCTATATATTTAAACAGTCAACAAAAGTGATGAATTCCAAAAAAAGTCACTATAGAGCTAGCTACTTTCTTGTGGTGTTTGTTGGATGATGTATCTGCATTAGATTATATATCTATTTCATTTACAAATTGGGATATCTAAATTTAATGCATGTGCCGAATCATAAATATACTGCGCATAAGTAGGTATAAGGTATACAACATTTATCTAAAATTAGAATATTTGTACGATAATGGGGACTGCTCCTCAGCAAATGTTCTCACCACATTGGGCTTTACTCAAGATGAGCGGTCCATAAACTACTTGGGTCATGTAGGGAGACTGCCAATGGTATTTCTTACCTTCCATCAAAGCCTAGGACTTATAAAGGTCAGATACGAATACAAATATAATTATATACATATCTTTGTCCATCTTAAAATATGATATGAATGCAGATTAGAATATCACTGAATATGATAAATGTATTACTACATCTTATAAAGAATGGATAGAATTGAAAAACATATACAAATCGCATACAAATAGTAACAGAACTACTTTATTGACTAATTTGAGAATACTTGATTAGGATGATTTACCAATAAATAAATATATGAAATACATTTATTTAATGAAAGCATTGCATCGACAATGGTGAATGAAGCCAAGAAATTTCATTACAAAAAGTTAAAAATAAATCATTAATAGTATAAAATATTAAAATAGATATATAAATGTCAATATTTGCATGGATACAAATATACATATCACATTTATATAAAACAAGCATGATAACAAATAGGATACGTATTCGAATTTGTCTTCATCCCTTCTAAGAATGCTTCAATTCTTATCTTTTACAATCCCGAAAGAGGGGCTGATATTCCACTTTATTCTACAAATCTAACATGTATACCTCCCAGCCTTTGTGTAAGATTTTGGATTTAGGTCCTCAAACTGTTATCGAGGAAAAATAACCCCAAAAACTTGTTGAGTTAGTCCAATTGGACCCATTAGCAACCACCCAAAATGCTTAAGTCTAAGTTATCAAGTAGTACTCCCACTCTTATAACTCACTCACACTTCATGAGGTTGCGATATGAGACTATGTTGGGGTGTTAACAATGTTTTTGAAACCGAACTAGACAGCGAACTTGAAATCTTACCGAAATGGTCGGATCAGGTTGAACCATGTAATCAATCCGGTCAACTGGATGATGACATCATCATTATTTAAAATCGGATTAAACTGGACCAATGAGAAAAAAGTGACTGAACCAGCTAGTCAAACCAAACTGAAACAAAATGTATGAAAAACACACTTAAATATACTTGAAATAAAAATAAAATGCATAGACAATGTATATATTTCACACTATACATAAAATATTTTTTCCGTATACACCATCAAATGTCATGCATATCATATATATTATTTGGACTAGATGATCTATAACATATACTACTTTGATTATATTTAAACTCTATTACATGCACTAAATTATGTTAGAGTAGTTGGTTAGAAGTATGAAATAGATAACCAAAAGGTCAATGGTTCAACTCCTACTACTAGCATTATTTTTAAATAAATTAAAAAATAAATGTGGTTCAGCCTCGTTTGAACTTGACTTAAAAATAATAGGTTGAACCGACGGATTGACTAAAATTTTGAACATTCAAACCGAACCGGCAAGAACCGCTTAACCAAACTGGTCCAGGCCCGATTCACCGGTCGAACAGGTCTAACCGGCTGCTCCGGTTCAATTTTCAAAACATTGGGTGTTACACTTCCTTTTTACACTGTGAAAGGAGATTCAAAGCAGAAACGCTAACAATTGCACTAAGTCGTTTCAAGTTAGAACTATCGCTGCAAACCTGGAAAGGGAGAACTAACACGAACTCCTAATTTCAAAGGGTTACCCACGCAAATACGCCAAAGAATGGAAATGAGAAAAGTAATAGCAAAACCACGGTCTCCACTCCCCCTTTTTGTGACCAATCACACCTACAACGAAGAAGGAACAGGTCCTAAAACTCCAGGCCGTGACCACTTCTAAGGATATATTAATGCAATAATTTCAGTCCAAAAGAACCAATGACAACAGCTTACTCTTCTCACCTTCACACGATCTCAGTCCCTATTTCAGTCTGGATTTCCAAACAAAAGCAACAAAGAGAAAGAAAGATGTTGAAGCAGATTGACCTGAAAAAAAGAAATAAATATATATAATAAAGCGAGATCTACTAGAAGCCGGAAATGACAAAAATAGAACTATACAGAAAGGACTCGGAAATCGGGCTGCAAATCCTGCCATAGAAACCCCATGCATTCTAGATGACAATAACGACCCCACTTAGTTTAAACATTTCAATGCCGCACTCCTTCAGGTGTGAACACCAGAAAACTTGGATATTATATTTTGGCGAGGGCAGAAAAATGGCATGAAGGTTCAAGAGGAATATAAATGCTTGATGGTAGCAGCCAACCATATGCCTGTAAAATATATCAGGAGGAAGACTTGGCTTCTCCTCTAGAACCCAACATGAGTACAATTATAAATGCCCTCCTCTTCAGCATAGGCTACAATCCGAAAGCAATGGGCTCTCCTGCCAAGATCATGTCCTTCTTCCTGCTCTTCTTGATCTTCTCCCAAGCTTACACTGGACGAGGACAAGCAGATGCCAGGCCACTGCCGAAATCCAATTTGATTTCTCAAGAAAGTAAGATCTTTTACCTTCTTTCGGTTTCTAAAAAAAGGATCAAATATTAATTTGTATCTTACTCATGATAGTATACCCACTTCCATGATCAGGGTACATTAAGCTGCTTGCAACACTCGGAATCGTGTGCAATTGTTGCAACCATAGTGGAAAGGATTGCAAAGGAGAAAAAGAGCCTTCCTGTGAGAAGCTCATCTGCCATCCATGGAAGTTCCTTTGATAGTCGGATAGGGTTTGTTTTGCCATGTAAATAGTCACACCCTACTGAGGATGTACATGACAGTATTAGATACTTGTTTTCATATAAATAACCAGTTACAGTGTCTTCCTTGCACTTTGTGTTATACCTTTAACTTGAGCTGTAGGAATCTTTCATGTGACACAGGCACCTTATACATGTTAGGGTTACACAAGATCACTCACGATAATAGCACGCTAAGGATGCACAATACAATAAAAATATATTTAAGTGTATTTAATTACGTTATAATCATATAAATTAGGTACATAAAATAAAATATAAAATAAAAAACAAATACTTAATATATAAGTAAATATACCTATAAATTAACCTCCAAAAAATTACATACAATAAACTACTTTGTAAAAATAAATAATAATCATAATAAAATACTACATAAAATACTAAATATTTTTACTTTTGACCAAAAATTAATCAAATCATTTACTATTTTAATTCAATTAATAAAATAATTTACTATAAAAAATCATAATAAAATACTGCATATTTTGTCATTTTGTGATCTGACTTGGACCAACGGGCGTGCAATCTTGGTTGACCTACCGGCCAACTGAGCCAATTGCACCCCTAGGTATGTCAGACCACGTTTGACCCGACTTCCTCGATCTGCTTATTCGTTCATTTTTTTGGCAATGATTCCTTCATCAAATCGTTTCCTCGACCTAAGCCCTAACATGCATGTATGATTTTTCAATCAAGGGACCTCTGAATCGAGCATTCCACCTGAGGCAACCTCACCCTATATATAATATCTCCTCAGCATACATTCACTTTTGATACCTCTTCTCCCATCCAAACCCTAATCCTAAGAGTGGTCGAAGTTCCTGGTGACTGACGAGGCCTCAGCTACCCTTGGTTATTCAATCGAGTTGTCAATCGAATTGTATTTGTCATCCGTTGCGGTCGGGTAATCGAGAGCTTGTCAAAAACACCACTCAGATTAATATGGAATTAAATGCAAGCGGCAGATTTATTTTACTTGGGCAAGCCCCAGGTCGAACTTAGGGAGGCAGCTGTCTCCTTAGGTAAGTTTTAAGTTAATTTTGATGTCAGATTTTCAGAAGAATATTTTTGGTCTTTTTTAACACGTGCAGATACATGAAACGTTCAATGGTCGGAAATTTGGAGCTTGCTTTGGTCATGCATTTCTTCCCCGATTAGTCCGCTTAAAGCTACTTCGATAATTCCATGCACATCCTTCACAACATCTGGTCTTTGCAGATTCATCAGCCATCCTCATCGAGCACCGGTAGTGGAGTTGCTATGCGATGGAGGATCAGAGCTCTCGTCGGAGCTCAAAAATTGCCTCCATCTTGTACGACGGAGAAGAAGGCTGTAAGCTACTATAAACGTTGGATGCACCCGATTTGGGTGTGTGAACCAATGGTGATATTGATTCCATGTAGGCCTATTCCAAGCCACCATTTTTGAATTTATATAGAGTTGGAACTGAAATGCATAGCATGTTTAGCTGGTGCAGCAGAGATATGTTGTTTCCTATTCAAAATCATTATATTTTTGAATCAAACAGCAGCATGATCGGATGAGTATAATCTCTGCAGTCAAACTTGTATTGAAAGCATGAGATCATATAATATGGTGGAAATTCTAATGCCGTACAGAATAGGAGCATAAGCCAACCAATCTGGTTATTTTCAAACCAAATTTCAATAAAATCCATAACGCATATTTGGATCATCTTCGACAACAGAAAAATTGCATAAAACGCTGTCCATGCTCTAGATATTGACACTAGAAGTAAGATTGGTATACAAAGAAGTTTAATTAGGCTGAATATTGAGCCAAATAGATTACCTAAACCCTATACAACAAGTGGAAGAAAGAGGAGTGGCCTCAAAGATCTAGGCAGAAATAGGTAAAAAAAGGGTAATGTGAATACAAGTTTCTTCCATGCAGTGGTAAGTGGAAGGAAGAATCTATACATGACTTGCAGATGGAGGGAGAGATGATTCAGGGGGACGGAGCGATAGGTGCGGCAATTGTGAAGCATTTCAGGGATGAAGCGGCTGTTGCTCACCCGGCACGATCATACGAGATCACAATTCACCCAACGTAAACATCTGGGTGGACAAGAACCGGGGATCGGATGCGGGCGAAATTCTCGCCAATGGCTGAGATGTTAAGTAAACTCCCTCCCCTTGACCCCTCAGAGAACCCTACGAATGAGCAGAAAAACTAAAGACTAGGAAAAGCCATCCTATGATTTGGTTGGAGAGACATGAGATGGCTGAAATCAATAGTTGGGAGGAGTGAGGTATTGACCAAAGCTCAGAATCCGCAATGAACACTCTACGCAAAGGCATTGGTGGTCCTTGAGGCATGAGAAGCAGGAGATGCTTGTTTCCAATTTCACTAGGGAGGAGCTGTGCCGGATGGTCTTTGATCTTAATGTGGATGGGTACCCATGACCATATGGCATACCCGTCCTTTTTTACATGGAATTCTGGCATGTGGTTGAGGAGGATGTCATGGGATTGATCATGGAGTTTAAAGATGCGAACAGGGGCCTAGAGAAGCTCAACAAATCCCAGCTCTTCTTACTTCCGAAAAAAGGAAGGTGTTGAGCGTATAGACGAATTTAGACCCATAACATTGTCCACTGCTTTTTACCTTGGAGTGGCTAAGGTGCTGGCCAACCGGTTCAGGGGTGTCATGGACCCTCTTATATTGCTTGCTCAGACAGCGTTTATCCCAGGTCGTCGGTTGTTGGCGGGAGTGATTATGGCGTCGTTGATAATATCGGATTGGAGAAGGAGAGGGGTAGTTGATTTTCTCTGTAAGGTTGACTTTTCAAAGGCGTATGATTGCATGAGCTTGAAATTCATCTGGGCATCATTGGTCCAGAGAGGCTTCTCGAATGTATGGATTGATTAGATGAAGAGTTGCATTAGCACTTCCTCGCTTTCGGTATTGGTTAATGGAAAGCTGGAGGGGTTCTTCCAACCAGAAAGGGGGGTGAAGAAGGGGTGTCCCTTCGCTCTCCTTTTGTTTGTTCTGACCGCAGATACATTGGTAGTGATGACGAGACTTGTAGAAGAGGGAGGGTTCTTCAAAGGCTATTCCAAGGAGGATTTCCGATCCTGATTTTGCAATAAGCAGGCTATACCATGTTCATTGAAGGAGAAGTGGCGGAATGCAAAGCGTTCAGGGCGGTGTTGGATATCTTTGGGGAGTTGTCGATTTTGAAGGTTAATGAGGCAAAGTCGATGCTTGTCCCCTTTAACCTTTCTTTAGATGAGGCGGTGGCCTGCGTGCACATAAGAGTATGCCTATCAACTATCTTGGCCTGCCATTGATGTGTGGGAGAATTAGGCAGGTAGACTGGTTGATGGTTGTTGAGAAGCTGGAGAAGTTGGCAGGCTGGTAAGCCTCGTACCTTTTAAGGGGGAGGGAGGGAGGTTCTAGTGAAGGTTGTTCTTTCAGCGATTCCTATAAACGTTACATGTGGGCATCCATAAGCAGTTGGAGATATTGATGCAGCGTTTCTTTTGGTGGTCGACCTATGAGGATAAGGGAATTGCACTTATGGATTGGGCATTGGAGACAATGCCAATCAAGGGAGAAGGGCTCAAGGTGTTGCGTATTGGTGATATGAACAAGGCATTACTTACAAAGTGGGTGATGAGGATCTGGGAAAATGAGAGTAACTTGCTTTCCAAATTGGTGAGATCTATTTATGTCGTGTCGCCCAGCATGTGCGCTCATGCTGATGTTGTGGTTACGTCGAACACTTTCCGGAGGGGTGTATGTTCAATCATGTCGATCATGGAAGACTCGTTGTGATCGCTTTTGGGGGATGGTCAAGGTTCAGTTTCTAGATGGACGATTGGTCTAAGAATGCCCTTTGTGGCTTGTCTCCCAAGCTTTTCGCTCTAGCAGTGGACAAGGAGGCAAGCAAGGTTGTAGAAATCGATAGTCGGCACTCAGTCGACGAAATCATTGACTAAGGATTAATCGACAATTGGGCGACTAATTCGATTTACTCAGTCACTAGTTGGTTTTGAATTTTTAAATTATTTTAATATATAAATCATTTTTTATACATATATTCTTATATATTTACATAGACTTGTGTATTTTTATACTAATAATAAAACAAAAGAGTAATTGACTTTAAATGTAACATTAAGCACATTAGAATAAGTTTGCTTTTAAAAAACAAAAAAAATAAAAAGCTCTATGTAAATGTTGGTAGATTAGTCGATCCGATTAGCCAAGTTGACCGACTAATGGCTAACTAGGTCTAGTCGAGTCGGCTCCCCCGACTTGACTAGTCGGGCCTACTTTTACAATAGTGGAGGCAAGTGTTGTTGATGTGTGGTTCGGTGGCTCTTGGATGCCTACTTTTGTAACCGAGTTGTCAGATCATATGGTAAAGGAGTTTCTCCGTCTCTCCAGCAAGTTGGTGAGGCTGGAGCTGTCGTCTGACGATAGAGATTTGTGGTGCTGGAGAGATGAGACATTCACAGTTAAAAAGACATACATGGTGATTTCTGCTCCAGCTACATTAGTTCATATGGAGGCATCTCGAGACTGTGCTAGGATCTGGGGATGGAAGAGAGCGATTTGTGACAAGTGCAAGGCGAGCCAAGCTTTTTCCCGAAGCTAATGAGGGATGCAGAATGTGTGGTGGAATGACGGATGATGATGGTTGTCTTTTTTCAGTGCCTTGGATTAATGGATTAGAGGCAAAATGCGGACCTTCATGGCGTCCAATGAAGTGATAAAGATCCTTTTTGGACTTCAATTAGTAGAGATTGGTGAGGATCAATGGAAGAGATGGTAAAGGTTTGTACACCCCTCCGAGCTATATGGCTAGCGAGAATTAGTGTTGTCTTTGAGGGAAGGAGGTTTTACTTCGAGAATGTGCTTGGGCATTACAAAGCCTTGTTCGAAATTTGGCGTTTGTAACTACTTTATAATTTAATATACTTTTTGGATGGGCCTCTAACAGAGGTCCATCCCACCATTACTCAGAAAAATGAATCAGCTCAATCATCAACTGCAAAACTCAGCTTGAAAGAAAGTTGACCAAGTCCCTAGACTTCCATTAAGCCTGAATTTCAGTGGATTGTTCTCACCATAATTATAGCATGATGAACCCCAAAAGTTTTATTTAATCGTAGTACCGGTAGAGCAACCAGGCCATCTTTCCCTCCAATTCTAAAGTTGTTTTTCAACTTGCTTTCAAATGAGATGTTAGAATTATCGAGAAAAAAATAAAGGATTGTTGAGATAAATATATCTCTTGGTATATTTTATATGTTATGTTTTCTCTCAGTACTTATCATGTAATTAACCCAAGGGCTTTTCTCCTATATAAGAGAGCCCTCGGTCATGATATGATTCATTTTTCTCCCAACATGGTATCGGAGCAACGGTCCTAGATCGGGGTTCCCCACTCCCACCCAAAACCCTAACCCTACACGCGCTGCCCCCACTCCCACCCCCCCACCCCGCCGTCATTGTCTCCTCAGGCCAACCCTCCTGCGCCACCGCGCGTAGGGCCCTAGCCACCACAACGTCGCCGCGGGGGCCCCAGCGCCCTCCCGTGCCGCCACGCGCCACTGCAGGGGCTTCCCACGCCCCCCAGCACCCTCCTACGCCGCCGCAGGGGCTCCCAGCGCCCTCCCGCGCTGTCGCTGGGTGCTCCAGCACCCCCCCCCCCCAGCTGCCGAGGAAGGTGTCCCACCACGTCTTGCGGGTCCTTGCGAGGCTTTTCCGTGTTGATCAGAGGTCTGATCTGGTTCGCAGTTCATGATATTGTCTGATTTCTATCTTGTTGTGCGGCTTTAGACCTTGCACGGAGACCTAGGGATGGTTGTATGAGTCTACAGATACAACTAATCCCTTCTATGGTTCTGTAGACGCATTTTTTCCCTGGTTTACTTCGCAGTGTTCCGTGTTTCGGTCTCTTGGTACAATGTCAGAGAACAAAGGTGACGTTTTCTCCTCTTTCGGTGCCTTCAAGGGCCCGTCGTCTATTGTGAAGATGGACGGGACAAACTACGAGTTATGGTCCATGCAGTTTCGTAACTTAATGCAGTGTCATAACAAGGAGCACATTCTTACTGATTCAGAGTCGGTGGACAAGACTGGGGCCAATGCATCATGGAAGCAAGACGACGCCTATGCTCGTATTTGGTTATCTGGGATGCTTACCACAGAGATAGCAAATGATATTGTTAATCAGCCGACTGCAAAGGCTATGTGGGATATATTGGCAGACACATACGGCCAGGTCAAGAATGAGAGCAAGATTCTTCAACTGTAGTTCGATATTTCCTCGACCAAATAGAATGGTCGACCGCTCCACGCACACTTCTCTCATCTGAGAGGCATGTTTGAGCGACTACACAGCTTCATGCCGATTACCACCAGCATTGAACAACAGCAGGCATATCAGAATGCCATCATGACATGTGTTTTCTTGTTCTCTCTTGACTCAGAGTACGATGCTGCCCGTACTCAACTTCTGACTGGAGAGACGACACCGCCGATGGAGGAAGTCTATAAGCGCTTGTGCAGGATTACTACCACATCCACTACTATAGTCCAGACGACTCCTTCTGCTATGGTAGCTACTCGTGGCAGAGGGAGGTCATCCCAGCTTCGTGGCCGTGGACCTCGACGTCGAGGAGGCGACCGACATCGTGGTCCTTGTTCCCATTGCCATCGTCCTGGTCACTCAGAGGAGACATGCTTTCAGAGGCATGGATATCTAGCGACTGCACGTGTTGCCGAGCAGACTGAGCATTCTAGTGCACCTACTCCGGATCCACGTTTCGACGATATTGTCTCCAGACTTCGAGACATGATGAGCACTCCTACGACTCCGACTCCAGGTTCCACAGATGCCGCAGCCACTGCCAGAGCATCATCAAGTTCATCGCGTACTCCTGCGTTTACAAGTAGTAACAGTTCAGATTTGACTGATTGGATTATGGATTCTGGAGCATCACATCATATGTGTGGAGATCGGACGCATAACACCTGGAAGATCCGTGGTTATTGCCATTTGCCAATGGGGTTCGTCTACCCATTGTTGGTCAGAGGAAGATTGTTCTAGCCCCTCTATGCATCTTCAGAACGTCTTATATGCTCCAGACTTTCAGATGAATCTTTTGTCAATTAGTCAACTTATAAAAGATTTACATAGTCGTGCCATCTTTGATCCCTCTTCTTTTGTGTTTCAGGGCATACTAACTGGCAGGGTGATTGGTAATGGTTGTGAGTAGAGAGGATTGTATAAGCTTGCCATATCTTTGTGTGCTGGAATTGCTACCATTCTTTCTGGATATGTTTCTCCTTTCATATGGCATCTTCGCTTTGGCCACCTTCTTCTCCAGAAGATGTGTCATGTGCTACTGCAGATATGTACTCGTACTACATTGGATTATGAAGCCTGTCAGTTTGGGAAGCACCATCGCTCCTCTTTTCCGAGTCATCCGAGTCGTCACAGTAGTCAGTCTTTTGAGTTGTTTCATTTTGATATTTGGGATCCTAGTCGTGTTCCCGATCATCATGGGCATCATTTTTATATGGTTGTTGTGGATGACTATTCTATACTATCTTGGGTGTTCTTGTTAAAACATAAGTCTGAAGCATGTGCTATCATTAAAACTTTTCTTATTGAAGTCAAAAACATATTCTCTGCTAATGTGAAATTCATTCGTACGGATAATGCTTTGGAGTTTTCCACATTACATTTGTCTGAATTTCTCAGGTCTCTCGGTATTGTTCATCAAACCTCTTGCAATCACACTTCTCGGTAGAACGGTATGGCTGAACGCAAACACCATCACCTTCTTGATGCCATAAGAACACTGTTGATCCAAAGTCGTACCCCTCATTCTTTCTGGGAGGACGCAATTCTTATTGCTTGCTACTTGGTGAACCGCATGCCATTCACCATGCTTGGAGAGAAGGTTCCCTTCTTGATTGTGTTTCCTGAGAAAGAACTATTCTCTCTCTCCCAGAGTCTTTGGATCTGCGGGCTTTGTCCAAAATTTCACTCATGGTCGTGACAAGCTCTCGCCTAGAGCTGTTTTTGTCAGTTATTCTCGTACCCAAAAAGGGTATAGATGTTTTGATCCTGTAGGCCAAAGATATTATGTGAGTGCTGACGTCACTTTCTTTGAGTCGATTATGTATTTCTCTCCTGCGGGTGACCGGTTATCCAATACTACTTCTGGGGAGGATGTTGTTCCTCCACCTCCGTCTCCTCCACCATATGAACCCCATGCTACAACTCAGCCTTCTCCACCTCCACCACCGCCACTGCCTCCACCACCTCCACCTCTGTCTACCCAGTCCAAGTTCTTACCCCTAGTTTACACTCGCAGGTCGTCTACTCGCCACTCTGCTCATGCGCCGTCCACATCATCCACCACGTCTCAAGTATGTCATGAAAACATTGTTTCTACTGATGGCACTGGAGTTTTGCATGATACGCAGGATGAGTTGATTCCAGAAGACAGAATGGCTGATGATCTGGAGATTCCTATTGCCCTAAGGAAGCCTCGTCGCCAATGTGCCACGTATCCTCTTGCTGCTCATGTTTCTTTGGATCATCTTGCAGAGTACATGAAGTTTGTAGTGGGACTCTATGTTGTTACTAACTTACTATCCCACGTACGTATCAGGAGGCGCTACAGGACGGTAGGTGGCGACTTGCAATGGAAGAGGAGATTGCAGTTTTGAGGTCGCGTGGAACGTGGAGCATTATATCTGCTCCACAAAATACCTCTGTTATAAGCTGCAAATGGATATTTACAGTCAAGCAAAGGGCAGATGGCAGTGTGGATCAAAGTTGCTAAAATCGGTAGTTAGTACTCGGTCAGTCGGGTCACTGACTAAGGATTAATCGGCAGTCGGGCGACTAACCGGATTTAGTCGGACTTTAATCGGATTTGAATTTTATGATTATTTTGAACATATAACTCATTTTTATACATATATTTACACAGGTTTTGTACATATTTAGACTATCATAATAAAATAAAAGAAGTAATTGAATCTAAATAAAACATTAAGCATATTGTAATAAGTTTGCTTATGAAAAACAACAAAATATGGTACCTCTAAGCAACAATTGGTCGATTAGTGTGTCTAGACAGAATTAGTCGGTACTCGGTCGGCCACCGCACTGACTAGACTAGTCGGACCTAATAGTCAGGTCAGTCGGGCGACTTTTACAACACTAGTATAGATCGCTACAAGGCAAGACTTGTGGCACATGGGTTCACCCAAACCTATGGGGTGGATTATCATGACACTTTTTCTCATGTGGACAGACATTCGACACTATGCATTCTTCTTTCCGTTGTTGTTTCATGGGATTGGCCTTTGTACCAGCTTGATGTGAAGAATGCCTTTCTCTACGGGGATCTTCAGGAGGAAGTTTACATGTAGCAACCACCAGCGTTTACTACTGAGAGGGAGTCCCAGAAGGTGTGCAGGCTCCACAAGGCGATTTATGGCCTGAAACAGAGTCCGAGAGCTTGGTAACATAAGCTATCGGAGTTGATAAAGCATCGGGGGTTTATGCGGTCTACTGCAGACCACTTACTTTTTGTTTAGAGGACACAGAGAGGTATTGTTGCTATTCTTATTTAGGTGATGACATTGTTGTCACAGGGGATGATGACCAAGGCATTCAGACTGCCAAGGAGTTCCTAGGTCAACAGTTTGTGACCAATCACTCTTCGATACTTACTTGGGTTGGAGTTCTTTAGGAACCAGCATGGTATGGTGATGACCCAGAGGAAGTTTGTGATGGATCTCCTTTCTGAGACATGCAGGACAGGAAGCAAGCCTGCTACTACTCCTATTGATCCAAGTATGAGATTATATGATGATGACACTGAGGAGGTAGATAGCAAGAGATATAGAGAACTGGTTGGGAAGCTTTTATATGCCACTATCACCAGGCCAGATATAATGTTTGCAGTAAGCAAAGTTAGCCAGTTCATGGAGCAGCCCAGCAAGGTGCATATGGATGTTGTCTATATGATATTGAGATATTTGAAGAACTCACCTGGCTCGGGTCTTATATTCAATAGGGATGCATCTCTTGAGGTGACAGCTTGTACATATGCTGACTATGCAGGTTGTCCCAGAGACAGAATGTCTACTTCGGGCTTTGTTGCGTTTGTCAGGAGCTCACTTGTCTCATGGAAAAGCAAGAAGCAGACAGTGGTGGCCAGATCAAGTGCATAATCTGAATACAGGGTCATGGCACAAGGGAGTGCAGAGATGAAGTGGGTTAGATCGGTATTGAGTGACCATACCATTGAAGTTCCTCTTCCTATGCAACTTTTATGTGATAATCAAGCTGCACTATTTAGTGCCAATAATCCTGCTCTTCATGAACGGGCAAAGCATATAGAGGTGGATTGTCATTACACTAGAGACATGATCCAGAAAGGTCTCATATCCACCTCCCATGTTTCCACAGGAGATCATAGCAAGGAAGGTGAGACTGAGAATAGGGATAGGAATCGACTTCTTGCCTTCTACTACTGAATCTGAAACTACCTCAACAACTCAGAAACTCCATCAATCAATGGCTTTGTCTTCTCATTTTCCCGCGAGGAAGTCCTTCGCTCTACTCACTGAAACATCTCAATCAATCTGATAACGACGCGACAAGGTCTAGTTTGCAGAGATATGCGAGTCGAAAGAAAGCGTCTATGAAAAAATGTTTGAGATAACTAATATCAAGAGTTTTTATTATTGGAATCATCATTCAGATTACTTATAAATAACCGCCGGTTATCATTCTTAGCCATCGACCTACCGCGGCAATGCACCTAAGCCAAAAGCCCTCAAAGCAGGGTAGGAAGAGAATGAGGTAGACGGCTGACATCTTCACCAAGGCTCTAGCTAGAGGTCCATTTCAGAGGTGTTGCTCCAAGCTAAGCATGATAGATAGATATGCTCCAGCTTGAGGGGGAGTGTTGCGATAAATATATCTCTTGGTCTATTTTATATGTTATGTTTTCTCTCGGTACTTATCATGTAATTAACCCAAGGGCTTTTCTCCTATATAAGAGAGCCCTCGGTCTATTCTAATGATATGATTCACTTTTTCTCCCAACAAGGATAAATATATGGCTAATAGCATGGACATAGGGGTGCTCATGGATCGGATAAAATCCGTAATCCGATCCAATCCGTTGTCATTGGATTGGATCGGTTTGGATTTATAAGTTCAATGGATCGGATCGGATTGGAATTTTACAAATCCGTTCATCTATGGATTGGATCGGATTATTATCAAAATCCGATCCGATCCAATCCGTTAATCCGTTGATAAATAATATATAATAATTTATTTCTTATCATTAAAGCAAATCATATATTTAATTATATTTGAAAGCTATATTTAATATCCAAGCTATTCCCTTTATAGTTAAAATTTATTCCAACTCAATCTTTACTCCACACCACTTGATGGAAACCTCCTTATCCACCTCACTTGTTGGTTTTGAAAAAGCATTACCTACCCACAATGTCCTTCGAGCCCTTCCAATTTTCCAAACAAAACACCCTTCTTAAAAATAATAATACCTAAGCCTAAACAACCTTGGGATCCTTCCAAAAAGACATCCACTCGTGCTGCACACATATGTACCCTTAGACACACACATCTCCGTCAGATGTTGTCATCGTCCCCAGTTGCCCGCATGCACATCCCAATCTTTCTCCCTACGCGTGACCAGACCTTGTCCTCGGCTCTCCCAGACCTCTCTCGCACACGTGTAGCCAGATCTCCACCTTAACCGTCTTGTCCTCAGCTACGCCCACCTCGTCCCCAGCCGCTCGCACACATAGCTAGGCTCCCCTCGCACATGCACAAACAAACCTTATCTTCGACTCTCCCAGACCTCCCTCGTGTATGTGCAACCAAGAACCTCACCCCGCACCGCGCAGTCATGCATGGTTCTTGGCCCAGACCTCCTTCGTGCACGGTCCTCTGTCCCGTAATACGTAGCCAAGCGGGTTAGTTGTAGTTCCCATTTGATATATACAAACTTGAATTCTAGTCAAAGTCAAGGTGGTGCTTCTATGATTTCTATGGATTACCATTATGTTATTTATATTTAGTTATAAAATGAGTGTTCGTACTATATCCGCAACAAGCGTAGTTTTTGCTTTCCAAAAAGTAACTATCATTTTCTTTACATTTATCCATAATCTCAATTTTAGAATCATGATTTAAATATCAAGGTCTAGTGTGCTTCAAACTTAATCTTAACTTAGGTGAGTATTAAAAATCCGAACCAATCCGATCCAATCCGTAATCCGGTGGATCGGATTGGATTGGATTTGCATGTTTAATGGATTGGATTGGACTGGAAAAATAAAAAATCCGTTACGTGTGGATTGGAAACGGATTGAGCCAAAATCCGATCCAATCCGATCCATGTGCACCCCTACATGGACACAATTCTCTCTTCTGCATAATGGAATTTATTGAAGTAAAAATGAAACATTCACCAAATAAGCATCTTGAAGAACCAAAGGGGTGGCTCAAGGATAAGCATAAAGGTGCCCTTTAAGGTGGTTCTAATTCTAATATCTTGAAAGAAGAATTGATACAATAGTGAGAAGATGTAGAAAGTAGGTAGATGAACCTGACAAATGCGAAAGAAGTGCCATAAAGACTAATTGGAAAGATCTAGCTTTACTAGTATCTAAGCTCAATCATGAGCAAGGACAAATCTATTAGGTGGCAAGTTCGCATAACCAACTTTGCTTGATGAGAGAGAAGAATAAATTCAATCATACTAGGTTTTGCTTTGGTCTCCCGCGTAAGCTACCAAGAATTATTGTCAACTTTCTTCCTATTGGCATATTAGTTTTTAATGATCAAAGTTGAGAATCAGAACCAACCTCAGCTGTGTATTGGCTCAATAAGGTAACGAGGGTTGATTCAAGCCACAAGGTTCCAAGTCGTGAAATCCTATCATCCGATCACTTAAACCCCCACCCCATCAACTCGCTCTGGTGATTGGCGAGTGACGTTCCCAAAAATTCGGCCTCTTAAGAGTGTGGTTTGAACACTTCTAACGTCATTGCAGTCGGCTGAATCAGATACGTCAAAGACCGCTTCATTTTAATTATCAATTCAAGGCAAAGCGGTCGATTTATATTTTACTTGGGCAAGTCCAAGGTCAAACTCAGGGACACGAGCCTCTTACGTTTTATCTAGACTCTTATTACTTGAACTAAGCGTTGAATTATAAGTTCATAGGTCAATGAATGCACAAGAAGACACGATGCATAAAGAAACATGAGAAATACATTTTTATTTGGTTTTTAGTATGCAACAGGATGCAAGGTTATGCAATGTTGCAATAATGCAAATATGCCCTAATGAGTCAGAATATTTAAGTCATTTAATCATTAGTCAAATCAGGTTCAAATTATGAAACTAGTGTCATTAATGTGGAGATACAAGACATGTAAAGCATTATATGAGAGACACTTAGTTTGAATTAAAGCATCAACAATCAGAGTGTCTAAACAGAAAATGAACTATGCCATTAAAAAGAGAATTAAACCAGCTTCGAAACGAGACCAAAATCAATTAAAACGGAGCTCGGATGCTCTACATATTCACAAAGGAAACCAAGGACAAAAACGCAAGAAAAAATGAAAATAACTAGCAAACATGTCCCTGGGAGGGACTAAAATGTAAATAGAAATTTGCGTGGGACCTTCCCTGTAAATTACCCACACATTAAAACCCGCAGAGGTCGGGTGCAAAATACCCCAGGAGCATGTGGTTTCCACGTGATGGCTAGGACTTGCAATTATTAAGAACTTCCGGGGCCTCCCTACAAATATCCCCAGCCCGCACGTGCCGGAGCACGTGGGGGCTACGTTCGGCGTGGAACGCAGGCTCGGAGTTGCTCTGGTGCTTCGGCTACTGGCTCGGGGTCAGAGGCTGGCTCGTGAGGTTCGGAGGAGGCTCGGGCACCCCGAGCCTGAAGGCGCAGGGACGAGGCTTGGGGTTGATGTCGTGGACGCCTGTGGACCGTCTGATCAATGAAGATCCGATGGTGGCTGAACTAAGGCATGGAGGCAACGTGGCTCTTCGATGGTCGTTCGATCTGGCAATCGGACGGTAGCTGGCGATTTCGGGGAGATGTCGATGTGGCCTCCTATACACCATTGGATGAGCACCAGGAGGGTGCCATCCAACGGCAGCTGTACCATCTTCCTCCTCTGCGGCTGGTGGCGAAGTCAGGTCTCCGACGAGGACGAGCAAGCTCCGCCACCGTCCCCTGTCCAGCAAACACCTTCGTTGGACTCCTTGGACATGTTGGGTTGATCGTCGGAGTGAAGACAAGCCGCAGGACCACCTGGAAGCTTCTGAGGTTGAACCATGACCGGAGACGAAGCTCGCGAGGATACCTCCGATGGGGGTTCGGCCTTTGAGAGCATTCACATGCATTAGTTAGTTCGAATAGCCAAGGCCTGGCCTGCAAGTGAGGAGTGCATGTGGAGTGACGGTGACTGGAGGGCCCTATGGATGAAGAAGGCGACGGCCCTGAGCTTCTTCTCCGATGAGTTGAAGAAGAAGGGAGGCAGAGCGGATTAGGGGTATGAAAGAGAGGGAAAGTGCTCGGAGGGCAGCGCGAAGATGGATGAACTGAGGCGGAGCTACTGCAATGGTAATCAGAGGATGAAGGTGCGTAGAGAAGGCTAAGAAATTACGAGAAATTAACGGAACGAGCAAAACAGAGATCGAGAACCTACCTGGAGAAATTGGGCGATGCGGGGCCTGGGCTTGAGCTTCGCGATGAAGCTCGGGTCTTCGCTGGACTCCCGCAGCTACGGGGAGCAGCTCGAGCAGGGCGGAGCCACCGCAATGCAACCGTACAAGCTGCGGGTCAACGTCGGGAGTGGTCGTCGTCGTCACGACCTCGATCGATCCTCTCCTTGTCACGGGGAGGAGGGGTGGTGCTGGGCGGAACCCCACGTAAAGGCGGACGAAGATGAAGTGGGGCGACGACGGGGTTTTGAAGGCTTGAGGTTGGGTGATACGGTGGTGGACATCATGAGTTGAGTGGAAGATATAGAGCGAGAGGGGCGGTTATGTGGTGACCCATGAGGCTCGCGAGGAAGGCGGATGATGGGTCTTCGTCGTGGGGCGGTTGGCGAGACGAGGGGAGCGTCGGGGTGGTGATGAAATTTGGAAGGGGTTGATGGCCGCGTGAGGTAGAGAACGTGGGATAGAGGGGGGTTTAGGGTTTGGAGGAAGAAGACGAGGTCTTGGCCGTTGGATCTCGCGATCCAACGACCAAGAGTTGGGCGCTCAAGTGCGGCTTGGATCAGATCTGTGGAGGCGAGATCAAGGGTTGTGGGTGAGACATGTGGCGAGACATTACGCGGGTGGAGGCGGACGGTCTGGATGATGTCTGAATTAGCGATCAAGGGTTGTAAATGGAGCGGGGATGAGTGGTTAAGATGGCGGCATCTAAAAGCGGATCGAGCGGCGAAGGAAACGACACGTGGCAAAAGGAGGACAAGGCGGGAATGGATGGCGAAGATGCGGTTGGAGGTTTGATCTGAGGGTTGCGAACAGCCGCAGGATGAATTGTGGCGATCTGGAAGGAAAGGGAATGATCGGACGACGGGGATTGGAGGGCGCGTGGCGCGCAAGGAGGCGGGTCACGTGGCGCAACCAGAAAGCGCGCGTGGCCCAATCAGATTGTTCAGATGCAAAACCTCGCAAAAGAGGGTGAAAATGGCCGAATTTGGAAAAACTCAAAGCATGAAAGTTGTAGATCTCATACAAGTTTCATGTTGACCAAAAACGAAAACGAGGTCAAACAAAGTGAAATATTTTTGTGAGTGTTTTTAAGGATATAAAAACACTACGATTTTAATTTTGTTATTTTTTGTATTTTTAATTTATTCCGTGACTCAGATATATACAAGGATTTATCGGGTTTTTATTGACACTTAGTCTAAGCTAGGGGGTTAATAACCGCAAATTAATGTAATGAAACTGGGTTTCATCACCGGGGCAATCCTGCCCCTCCACCTTTATGACCTTCCACTGCCAAACTGGATGAAAGTTTCATCTCACTTCCAATTTAGTTCTCCTCGTTGAGATCTTCCGATCGAGCGCCCATTTGTGGCATTTCATCATGAGCTTGGGAATTCTAATTTTTAAGGGGGCTTTTTTTGTTTTGGTGGATTCAGGCATCTGGAGCTTCGGGGGGAAGATTTGATCACGAATGACACCAGTTCACGGTCTTGTAAAGTGATCTGTGCAGGGGGCAATTGTTTGATCGTAGATCGGGAACCAGATGGGAGGATAGGTTTCAGTTATGGGAGGTGCTTATTCTGTGACATTTCCGCTGCTTTTGGCTGCATTCATCGGTAATGAGGACACAGAGCTGGTGCCTTGTGGCTGCCGTTTTTAAGAACAGAACGCTGCGTTGTTGGCTGCATACGAGGAGTGTAGGGTGTTCTTGCGGCTGCAGGATTCAGCATTTGCTTCATCTTTTAGGGATATCCCTTGGCTGCTAGGGGACCCACCATGTTGTGTGGGTGAGTAGCCCTTGCGTCCTTACGGAGGTCGTGGTTGTATAAGTGCACCTCAGATGTTTGACGAATTGCCTCTGAGAGATGGTCACTTCTTTGGGCAGTGTTCAAAGGCTCTCGAAAAATGATTTGAGGTTTTCAGTGAGAACCAAGGAAGTTTCAAGGGTGCTCAACACTAAACGAAGATGGTTTTGCAGTGGTTTCTCCTGTGGTATTGGGAGAAAATATGATATGAGAAAAAAGCTGCTGAGGTTGGTAAAATACTAATGCTGAACTGGTAAGCGATGAAGGGTGTTCATGTAGCTCCTTTTGGCAAGCCAATAACATTTCAAGATCCTATTTTTGTGATCCGAGGACTTGTTATTGAGGATTAGAAAGAAAAGGGTGATACAAAATCCATTTGTAACATCCTTGATTGCTTGATTTGTGAATTCAAGAGCGGATTTGGGATTTTTAGGTTTTTGAAGGGGACATTGGAACATCAAGGTGAAACCTAATTGGGGGCTTTGGATTCAAAACAAATCCTTATTAGATATCACGGTGAGACGGAATTTGTCTGGTCTTATGCTCTGGGTGGCTGCAAATATATGGATGAATGTGCCACTTTAATTAGGTGGTCACCTTATCTCCAATCTAATCAATGAACTGCCCCAGCTCCTGCCTGGATTGGCTTGCTACATACGTCGTCACAATCCATGTATTGTCAAGTTCATTGCACAAGTGACTAGAAAGTACATTTGTGTGGATAAGGACACCATGAGGACTACAAGGCAGAGTTATTCAAGGGTTCACGTGGAGATTGATCTTCGGTGATCAGGATTGGATTCCAAGTATTCAGGCAACAAGTTGTGTAAGAGAGGCTTCTAAAGTTTTGCTCGCACTGTTGTGTTTTCGGGCAAAGTTGGGAATAATGTAAAGGTGGAAAATCTGCATCGAAAGAAGGGCTGCATAGGAAGCCTATTTGGTTCCTATTGTGAACCAACCAGTGCTAGTGGAGAAGCAACAAAAGGAAGGTAAAGTGTGGTCAACTCTACACAACAGACAACACAATGATTTGGTTGATGGCAGTCCACAGCATTTACATGCCGCTGCAACAAACAGCTATTCTTAGAAGCCAGCATAATTAAGGCTCCTCTGCAGCCAGCAAACTGAACAACTTGCTGGTAGCAGGGGCTCGGGGGCTGGGGCAACTGAACCAGCAGCCTGCAGTTGCTAGTACCCAGCTGCAGTAGCTTTTCGGCAACAAACTCTATTTGATGCCTCAAGGGATCCCAAGCAACAGTGGTTAACTGTTGACGAGACTAATGCAAATAGAAAGGTGGGCCCCATGGATGATTTACTTAAAGATGAGAGGAAAAGAATCAAACGGAATGGTGGGTGTTGGAAGTCTCTAATGGGATATGAGAGCAGCATGCTTCATAGGTGCATCAGATGTCTCAACAGGTTGCTTGCTGCTCTCAAATGCAATCTCACCATGCAGCCAACTCCTTTTGATTCACAGGATATTCAGTTCAGTTACAGGAGTTTGCCAGCGATCTCAGTCAGTGCTCAGGTTCTCACGATGGTCCTCCTGTTGCTCTATCTTTTCAGCAGAAGTGGACTTTTTTGCTGGATCTCCTGGTGGACAGCTAATTTTAGATGCAGCAGGGGCAATGTACACAAAAACTGAGCTTGCAAGTGGAAGAGATTAGGAGGGGAGGAACTCTTTTGAGGATGGATGGGGTGATCCACAGCAGGCATTGCAACCTGCAACTTCAAAATAGCAAGTTCTTAATGTTGGTTGCAACTCCATGCAGCAGGTCGTTGCTAGTCACAACACTACAGAGCAGCAGCAGCTTGTTTTAGATGCCTCCATAGTATAAAGGAGATGAATGAGTTAACAATGAGAGGTCAATCAATTTTCACCGCAAGAAGGGCAGTTAGAGAAGTTGTAACAGAAATGTAGACAGAAACAGCTCTATGGGGGAAGACCAGAAGCAAAAGACTAAAGAAGAGAGACAACCTCCTTCCTTTGAAACTCAGTTTGAGTAGGAGCTGGTACCGAGCAGAGAAAAGTTGGGGTTAAAAGGCTTGAGGAACTCTGATGTTTCAAGGAGGATATTGATTAGAAAAATTCCACTTGTCCTAGGTTTCTTCATATGAGAGGGATGAAAAGAAACTTATCCCAATCGGCAGAGGATAACTCAAAATTATTTAATAGCAGTTGATCCGGTGGTGTTGAAGTGATTTGAAGAGATTTTGAAGCAGGTCAAAAAATGGAAAGATGGTTTCTCATGTTTAAAAAGGAGGACAAGGAAGAAGGGCTTGGCATTGGAGGTCACGGATTATTTTTATTCTTTGGAAGTGAAGTTAAACCTGTTAGGAAGCGAGAGCGGATGCACTATTCTAAGATATTCAAGGGGGCTTTTCCCAGACACACAGTATTCCCATCACCAAAGAGCCATCCCCTATCGACAATATTGAGTTTGTTCTCAATCACATGCCCCAGTCTCTGGTGCCACAACCTTGTTTGCTCTGATGAGGACGTTGTTCTGCAGATCCCATAGTAGTTTGCCTCCAGTCATCATGATCGTCACAATCTTAGTGGTAACGAGATCCCATTCTCCATCATACACTTGCATTACTTTGCCTCCTATAAGTCAAGAAATTAGGTTATTCATCAGATCAGACACATGAAATGTCTAGAATCATGATTGTTGGAGTATTCATTGTATGCGTCATGAGTTGTAGCAGGGTAAATGGATCCTCGAGAAGATCCATTTACCCCATCCAGTGTTTAGTCCCACATTGTCCAGCGGTGGGACTTGGAGGCTCTGGAGAGGCTATCTAAGGAGCCCCAAACCTCCTGTATCCATTGAGAAAAGCAATAGAAAAACACGGCCCTTAGAGGCCTTCTCTCATGGTTTCATCCCGCTCCTCACGGAGTAGGGTTCCACGAAAACTCCCGATGTTCCTATTTTATTTATCTTTTCCATGTTTTCGCTTCCGCTTCCGATTTTCTAACACGGTATTAGAGCGGGTTCGATTCTCGAGGATTTTATGTTGATTACTTATCCGGGATTTGGGTTTTGATATGCTATTGAAGATTATTTTTCCATAAAGTTCATATTCAAGATCTTTTCAAGTCTGTGCAAGAAATTCTAGGGTTTCACACGAAACCCTAATCACGATCCAGGCTTCGGCGGAGCCCCTGTTCCTCCAGATATGTGGAAAGGTCTGGTTCCAAGTATTTCCGGCTGAGTTTTGGCAAGCAAGAAGCCCCGGTCAGGCTCGCACAGGCGGTGCGAGCCCTTACCGCTCCTCCTGGCAAAGACGGCAGATCCCAGGCGGTGCGAGCCCTTACCTACAGTCATCCTCCAGGCAATGGCTGCCTCAAAGGCTCTGCGATCAAGCCATCTTCTTGCCGCATCACGGATCGTCTTCCTCCAGAACGCGCACCCCAAGCGATGCGGCTCGCTGATCGACTCCTGGCGGTGCCCTTGGCATCGTGCAGGCCTCCCAGGCCTCCTCGCGACCCCGTCCCACATCTGGGCGCGCAGGCGATGACAGCCTCAACGGCGGCCCCCAGCCTCGTATCTCGCATATCGCTTGAAGTCTCCGATCCGAGGAGGTGGCCCTCCTCTTTGTGAAATCCCGCGCCGCCCCAGGCCACCTCTGTGCTCCGCATCTGACACGCACCCCTTCAAAGTAGCAGTTCCCCTCAGGCAGCACCTCGCCCTCCAGATCGATCGGCATCCTCCTCTCGTAGCCAGAGGTCTGGTGTACAGCTGGTGGCGGCAGCGAGCCCCCAGCAGCCTGCCCTGTCCAGGCGTCTCCTCCGCAAATCATGCGGCGCCCAATCCTCCTGTCGACCCAACACTTTTGATCTAGTAGGCAGATCCCTAGCGCAGACTCGCCCAGGTGCGCAAGACCCGCGCAGGCAGCACTGCAAAGTCGAGGAGGCGACACCCTCCATTGTGCGCAGGCCCAGGCGCGCCTCCTCTAGGGGCGGCGAGCCCTAGCCGCACCACAACTCCCATGAGCATCCGACGTCGACCCAAAGAACTCAAAGCGGCAACGCTTCTATCTGCGGCAACCCCCTCTCTTCTCCCAGGGTTCCAGGACGCATCCGCCCTACTCGCACGTCGGCCCACGAATGCTCCGCGCGCACGCATCTGCAGAACTCCCAGGCGGAGCTCCAGTTTAATGAGGCCCCTTCAACGACGCCAGTCTCTCCTGCTGCGCCAGCCACTGTCGCACGCCCCGCCCCAGGCGATCAACCCTCCTCAGTCGCCCAGCCGCAAGCGATCCCCCCTCCCAGTCATGTGCATCCCCAAGCGGCGGCAGCAATTTTTTATTCGTGAGGGTTTCGGGTTCCCATTGTGAGAACCCTAAAGGACAGGCAGCGCACGATATTTTGGGACCCTAAGTGGGCCATATGTTATAAAAAAATATGTTGAAAGCCCAACAGTGGGCTGCAATAAAAAAAAGTGAGGTTGGTTTTTGTAGGCCCAAATGGGTCAAGGATTTTTGTTAAAAATAATTGAAAAAAAAAGGCGCATACATTTGAAAAGTCGTACGCATAAAAAAAGGAAGAGAGCCGTAAAAAAAATTGGTTGAAACGGCTTAAAAAAATGGCGGCTTAAAAAAAGAAAAGCCGCAAGAAATTCATTGAGTATTTTTATTTTCCCTCATTTATGCATCTCTTTGTCTTCTCCCAACTTGGTCGACGTCCATGTTTTCCGACAAGTATGGGAGAAAGGGGGAGTATGGTGTAGAGTCACAGGTATAGATCCAGATTCCAGATTTAGATATAAGTCTCCAGACCAGCCAGATGATCAGACTCTACAACAGATCTCAGACTCGACGATATTTCCGAGTCTCTAATTTTCAGACACACATATGTTTGCGGCCATTTTCAGATGAGCATATGTTGCCATCATTGGTTCGTGGTCCCCATCATTATTCTTGTTTTGTCGGCCAGAGTTTTCATGTGAGCCATAGGGACTCCAGAGTAGAGGACCATTCCCTATGCCATTAAGGGCAAGGGTTTTCATGTGGTATCATAGGTACTCTAGAGTAGAGCACCATTCTCTGAGCCAGATGGGAGAAACCCAGTTCTCCGATGAGGAGACTACAGACGCGGTTTCAGACTCGATGGTCAGATAAAAAAAAGAGTCTTCAGTTGACTCACACTCCAGCCCGTTCGTCCTCCTCACCAGCACGGCATGAGAAGCAATATCCTCGACTGCAGCAATGTGCGCGTTGGGTTGATATTGTCCGTAGTGTCTTGTAGCGTTGAGTTGAGTATCTTTCTGTTTGTCCAAGCTGAGCATTGCATGCTCCAGCTTGAGGGGGAGTATTGGAGTATTCATTGTATGGGCCTGTTTGGTTGCAGGGTTGGACAGGGTTGGGTTGGGCAGGGGTACCCCTGTGAATAGTAAACTGTGAGGAGGACAACCCTGTTTGGTTGGAGGGGTAACCCGGGTTGGGCCAAGCCAACCCTGTCCAACCCTCCAACCAAACATGCCCTATGTGTCATGAGTTGTAGCAGGGTAAATGGATCCTGGAGAAGATCCATTTACCCCATCCAGTATTTAGTCCCACATTGTCCAGCGGTGGGACTTGGAGGCTCTGGAGAGGCTATATAAGGAGCCCCAGACCTCTTGTATCCATTGAGAAAAGCAATAGAAAAACACGACCCTTAGAGGCCTTCTCCCGTGGTTTCATCCCGCTCCTCACGGAGTAGGGTTCCACGTAAAATCCCGTTGTTCCTATTTTATTTATCTTTTCCATGTTTTCGCTTCCGCTTCCGATTTTCTAACATGATCAATGTGCCACTATGTATAAGCAACATAATCATGCCAATACCTATAAATTACTCGTCAGATCGGACACATACAAGATTCAGGAAAGCAGTGTGTGTGTGTGTGTGTGTGTGTGTTCGGACAGATCACCAAATAGTGACTAAGCGGTAAGCATGAACATACGTGGGTATATGCGGTTCCACGTGGCTTGCTAATTTTTACTTTAAAATTAACTAAATATCTACAAAATGGCTAGAGTTGAACTGAATTTATGAATAAATATGGTCCAATAGAAGATCTATGATTTTCATGTAAAGTAGGAAAACAATATCTATCAATCCAATATAAATAGAAAAGTTAACACACATAATAGTTGACAACAATCGCCAAAATATATCCGAAACAAAGTCAAAAATCAACACAAATAGCATTAGTAATGTATTAATTAAAATAGCATGAGATAAATTAAAATGTTCAAGCGATAATATTCTACAAAATACAAAGCATTCTTGATCCAATTCATCATGAAATTCCACTGCATTCATGTCTAACCTAACCCAACAGGCAACAACAGTGATCTCCATCACATCAGGCAACTGGTAATCTAATCTAAGCAAACATTCATATATATTCTAACCCAACAGGCAATAGGTAATTTAATCTAAGCAAGCATTCATATGTTTGTAATCCAACAGGCAAGGCAATAGGTAATCTAATCTAAGAAAACATTCATATTTAATATAAATCAACATGCAACTGCATAAAAATGAAAATGATGAATATTATATAAAAGCAGGCAACAGGCAGTGGCAAAATGAAAAAAAAATATAATAATGAATATTATCTGAAAGCAGGCAACGGCAGAATGAAAGCACCGGAGTGAAAGCACCAAGGTGAAGATGAAAATTTGATCATAAAAATTAAAAAAAAAGGATTCTAAGGCTACCGGAGGCGGAGGAGCTTCGAGCGGTGCTTAGGGATTTGGGGTTTCAATGGAGAGGGAATCGATCAGGGGAGAGGGGTATCAATCAGGAGAGAGGTGGGTTCGAGATAGCTAGGATAGGGGTTTAAAGGCTATTGAATCCGGATCTTGAAGATCCGGAACCGATTAACCAGTAAAGCCTAAGCAGTATCCAGTATCAGATGGAAAAAACACCTAGAGTCCAGTATCCAGTCATCTTTGGAGCTGCATATTGTTGTTGTTAGGGCATGACACTATGTGCTCAAGCTTGACAAATCCAACTCCTGCAGAAACTCCTTTCGTGTAAGCTTTCTTAAGCTTCTACAATCGTATGTGCAGTTTCCAAGAACCATCCTTTGTATGGCCATTTCTTTCATCATATCCTTTATTTTCCTTCTCTTCCCATCCTTATTTTATGCGAAGAACCACATTCAAGGTTCTTACCCATCACATTCAAGATGTTGCCTTTCCCATCATGTCCACAAAAGTTCATCAACACGATCCATCAACTTCTTTAATAGCTGGGAAGACCGTCCTCCAAGAAAATATCATCCTTTCAAAAGATCATAAATTCTCGGAAGTATGTGTGCAATAGAGGTAACAAAAACAATAGCAAGAGCATGTAAACAGACCAAAAATCGAGATTCTTATATTAGTTTAACTTTTTTATCTGGACGAGGTATTTAAAACATGAATTAACATAAGATGATAATCAATAAAATGAGAAGTGGACATGGTAGTGAAAATTGTTATAACTACTAATGAGAAACAACATAATAATACAATTACAATATGAAAATCTACCTCTTGGTAGAGCACAAATCTATTGTTCTCTATGTTCAAATTGACCCACCGAGCATAGTTATCATGAATAAAGATTTTCTTAGTTTGCAATGAACCCTTAACCCTTCTTTAATTAAAGAAGTTTGTAAGAAAACTACGAAGGAGACTTAACCAAAAAGGAGAAATGTTCAACTCATTAAACATATGTTGGGTGCAATGTTACTAGCAAATCGACTTCCAAAATAAATATGAAAATGACTAGTAGTTAAGTACCAACATCTAGGAAGGGAATCCACACTAGCTCTGAAGTGTATGATACATAACTCATGTTTAGCTTCAATGAAGGATCTACTAAATACGTAGACCAAGTTACATCCCAAGAAAGGTGAATAACATGTAATAGATTGTATTCTTCAACAAAGTTGGCATAGCTGGAATCATAATGGCATGGGACGTTCAGATGCCCAATATTCTTGAAATAGTCCTTTCACTAGAGAACTCTTCAGGTATGTGAGAACGATACAGACATCATGCTAATGACTACTCCATTAATAGACTGGCACTAGGGGTGTGCATGATTATCGGGTTGGATGGTTAACCGACCCGATCCAAAGACAGTCGATTCATATCTAATACAACTTTCTGCATCGGGTACCCATTAAATTTTGACCCACGAGTTTCGAGGCACCAACCCAATCGCAGCTGGATAACCACCTGTTGCCTCGGAAGCTCAACCCATGAGTTTTTATCATATAATACACGAACAACACTAATCATTAGGTCACAGATGAAACTATGTGTATTCATGTCCCTGCGATAATCGACGCAAGTATATATTTATATTAATATAGGAGTCAATGTTCGATATTCAGTTGAACTGAGTCACTAAATATAGGATAAATAGTATTCAGACAACTATTCGGTATAATTTTATTACGTATTTTTAAAATATTTTAAATATAGGAAATAATATCAAACCAGTTAAGGCCGGTCTCAAGCCCAGGTAAATTGAGGAAGGATGCGTGTTAGGTAGCCGATTGCCAGCGTAGTAGACAAATTCCTAAGTAGTGCTCTTTTTAAGAACACTATTTAGGTATTTGTCTTAAAACAATTCGGATCTTTTCAACACGGATTTAAGCAAACATTTAGATTTCATTGGGGAATTTCCTACTAGCGACAGGTTGCATCGTCCAAATGCGCAATGAGAAGTTGGCAAGGGCCGCTACATCGCTGCTCAAATGTAGTTCAAATTTTGCAAGGTTTTTCGTATGAGGAACGCATACGAGTAAATAATCTAGTTCTGTTGCATCGCCGCCAGGATGTAGTCTAAAATTTGCGAGAGTTCTCGCATGACGGACGCATGCAAGTAAAGAAGTTAGTCCAAAAGTAGTTGCAAAGGAAGTTACGGATAGATAGTTGGAATATTGGCACTTTGACTAGCAAATCAACGAAGGTAGTAGATACGATGAAAAGAAGGAAGATTCAGATACTATGTCTCCAAGAGACAAAATGGGTTGGAAAGAAAGCAAGAAAGGTCGAGAGGACATGCTTTACACTTTGATATTCAGGTAAAGATAAGGGCAAAAATGATGTTGGAGCGGTTGTTCATAAGGATTTGAAGGATTGTGTGGTTGAGGTGCAAAGATTCGGGGATCGAATTATTTTGCTAAATGTGGCGCTCGAAGAAGAATTCTAAATATCATCTCAGTTTATACACCGCAATTTTTTTTTTGAAGTCTAACGAATCGGGGGAGACACGGCGTGGTGTTCGCCCCAACCACTTTATTAAAAAAAGAAGAGAAAGCAAAAGGATAATTACAAGTGGAGAAGCAGAAGGAAAAGAGACTGGATCCATAAGATCCCACCGAGACAACAAAGCGCGAATTATAACACCGACCAGTCACCCGTTAGACGGGCCGCGTGAGCCAACACGTTTTCTTTGTAAAATCTCTGGCCCCTAAAAGTTGTTGTGTTACGCCCCAGCCAAATCGCCCAAATGCAAGCAAAAAGGTCCAAGAAATCCCCGCGCTCCCTGTCCCTGTTCGACCGAATAGACTCCCAGAAATCGCCCTGGTCAGAAGTATTGATCCAAGACATCCTCGCCTCCTCCCAAACGCCTGCAGTGATAGGGCAAGCGAAGAAGAGGTGATTTAAGGATTCCACGTCATTGCCACAGATAGCACAATCCACCGAAGCCAAGCCACCATATAGTCTAGCGCACCGATCCCGCGTTAAAATCCTCCTCCTGCGAAAGAGCCAAAGGAAGATAGCCACCCTCTCCAGGAGCTTCAAATTCCAAAGGAAGGTGCAGTCGTGGTTGAAGGGGTCCGATTGAATCTGCGGATGATGGGAAATTGCCATGAAAGCCTTCCTCGTCGAGAAGGCGCCCTCCCGCCAAGCCCAGTGGTCTCTTCCCCTCGCAGGTCTGGGCGCATTCTTAATAGTATCCAGAAGAGAAAGAAGCTCGTCGAACCTTTGGTCAGAGAGGCTGCCAAGAAGCAACGGAAACCAGCCATCCCCCGACCAACAAGAAGCCACAGAAGCGCGCCCATCGGTCGCCAAGGCAAATAAACGCGGGAAAGAATCCCTTAAGGGGGCCCCACCAGCCCATCTGTCCGTCCAGAACTTGAAAGACCTGCCATCCCCGAGAGTAGGAACAAAGAGATGCGAGTAGCGATGGCCCACCGACATCACCCCGCGCCAGAAGGGGGTACGAGAGCGGAGACCACCAATCTCCCCCAACAACACCCCATTTAAACCAAGAATCTCGTGCAATAGGGAAGAACAGAAATTATCAGAAACACCCCATAACTTGTTCACCCACTTTAAAAGTAGAGCGTCACCTCCTCCCACTTCACGAGATGTGGACCACGCGAAGAAAGCCCCTTTCTCCCCCAAAGAAAATTCCGCATCAACTTCTCAATACGTCTCCGCACCCCCACCGGCAGCTGCCAATTGGAGAGATAGAAGACGGGGATAGACGAAAGAACGGATTTGATGAGCACAAGGCGGCCACCCCTCGAGAGCAGGGCCGAACTCCAACCGGAGAGCTGCGTCTCCACCTTCTCAACAACCTTGAACCAGTCGCGATGTCTAGCCCTCCCCGCCCCCAGGGGCATGCCCAAGTAGTCAATCGGAAGAGAAGAAGGGGGGGGGAGCCCAGGGCCAGCCCATAATCAGAGGCCGTCTCCGAATCCAAATCAAAGGGGATCACCTTGGATTTGTTTTGATTGATGAGCAATCCCGATAGCTCGCTGAATATTTCCAAAGTCGCTGCCATGCCCCTGACCTCCTCACGACCCCCCTCAATGAACACGATCGTATCGTCAGCGTATTGGAGGGTCGGGATCACCCGGTCGTCACAGGAGAAGCCCATGGAAAGACCACAATCAACTACACGAGCCGCCATCCGAGGAAGCACATCAACCGCAAGAACAAACAGAAGGGGGGCCAGGGGGCAGCCTTGTCGAACCCCTCTTCTAGGTTGGAAGCGACCACCCACGATGCGCCCATTAATCATTATGGAGAACGAAACCGTGGAGACGCATCGACGCATCCAAGCGATCCAGATCTTGGGGAAACCACGAGCTCTCAGGACCGACCACAAGAAAGTCCAGTCAAGCGAGTCGTAAGCCTTAGCAAAATCAACTTTCCAGAGCACCCCATGGATCCCTCTCCTAATCCAACTCTCCACCATCTCAGATGCCAGAGCCATAACATCGGCAATTTGCCGACCGCGAATGAAAGCCGCCTGCCCTAGAGAAATTAGGTCATCGAGCACCGGGGCGAGTCTACGAGCAAACACCTTCGCCACAATCAAATAAAGACCATTTGAAATAGCAATAGGACGAAAGTCCTCAATACGTTGCGCGGAGGAACGCTTCGGAAGCAGGACAATGATAGCCCTATTGATTTTGTCAAATCCCGCATTGCACCTGCAAAATTCGACAATAACTTCCCATACCTCCTGCCCCACCAGCTCCCAAAAGTCCTTGTAGAAAGCAATTGGGAACCCATCCGGCCCCGGCGAAGCATTGTCGTTGAGATCCCAAACCGCCTTCTTGACCTCCTCCAAAGTCACCTCCTTAGTCAACTCTTCACGACGCAGGGGCGAGAGAGACCGAGTCCCCTCCCTCGACCAAACCCAATGCCTAGGTGCGCGCGAAGAGGAGAAATCTTTAAAGTATGTCGCCACCTCCCTCCCTAGGGCATCCTCCCCCAACACCACCCAGCCATCAAAGGAGATGGAACGAATATAGTTCGAGCGCCTCCTGTTACTGGCCACCCTAAGGAAATAAGAGGTGTTAGTGTCCCCTCCTTTTAGCCATGAAATTCTCGCCCTCTAACGCCATTCCGTCACCCGCTTCCGGTCCTCAACCTCCACCCTCGCCTGCGCAGCCGATCTGGAAGCCAACTCCTCGGTACAGAGATCCATTTCCCCCTCCAAAGCATCTAGTGAAGCCACGATCTCCTCCGCCTCTTTTCTGGCAGACGCCCGCGCATCCCGCGATTAATTTTGATGAAAGGATTAAACAAGCTTTTGAGGAGGATTTAGGTACGATTATGCATGGAATCCCGCAAAGGGAGATGATTTGCCTAGGTGGAGATCTTAATGGACAAGTGAAAAACGATGCTTCAAGGTATGTTAGTGTTCATGAAGGACATGGCTTCGGGGATAGAAATGAAGAGGGAAAAGTCATTCTGGATTTTGTAACAGCTTATGATCTTTTCATAACAAACACACTCTTCAAGAAGAGTAAGGATCATTTGATTACTTATAAGATAGGCACGACTAGAATACAGATAGATTACTTTATGTTGAGGAGAAGAGATCGGTTGTATTGCAAAGACTGCAAAGTAATCCCAAGAGAGAGTTTGACAGCCCAACATCGCTTGTTAGTCATGGATGTGCGAATAAAAGGGTTGGTAAAGAAAAGGAGGGTTTCCAAGATCACTAGAACTAGATGATGGAATCTTCAATTGAAGCAATCAAGCATAAGGAGAAGGTTTTAAAAGACTTATCTTGGGATTGTAACAGAAGTGCAAACGAGATATGAGAGGCGGTAGCATCTTGTATCTGAAGGGTAGCAAAAGATATATTACGCGAGTCAAAAGGAGGAGCTCCAGGTCAAAAGGAGGCTAGGTGGTGGAGTAAATGAGTACAAGAGAAGCTCAAAATTAAAAGAGCATGCTTTAAAGCTATGTCTAAGGATAGTACAGATGAAATTGCCACAAACTACAAAATAACGAAGAAGGAAGCAAAGAAGGCTATAAGTGAAGAAAAGTCAAAAGCTTATTAAGTTTTGTACAAAAATCTGGACTCTAAGGAGGGCTAGAAGGGTATATTCAGGTTGGTTAGATCAAAAGAAAGAAAGACCAAAGACCTTTCTCAAGTAAGATGTATTAAGGATGAGGAAGGTCATGTGCTTGTTACTCAGAATGATATAGAGACTAGATTGAAGCAGTACTTCCATAAGTTTTTCATTGAGGGGAATATAAAGATCACTTTGGGAGATCTAGTTAGTAGTGAAAGTTACTTGAATCGTGCAAGCTCTAGATGAATACAAATGAAGTAGAGCAGGCTTTGAAGATTATGAGACCTGGGAAAGGTGTAGGACCTGATGACATTCCTATAGAAGTTTGGAGAGTTATATATAAGCGTGGTTTGACTTGGCTTACAAATTTATTCAATGTTATTTGACAAAGCAAGATAATGCATGAAGATTGGAGGAGAAGCATCATGGTGCCTCTTTATAAGAACAAAGGAGACATTATAATTTGTCCAAATTACAGAGGTATCGAGCTGATGAGTCACACTGTGAAAATTTAGGAGCGTGTGATCGAAAGCATGGAAGGTCGTATCCCGATATATCGGCGATATATCGGTATCGACAGGTCACCGATATATCGCCGATATGTCCGATATCGGGTATCAACATGCAAAAAAGGCGAGCTGAATCCCGGTGTCGGCGATATGGCGTCGATATATCGCCGATAAATTGGCGATATATCGGTATTGACATGGTACCGATATCGATACTGATATCGATATATCCTTCCATGATCGAAAGAAAGTTGAGGTAATTTTTCAAAGTAAAAGAAAATCAATTCAAATTCATGATAAGACACTCAACTATTGAAGCCATCCACTTGGTGAGGAGAACAATGGCGATTTATAGAACTAAAAGGAAGAACCTCCATATGATTTTTATTGATTTAAAGAAGGCTTATGATTGAGTCCCATGGGAGATACTGTTGAGAGTTTTGGAGAAGAGACAAGTACATGTCTTATACATTAACCTTATAAAAGATATGTATGATATGGTTTCATCTTGTGTAAGGATACGGTCTGGGAAGACTGACTATTTTGGCATCAACATTGGTCCGCATCATGGTTCAACTTTGAGTCCATTCCCTTTACTTTGATTATGGAGGAGTTGACAAGTCACATTCAAGATGAGATACCTTGGTGTATGTTATTCCCTGATGATATTGTGTTGATTTATGAGACTAGAGATGGAGTAAATGAGAAGCTTGACGTCTGAGACATGCATTGGAGACTGAAGTATTTTGTATAAATAGGGCTAAGATTGAATGTATGGAGTGTACTTTTGATGGAAGCAATAGTGAAGGAATCGAGATGAAGATTAAGGATGATAATATTCAGAAGAGAGATTCGTTTAGATAATTGGGATCTATTTTGCAACATGATAGGGAAATTGATGGAGATGTTACTAATCGAATACATGAAAGCTGGCTAAAGTGGAGGGGAGCCCCTACTGGTCTTTGTGATAAGAAAATTCTTTTGAAAATCAAAGGAAAGTTTCAAAAAGCAGCAGTGAGACATGCTATGCTCTATGGATCTGAATGTTGGCTTGTGAACCATAGACATGTGCAGAGAATGACAGTAGCAGAAATGAAAATGCTAAGGTGGATTTGTGGATACACGTAAAGATCGAATTCAGAATGATGCAATCAGAAGAAAAGTTGGTGTAGCTATGATGGATGATAAGATGCGAGAAAATCACTAAAGTGGGTTGGCTATTTACAAAGGAGGTCAGCCGATGCACTGATGAGGGGGATGAGGGTTTTGGGATATTGAGTCGGCTAAGAGAGGGCGAGGAAGACCCAAGAAGTGTTGGAATGGACTATACGAAGAAATCTTCATTTTTTTATATCTAAGCCAGAAAATGACCCAAGATAGGTCTGAATGAAGGCAAAGATTCCAAGTACTCGACCCTACTTAATGTGGGAAAAGACTTTGTTATTGTTGTTGTTGATGACAGAAAATAATATCAAACACACATATTCATCAATCAACAAGATAAAAGCACCGATTGAATTTCAGACAAATAATGTACATCTTACATATTTACATGTTTTCAAAATGACGCAAGGGTTTCGATTAAATAAGAAACTTAATGATAAGAAACATGAAACATGAAGATAGAGGTTGAGAAAATAATTTTCTTTGATATTATTTTAATCTTAATTGAGTAAGGCAGTGAATGTTTCACAAATTACGTAATACGCATATTCGATCAATATTTCAAGTATCATTCAGACAAAGTCAAGATGCAGAAATGGGAAGGTTTAATTTCAAAAACAATAGGCAGTGCATCATAACTTATATTTAATCTTGGTAGTTTTTTTGAAAAAATCAATTTTGGTAGTTGAACCAAGAGAAACTGAGATGGTGATTTTGAGATGTTAGGTAATATTAAGATAAATCAAAACTCATAAAAATAAGGGATTTTACCCGGCAGACCCTATAATCTTTGTCAATTACCTCCAAGATCTTTGAAACAACCTAATTCCTCCCTCAACCCCATAAACTTGTTAACATTTACCCTACAGAGCATGTGGTTAACACTCATCCATTTAACCGTTAAAACTAATCGGATTCTGTTATCGTCTTTTACATTATACCCATTTTATTTATCAAATTTACTATAAGTGACATTTCCTCTCACACACATCAAATCCCTCCCCCCCCCTCGACCAGAGCTCCGAGCCCTCCGCCCCGAACCCTAGCTGGAACCGTACATCTGCTCGAGCACGACGACAACGACCATGGCAACGGCGGCGTCAGCCCCGCCCTCCACCTCCAGCCTGAACACATCGCTCCCCACCGCCTCCTTCCTCTCGATCTCCGCCACCCTCCTCCTCCCCTTCCCCTATGACTCCTCGTACACCACGCAACTCCTTCCCCCATACGACCCCTCCACCATGTAGCCCCCCATTGTCCTCGCCAGCAGCTTCCCCTTCCCGGCCTTCCTTACGCTGAACCTCGCGTTCATGTTCCTCGTCTCCTCCCCTTCGTACACCACCCACTGATCCCCGAGGGGGAGCGGGTACAGCGCCTTCCGCCAGATCGTGAGCAAGGGACGACCGACAGCGTCCATGAGGAGGATGGTGCGGGTGTTGGAGATCAGAGCCTCGAGCCCTCCGCCCCGAGCGTCCCCAGCCCTGCCACACCCCCACCCATCGCCCACAAGCCCTGGCCCCTGCCCCATTCTCCATGCCGCCCGAGCCCTACCGCCCCAGCCCCCGCCCCTGTTCCAAGCCCTGCCACCGTCTCGAGCAAGAGCCCCGAGCCCTGCCGCCCCAGCCCCTGACCTTGTTCCAAGCCCTGTCACCCAATATTGTAAAAGTCATCCGACTAGCCCGACTAATAGGTCCGACTAGTTTAGTCAGTGGGGTGGCCGACCGAGTACTGACTAATTCCGACTAGGTCCACTAGTCAACCAATTTTTACTTGGAGATACCATGTTTTTTACTTTTTTAAAAGCAAACTTATTCTAATATGCTTAATGTTTACGCTTAATGTTTATTTAAATTCGATTACTTCTTTTGATGCATTATGATAGTAAAATTATATATAAATCTATGTAAATATATAATAATATATGTATAAAAATGATTTATATATTTAAAAAATCAAAATCAATTAATGCCCGACTAAATCCAATTAATCGCCCGACTGCCGATTAATCCTTAGTCAGTGACCCAACCGACCGAATACCGACTTTTGCAACATTGCAGCCACCGTACCGAGCAAGAGCCTCGAGCCCTGCAGCCCACACTCCCCCCCCCCCCCCCGATCCTGACGCCTAGCCCTAGGCCCCCCACAGCCACTGACTCCCTCGAGTCCGACCCCCAGCAACCTTGTCGATGCCCAACCCTCGACCTCGTCGGCAACCTCCTCTCCGACCTATGGAAAGAACAAGGGGATGAAATATCCACCGTTGGATTTTCATTGGTTAAATTAACGTAAGACTAACCCAAGTAACTGACTCAAATAAAGTTAAAACTGACGACAGGGTCTGTTGGGTAAGACGGAGCAAGTTTATGGGGTCGAGGGAGGAATTACGTTGTTTCAAAAGTCGTGGAGGTAATTGACAAAGATTATAGGGTCTGCCGGGTAAAATTCCCTAAAGATAAAAAAAAAATTGTTTACCCGTTGTTAGAGCAAAACACTTTGTTGTTATTCCATATGGCCCTAGGGTCTCTTATATAGAGAGATAACCCTTGGGTAAATTACATAGATAGACAAAGAGAAAATAAGAAATACGAAACGGTACATCATGACATAACGTAAACCTCTACACTCCCCCTCAAGATGGAGCATAGATATCTATCATGCTCAGCTTGGAAGAACATCTCTGGAAAGGTCCTCTGAGCAATGGCTTGGTAAATATATCAGCAGTCTGGTCCTCTGAATTGACATGTGAATGGAAATGAAGCCCTTCTTGATCATGTCTCTAGTGTAGTGACAATCTACCTCGATATGCTTCATTCTCTCATGAAATGCTGGACTATTGGCAATGAACAGCGCTGCTTGATTGTCACACTGAAGTTGCATGGGTAAAGAGACATTCACATTCAAGTCTTCCAAGACTGCTCGAACCCACATCATTTCTGTGCTTGCTTGTGCCATGGCCCTATATTCGGATTCAGCACTAGATCTTGCCACAACAGTTTGTTTCTTGCTTTTCCAAGAAACCAGAGAGCTTCCTATAAAGATAGCAAACCCTGAAGTAGACTTACAATCCTTTGGGCACCCTGCATAGTCTGCATCTGCACAAGCGGAAATGGACAAATCTGTGTTCTTTCTAAATAGCAAACCTGAGCCTGGAGAAGATTTTAGGTATCTCAGTATCATGTACAGTGCTTCCATGTGGACTTGCCTAGGCTGCTCCATAAATTGACTCACACGGCTTACAGCAAAAGCAATATCAGGTCTAGTTATGGTGATGTACAGAAGCTTACCCACCATCTCTTTGTATCTTCTTTTGTCCACCTCTTCAGAGTCATTATCATATAGTTCCATACTTGGGTCCATAGGAGTGCTCGATGGTCTGCATCCAATCATTCTTGTTTCAACAAGCAAGTCTGTAACATATTTCCTTTGGGTCATCATCATACCTTGTGCATTTCTCGTAAATTCTATCCCCAGAAAGTATCATATGGTACCCAGATCCTTCGTAACAAACTGACTGCCCAAGAGGGCTTTAGTCATCTCGACTCCCTGAGCATCATCTCCGGTAACCAGAATATCATCAACATATATCATGACAACAACTGTACCTCTGAGAGTCTTCTGAATAAACAACGAATGGTCAGCATTTGATCTCTTGAACCCCTGTCGTTCGATCAGCTGAGAGAGCTTTTGGAACCATGCCCTTGGACTCTATGAAGTCTACACACCATGTGAGTCTCCTCCTCAGCAGTAAAACCTAGTGGCTGCTGCATGTAGACTTCCTCCTGTAGATCTCCATACAGAAATGCATTCTTGACATCAAGTTGAAAAATGGGTCAATCACGTACCACAGCTACGGATAAAAGGATGCGAAGCGTCGAGTGTTGAGCCACTAGTGAAAATGTATCCAAGTAGTCGACGCCATATGTTTGGGTAAAGCCGCGTGCAACAAGTCTTGCTTTGTACCGATCAAGACGGCCATCTGCATGATATTTAACTGTGAGCACCCATTTGCAACTAACCACAGACGCACCTGATGGAATAGGAACCAGAGTCCAAGTCCCTCTAGACTATAAAGCCCGCATCTCTTCCTTCATAGCCAACTTCCAACACTCAATCTTCATGGCCTCCTGATAGGTCTGTGGTATCTCTACTGAAGACACAGCTGCGGCGAACCTCTGGAAATCACCAGTAAGACGATGAAAGGATACCTGAGACGCAAGAGGATAGGAGACACATTTCCTCTTCGGTCTTCGAAGTGCAATAGGAATATCAATATCATTATCCACGGTACTGACTGGCGGATCCATCTCATGTAGCAAAGATTCCTGCACCGGTACATTATCCAACCCATCATTAGTAGCCGCATCGGAGCATACTTGAGGCGTGGTGGATGGTTGACTTGTAGCTTGAGCAGGCCCCAACCGTCGTGTGTAGAACTTAGGGAACGGTGGAATGGGGTGATATTGAGGTGGTGGTGGTGGTGGTGGTAGTGATGGCGGAGTGGATTCAGGTTGACCCAGACTTGGAGGTAGAGGAACATAGACATGATTATCTGAAGATGTGGAAGAAGAAACCAATATGTCACCTGCTGGGGAGAAGTACATAACAGGCTCAAAAAATGTAACGTCTGTACTAACATAGTACTTGTCATTGATAGGATCATAACATCGATAGCCCTTCTGTGTCTGAGAGCAACCTACAAAGACACACTTAACAGCTCTAGGAGAGAGCTTGTCAAGTCCTGGAGACAAACGGTGAACAAAGGCAACTGTACCAAAGACACGAGGTGGAAGTGAAAATAAGTCCTTATCAGGAAAGAGAACAGAGATGGGAGGTTTCTCCCCAAGAATCGAAGAAGGCATGCGATTGACCAGATAGCATGCTGTAAGTATAGCATCTCCCCAAAAAGCTAATGGCGCACAACTCTAAATAAGTAATGTTCGAGCAATATCAAGAAAATGGCGATGTTTCCTTTCTGCGACACCATTCTGTTGTGATGTGTAAGCACATGAAGTTTGGTGAATAATGCCTTTAGAGGAAAGAAACTGAGAAAGAGAACGAGTACAGAATTCCAATGCATTATCCGTGCACACATATTTAACATTTGAAGAAAAAACATTCTGCACTTCATTGATAAGACTCTTGATAATACTTCTTGCTTCAGATTTATTCTTGAGAAGAAAAGTCCAAGAGACACGAGAAAAATCATCAACCACGACCAGATAAAACATGTGTCCCTGATGATTAGGAACACGGCTAGGACCCCAAATATCTATATGAAACAACTCAAACGGGGAGCTACTGCTCCGACTCTGACGACTTGGGAAGCTAGAACGATGGTGCTTTCCTAACTGACAAGCTTTGCAACGAAAGATGAATTCGGAGAGATATGAGGCAGGAGGTGACGCATTTTCTGGAGAGGAAGGTGACCAAATCGAAGGTGCCACGTATACGGAGAAACCGATCCCTGTGAGTGAAGAGAGACGCCCGCAAAGGAATTCCGGACCAGACGATATAAGCCACTATGCTCAGAGCCACAGCCAATCATCCTGCCCGTCAGTATGTCCTGAAAAATGAGAGATGAAGGGTCAAATATAGCATGACAATGCAAGTCTCTCGTAATCTGACTAACTGATAATAAATTCATGGAAAACTCAGGTGCATGTAGAACATTCTGTAAGTGCATGGAGGGTGTTAAAGAGATCTCCCCCTGTCCAACAATAGGAGAATGAGTGCCATCAGCTATGAGCACAGAGCGACCCGAAGAAATATCCCTGTAGGACTCAAGTTTGTCTCTGTCACGGCAAAGATGATGGGTGGCTCCAGAATCGATAATCCAACCAGATAGATCATGGGACGGACGAAAGACAGTAGTACTACTTGAGGTACTGGGAGCAGCAGAGGTACTAGCCGATGCAGATGTTGCAACATCTGAGGTACTCGCAGCATCCGATGATGATTGTGGCATAATGTCGCGAAGCCATGCCACAAGCTCCTCGAATCTGTGATCTGGACTAGATACTGAAGGAGACTGAACATGTTCAGCTACACGTACCGAAGCTGGAAACCCATGCTTGGAATAGCATGCGTCCTCAGAGTGACCAGTGCGATGACAAAACGAACACGTCCTTGGAATACGACCTCCACGGCCACGTGTGCCACGGCCACGAAAAGAAGACGAACCACCTCTCCCACGCGATACTGCCATTGCCGAAGGAGGTGGAGTAGCTGTGGTGGAGGAAACAGGGATACGACTGAGCCTCCTGTAGACTTCCTCCATAGGAGGAATAGTAGCATCGGCAAGGATCTGAGAGCGGGCTGCCTCGTACTCAGGATCAAGAGCAGCAAGTAATACTCCCACCATGGTAGCATTGCGAAAAGTCTTCTGTTGCTCAGGAGTGGTTGTGAGCGGAATGGTACTGTATAATTTCTCGAACATCCCTCGCAGTGACGTGTACAGAGAGTGAAGTGGCCGCCCATTTTGTTTCATCGTGAAAATATCATGCTGCAACTGCAGCATCTTAGTCTCGTTCCGCACCTGAGAACATGGCCTCAAATTTCAGCGAAATTCGGTCGAATTTCTGTTGAATATCGATATCCAGTCGAAATCGGAATTCGACCGAAATGATCGAAATATGAGGGGTCCTGGTACAAAAAATGACCGAAATGACCGAAATTTCAGTCGAAATTCCACCGAAATTAGATCGAAATTATGTTTTGGTCGATACCGAAATGGTGACCGAAACCGACATTTAAGGCCTTGCCTGAGAATATGTAGTAGCGAGAATATCCCACACCGCCTTGGCGGTGGGCTGATGGTGGACATCATTGGCAATCTCCATCGAAAGCGTCCCTGATAGCCAGACCTTGGCATATGCATCATCAGCCTCCCAGGAGGCATATATCCCCGTCTTCTCTGTCGGTTCATATTCGGTAAGAATGTGCTTCTTACCACCTGACTTCATTAAGCTCATGAACTGCATCGACCAGAGCTCATAGTTTGTCCCATCCATTTTGACTATTGCCGCCGAACCCTTAAAGGCACCTATGGAGGGCATATCAAATTTTTGTTCTGACATGTCACCGAAGAAGAAGACTTAGGGATGGTAGACAAAAGAACTGGTGTCTACAACGACCCGTTTGGATTCAAGTGCATATGTAGACTTTATGCACTTGAATCCATGTATGAATAGGCGCCGACCGAAGAAGGAGAAGCCGGGAGGAAGGCGGAAGGACCGCGGGTAGCGACTAGCGGCGGCGAGAGAGGGAGGCGAAAGGCGGAGGTGGGCGACGGCCGAAGGAGTGGGGCGGTCGAAGGGGGGGCGGCGGCGGGGGGTCGGTGGAGAAAAACCCTAGATTACGGTTTTGGCTCTGATACCATGTTAGAGCAAAACACTTCGTTTTTATGCCATATGGCCCTAGGGTCTCTTATATAGAGAGATAACCCTTGGGTAAATTACATAGATAGACAAAGAGAAAATAAGAAATACGAAACGGTACATCATGACATAACGTAAACCTCTACACCCGTCATATCAACATACCCACTTCAATGGTTCGGTGGTAATGTAGTATGCCTACCACCCAAAAGACCAGGACCCAAATCCCTCCTGGTGCGGGATGCGTTCACTTTCAACATGGATTTGAGCAACAATCCATGTAGCCGACCCTACTTAAAGTGGGAGAAGGCTTCGACGTTTTTAATTACACATTGGATCGAATATTCAGTCCAGCTTACTATTATTCAACAATTGATTATCCAATCGTTCACCCCACCACACATCATAATTGGTGGTCTATTGCAACATCAACTTATGGCATCCTCAAAAAGATGGTTATCAATACGACCGAATTTAGCAGAAACATCATAGAAGCAATAAGGGCTTGTATCCCAACATGCATGCATCCTAGTAAATCTCCATGTCACATTTTTCTGAGAAAGAATCATGCCTTTGAGTTTATTGCAGCCTCAATGTCCAAGATAATAACAAAGTTATCGAAGATCTTTTGTCACAAAAATATCCATAAGAATGCCTTCATCTCATAAATGCATGCACTGTCATTGCTTATTAAATTATATCCCAACATAAATAGTTGATATCACACTTCCATTTTTTCTCTTCCCAACAAAGAGGGAGGTTAACAATAGAACAAAAAAACCAAATCTTCATCACCTTACAACTAAGCCTGTCAAATCAGGATATGTGACTCTACAAAACCACTGAGAGATTATGATTGTGGTCGGTCCGCTTGCTAGCAATGAGGTTGTAGTTGGTTAAGGTTGATGCCGATTCAAACCTGAGGTGGCGACAACCAGCTGAGAATGTTGTCAGTTTGGCCGATGATAGTAACAATGAAAGTAGGTCGACAAATCGGTAATGAGAGGTGTGTAAGGATGATAAGAAAAGATGACTCGTTGTTTATTCAAGAGGTCTAGGGGTCCTTATATAGGACTAGACCCTAGAGGGCTCAAAGGAGAATATTATATAGAATATTCTCTTAACAAATAGCCACATAGAATATTCTTTTAACATAAAAGCCCTCGTGGGTTACAATATAATATAAAGAAAGAAATCTTCTGCAATCTCTAACACTCCCCCTCAAGTTGGAGCATATCCATCGATCATGCCTAACTTGGAAGATATCCAAAAAAGGCGCTTCTTTAATAAGGCCTTGGTGAACATGTCTGCAAGCTGAAGATCTGTTGAGATATGTGGTGTAGAAATCTTGCCTTCTCGTACAGCATCACGAACAAAATGACAGTCGATCTCAATGTGTTTGGTTCTCTCATGGAACACAGGATTTGTAGCAATACAAGTGGCAGATTTGTTATCACAGTATAGAGGAACAGGAGTAGTGATAGCAATATTGAGTTCTTGCAAAAGAGACAGTAACCAAGTAATTTCGCATGTGGCTTGGGCCATTACCCTATATTCTGCCTCTACACTGGATTGAGAAACCACCGTCTGCTTCTTGTTCCTCCAACTAACAAGGTTACCTCCTACCATCATCGCATAGCCCGTCGTAGAACGACGATCCTCATGTGAGCTTGCATAATCAGCATCAGCATAAGCAGCAACCTTAATGTATCCATTTGCCCCATAGAATAGACCACGTCCAGGGGATTCCTTCAGGTAACGAAGGATCTGAAGGACATCTTGCCAGTGGTTGTAGCATGGTTTCTCCATGTATTGGCTAGCTCTGTTCACAGCATATGATATGCCTAACCTAGTAACAGTAAGGTACAGAAGTTTGCCAACCGGGATTATGTATCTTGTAGTATCTTCAAAGGCTGGATCATCTGGTGTAGAATGTTTCTTTGGTTCTGCAGGTATGTCAGAGGGCTTGCACCCAAGTAGTCATGCCTCAGTCAGTATATCTAAGCAGTACTTTCTTTGTGACATATAAAGCACCTTTTTGGTGCGTAAGACTTCTATACCCAGAAAATAACGAAGTTGCCCCAGATCCTTGGTGACAAAAACCTTTTGTAGAAAAGTCTTCACTTCTAGCATTCCTTTATCATCGTCACCTGTAGCAACCATGTCATCCACATATACAGCTAGTATGACAGTACTTGTTGAACGTTTTCTGACAAAGACAGAATGGTCAGATGTAGTTCTCTGAAAGCCCATAGTGTTAATCTCTGAACTAAGTCTGTCAAACCATGCCCTCGGACTTTGCTTAGACCATAAATTGCTTTGCGAAGTCGGCAAACATACTCCCCCTTGACTTCGTAACCTGGGGGTTGCATCATGTAAACCTCTTCCTCAAGATCACCATATAGAAATGCATTCTTGACATCCAGTTGAAAATAGGCCAGCATTTGTTCACAGCTACAGAGAGGATAGGGCGAATAGACCCCATCCTGGCAACAGGTGAAAAAGTCTCGAAGTAATCAACTCCATATGTCTGTGTAAAGCCTTTTGCCACAAATCTTGCTTTCAGTCTGTCAATAGAACCATCTGGAGAATGTTTCGTAGTAAAGATCTATCTGCAGGCAACAGGCCTGACACCTTGGGGTCACTGAACTAGATCCCATGTTCCTCTGGAATTGAGAGCATCCATTTCTTCATTCATAGCTTGTCGCCACCCGTGGTCCTGTAACGCACTGTGATAGTCTCTTGGAACAGAGATTGTCATAAGAGCATCTACATATCTTTTATCAGAACATGATAGGCTATCAGTGGAAGTGAAATTAGACATAGGATGAATAGTGCATTGACTCTTTGTTCTGCGTACGGCAATGGGAAGCTCCTGAGGATCATCTGGGGTAGTGTTGGTGGGGGCACTTGAAGATGGCATATTTCCTGCAACAAAGGAACCGGTAGAGGAACAGGAACAAGAAAGGACACATGTTTTTTTATACACAATTGGTGGAGGAGGAAGTTCTAATGGTATGTCAGACACATCTTAATTGAAGAAGCGAGTTTGTTCGAAAAAGGTGACATCAGCTGATATATAATAGCGTTTACCACAAGGATCATAGCATCTATACCCTTTCTTTCTTTGTGAATAACCCAGAAAAATGCATTTAATTGCACGTGAAGATAATTTGTCTGCAGTATGAAAGTTGTGAACAAAAGCGGTGCATCCAAAAATCCGTAGAGGTAGAGGAAATGGTGAGTCATTTGGATACAATAAGGCAAAGGGTGTGGAGCCATTTAGGGAGATAGAGGGAACTCTATTGATAAGATGGACAGCAGTGAGAATAGCATCTCCCCAATAGATTTTGGGGACCTTCATTTGGGTAAGAAGAGAGCGGGCAATGTCGAGGAGATGTCGAAGTTTCCTTTCGGCTACCCCATTCTGTTGGAAGGTATATGGGCAAGAGGTTTGATGAATAGCACCATGGGAAGCAAAGAAGGATGTCAAATCATTTTGTGTAAATTCCAATGCATTATCAGAACGAAATATTTTAACAGTAGTGGAGAAGATGTTTTTGACATAGTAAAAGAAATTCTTGACAATATTGTTAATTTCTAAACGTTCCTTTAACAGGGAAACCTAAGATGATCGATTGTAGTCATCCACAAAGACAGCAAAATATTTATGACCACTTAGACTTTGGACCGGACAGGGTCCCCAGATATCACAATTAACAAGTGCAAAAGGAGTACGGCGGCGAGGCTCAGTCCGTGCAGGAAAGGAGGCTCGATGATGTTTCCTGAACTGACATGCTTCACACTCAAAGGGTTTCAGCATAGAAAGTTCAGTGAACATCATTGAGAGAGCTTTAACAGAAGGGTGGCCAAGACGAAGATGCCATAGAAAAGGATCTTCAGAGATGGAGACCGCACCAGCAAAGTTGGAATCAGAAGGAATGTCGAGGTAATAGAGGTCGTTCCTCTCATGACCCCCACCAAAAACCTTCCTCGTCCGGATGTCCTGAAAATAACAACAAACTTCATCAAAAATAACATGACAGTTAAGCTGACGACATAGCTTCTGTAGAGATAGAAGGCTGAGAGGAAAAGCAGGGGCACAATGAACATCTGTCAGATGCAGCTTGGAAGAAAAGTTGACAGTACCAACAGTAGTCACTGGGGAATGATCCCCATTAGCAACCCGAACAGTCTTCACAGAGGAAGATGGCTGGGAGGAGGTTAGCAAACTTCCTTCTCCCGTCAGATGGGTAGAGGCTCCAGAATCAATAATCCATGCATGCTTAGAGGCAGAGACAGAGTTTGCTACTGTACCTGAGGTAGTAGCCAGGCTAGCAGTAGGGCAGAAGCATTACTATCATAAGGACTAGATTCTTGCAGCAGTTGTCGTAGGAGAGCATATTCAGAAGCAGTGAATGGGGTTTGTGCCTCGCCAGTATGCTGAGTAGATGTTTCTGCAGTTGCATCATACGATACTTAATCATAGGCATTGTTGGCATTAGGTTGCATCCCAAACGTTGCCCAGCAGCGATCAGAAGGGTGATTCCAGCGTCCACAATGTACACATGCTGGATACCAAGCAGAAGAATCACGACCACGTCCATGATCGCACCCGCGTCCAGAGTCACAGCTGCGTCCAGATTCACGACCACGTTCACGCCCCGAGTCACGTCCCCGTCCTCCTTGATAGTTATGACGCCCTCTGTATCCTGAGGAGGTATAGTGGGCAATCGTCTCTGTAGAGGTGTGGGTGGTAGAGTGCTGAATTGGAGCATCTAGCTCCTGTAAGTGTCCGAAGATTGTCTCAAGAGTAGGTAGAGTATCAGCCATCAGAAACTGATCTTTCACAGGCTTATATTTTGGATTTAGTCCCGAGAGAAATCTGTAAACCTGTCATTCAGCATGTTCTCCTACTTGTTTATCACAACATGCAGGCTGAAAATAAGGAGTTCCTCAAAAAGTCTTGTAAGAAGCATGTAGTATTCGATAAAACTTGATTCTCCCTGAGTAGCAGACCAAATCCTTGTGTATATGTCTGACAGACGAGACTTAGTCGTTTTCTGAGAATATGTACGCTCAATGTTTTCCCACATTGCCTTAGCGATGTCTTTGTAAAGAAGATTCGCAGCAATGTTTGGATCGACATTGTTCGTCATCCAAGTGATAACATGGCAATTATCAACAAACCAAGTTTCATAGTCCTTATTTGTTTCCGCAGGTGGAACTTTTGTAAAAATGTAGCTCTTGCGTTGGCCACCAACAAACACTTTGAAAGACCGAGACCATAGAACATAATTTTCGGAACCCTTCAACTTGATAGAAGTGCCATGTACCAGCAAAGAAGAAGTCGAGTACGTGGGCTTGATCTTGGCATACGTCATCGTGACGGCTTAGGTCAAAAAAAAGTGACCAAGAGAGTATATCTTGCCTCAATTTATCATCAAATATCTAAACCCTCATCAAGGAGTAAGAAGGATGAGGCAATGATCGTTTGATGGCACAAGAGTGAACTTGGCGGGCATGGCGGAGTCGGCCTCCTCACGTGAGTAGGACCTGACCTTCCTAGCAGAGGCGCCTGGCGGCGCTGGGCGACACGAGACGGCGTAAAGGGGAGGCCCTGGGAGGCCTGGCCTGCCTAATGGAGGCGCCTGACGGCGCTGGGCGACGCAAGGCGACACAACGAGGCCCCGGTGGAGGCGCCTGGCGGCGCAAGGAGGCCCTAGGAGGGCTGGTGGTGGTTCCTGGCAACGCGAGGAGGCGCGAGGCGGACCTGACCGGCCTGGCGGTGGTACCTGACTGCCCTAGAGCAGCCTGACGACGCTCATCCTGGCCTCCTCGCTTGTACAGAAGGCTTGGCAGGGCTTGGGGACCCAAGGCGGCGCGGGTCTAAGACAGGAGGTGCGGAGACCCGAGGCGGCACGCGGCTGCAAAGAGACTTGGAGGGGTGACGGCGGAGGGGTGATTAGGTCATAACACCGTCCTAGGACCGCTGCTCTGATACCATGTGAAAGGATGATAAGAAAAGATGATTCATTGTTTATTCAAGAGGTCTAGGAGTCCTTATATAGGACTAAACCCTAGAGGGCTAAAAGGAGAATATTCTATAGAATATTCTCTATAGAATATTCTCTTAACAAATAGCCACATAGAATATTCTTTTAACATAAAAACCCTCGTGGGGTTACAATATAATATAAAGAAAGAAATCTTCTGCAATCTCTAACAAGAGGAACGCAAGAGTTTTGGGGTGGAGAAAAGGAGGGAGGCAAAACAGCATAAAACAGTGGAGGTAGGCTGACGAATCGGTAACGAGAGGAATGTTTTGGGGTGGAGAAAAAAGGAGGGAGACAAAACAGTATAAAACATCAATTAAGATTCTCTCTTTAATAACATGTCGAGAATGAAACTTTTTTATCTCACAATGAAACCCTAATGCTTGCTTTATATTAGAGTATGGGACAACTAAAGGTCCAAGCAAAAATAACAAAATCAAAAAAGGTATGGGAAAAATAGTAAATAAAATTAATTAATAAAGCTTGGCATATATGAAAACGTTTGTTGGACGTTATGACCTACATCTTCTGCCACCATTAGACAAGCAATTTTATATTGAAGCACCTGTTACTGCTCTATGGGAACTTTTACCCAAGCTTGGCATGTACGAAAATGTCTGTTTCTCTTTGTTCATATTCAGAAATTCGACACGCGAAAAAGCAAGTGAAGATCTCTAGGCAGCCCGTCCAGTGCACAGATTTTGAAGTTCATCATCCAGTTTAGTTAAAATAAATAAAAAATTAAACATTTTTTATTCAATTTATCCAGATTGGTTATCAATTAGCCAATTATCAAAATATTATCTACAGAGCCTGAACATACATTATCTTCTGTGAATGTTTGCAACTGATCCATTTCCTCAAGGCCTAAGGGCCATAAAAGACCATTTTGGGAATTCATTTGGTTAACGTTTCTTATTTCAAAGTCGTGTTGACCTAGCTTTACATAGAATTTGCTTTTTCAAGGTCTTTAGATCATAGCTAGACTAATATTTTCTTGCTTCAAGGCCATGTTGGCCATCTCCAGTTGTTAAGGCCTAGTGCCTCACTATTTCAGCATCCATCTTACATATCTTTTGAATCAATGAAGTGGTTACCTGAGCTGCATAATATCAAACTTGTGAGTAAAAAAAATTATGCAAAAAGATTATGTTTGAAGTAGCTATTTTTTTTTTGATAAAGAGCTGCTTAATCATTCAAAAGTTAGCCCTTTAGTGGGGATGCTAGTGCAAACATTCAATAATAACATAGAGATTCAACTCTCTCTTGTACCACTTTAATGAAAGAATGCGAGCAGTTCACATACCTACTATGAGTAAGATGGCTCTTGAAAAAGCGACTTTGACTTGTATAGATTTTTTCCTTTTGCACAATATTGTCGTAAGCCGTCTTTTGAACCCCATTTCTTATTTGAATAAACCCCCTTTTTCAAGAGGCGGCATTGCTTCTTCAAAAGGTGCTTTAGTGAAACACTCGAGGATGCCTATTCAAGAGGCTGATTTCTCATGGTATTGAGCAAAAAAAACCGTGATACCTTCAAATAACAAAATTCGTTTTACAGCTGTAGCACGTCAAAATTTTCTTCCTTCAAGGCTTGTAAGTTCTTTCATGTTCCAGAACAAATATTCCTATTGTATATTGTGCTTCTATAAGAAATAGGATAACATATCTTACGATGGAAGAACAATTACAGACCTACTTCTTGAGTATATATTACAGATTCCTCATGAAGTGCTAATCAGTATGGGTTGTGCCTGATTCAGTACATACCCTTCATGAGTACTTAAAACTTAAATATTTTTGAAAGAAATACTTAAATATTATAAGCCATTATGAAATGTCATCAATGCATAAATGTTTTTCTTCAAGAGAGTAGATCATTTCCCATGGCACCGAAAGTTGATAATTTTGATCTCAACTATTGCTTGATTAGTTGAGTAAGCATTATCAAATCTGTGTAAGCACTCGGAACCCATAAGGTCAATTTAAATGTAACTTGGGAATTTGTGAAAATCAAAAACTTTGCATTTTTTATGTTTCTAGTAGGAGGAATGAATGACTTATTTATTGTGAGTTCCTCTTATATAGAAGAGGGCGAGTCCTAATAACGGGGATATTACGGACTAAACATTCCATAAAGAAGAAATTACAAATAAAACTAGAAATAGGTAACTCATAATTCACATTCCCCTTCAAGTTGGCTCATGTATCGATCATGTCCAAGTAGGAATTAAAAAAATGTTGCTGACAAGGAAGAGATTTTATGGAGATGTATGTAATCTGAGCTCTGGGGATAAATGTGGAGTCGTAATCTTCCTTTACGAACTGCATCTTTGATGAAGAGACAATCAACTTCAATGTCCTTGGTATGCTCAAGGAACACCACGTTAGAGGAAATGTAGGTAGAAGATCTGTTGTCGCGGTATATAGGGGTATGGACCTTGCTGGGAAATCCAAACTCCTCCAAAAAGACATAAGCCAAATAAGCTCACAACTGAATTAGGCAAGACCATCTGCATGAGGATGGTTAGCAAGCAAGCAGGCCAGCCTCCTCCACGATATGAAGATAATACTTCCACAGAGATAACAAAAGTCCTCCTGAGTGTAGAATCATCTCAATGCTTAGAAAACAATGTGTGGAGTGGACCAATATCTCTATATATACTAAAGCTGGGTTTCCCCTAAATCTCTTCCACGATGGACACGTGGTCCTTCCAACACCCGTTCTCCCCCTCTCCCCTTTCCTCTTCCGTGTCCACGTTCCCTCATTCTCCCCCACACCTTTCTCTCTCTCCCCCCCAATTCGGGCGAAATGCCCCCCTCTCTGCATCAATCTCTCTCTCTCTCTCCATTTACTCTCCCTCTCAAAACATCCTCTCTCCACTCCATCCACTACTCTCTCTCTCCATTTATTCTCTCTTCACTAAAACCCGTTACCTCCCCCACCTCTCTCCATCTACTCTCTCTCCCTCCACTACTTGCTCTCTCTCAATTTATTTTCTCTCCATCAAAATCTCACTCCCTCTTTCTCTCTCTCCACTTACTCTCTCCCCTTCGATATCTCTCTTTCTCCCTCTCTCCTCCCCATTTCTCCTCTCCCTCCCTCTTTCTTCACACTCGATTACTCCCCCTCTCTCTTCATATTCTCTCCCTCCCTACTAACTCTCTCTCTCTCTTCATTTTCTCTTCCTCCCTCCCTTTCTCTTTCATTTCTTCTTTCTAAATTTAGAACTATATTAATATTAATTAAATAAAAATAAAAGCATATATTATTTATATTCTATATAAAATCTGAAATATATATTAGGAAATTATTTTTAAAATCTCTATTTCCTTTTAATCTACTACTTTGGAAAAAATAATTCTCTTTCTATCAATGCACATTTTATGTCTCTCATTTTCTATTTCCAAATTTAGAAATATATTAACATTAATTGAATAAAGTCAAAACCATATATTATTTATATCTTTTATAAAATTTGAAATATATATTATAAAAAAAATTTTAAAACTTCTATTTTCCTTTAAATCTACTAATTTGGGAAAAAAATAATTTAATTTTTAAAACTACTCTTGACACAAAAAAATAAGTGTATTTTTTTAAAACTTTTCTTGACATCATTCATATATAATAATTTTTAAGTAGTAGATTTTTTATATCAATGAATCTTGCATAATAAACTAATTATGAATATTCTATCGAATAAGTATTATTCTTTAAAACATCTTATTAATTAGTGATTAGAAAATAATTATGAATCAGTATATACAGATTACATAACACATATAATTTAATATTTGATACAGATAAAAATAATACAATAACTATTTATTTTTAAAATAATAAAAAGGAAAATTGACATAATTTTAAATTTTTAATAATATAATAATAATGTATTTTTCCTAAGATCACTAGAACTAGGTGGTGGAATCTTTCACTGAAGCAATCAAGCTTCAGGGAGAAGGTTTTAGAAGACTTATCTTGGGATTGTAGCGGTAGTGCAAACGAGATGTGGGAGGCAGTGGCATCTTGTATCCGAAAGGTAGCCAAAGAAATGCAAGGCGAGTCAAAAGGAAGAGCTCCGGGTCAAAAGGAGGCTTGGTGGTGGAGTGAAGGGGTGCAAGAGAAGCTAAAAATTAAAAGAGCTTGCTTTAAAGATATGTCTAAGGATAGAACAGAGGAAACTGTCACAGACTATAAAATAGCGAAGAAGGAAGCAAAGAAGGATGTAAGCGAAGCTAAGTCAAAAGCTTATGAAGTTTTGTATAAAAATCTCGACTCTAAGGTGGGCCAGAAGGATATATTCAGGTTGGCCAAAGCAAGAGAAAGAATGACCAAAGGCCTTTCTCAAGTGAGATGCATTAAGGACGAGGAAGGTCATGTGCTTGTTACTCAGAAGGATATAGAGACTAGATGGGAGAAGTACTTCCATAAACATTTCATTGGGGAAGGAAATAGAGAGATCACTTTGGGTGATCTAGCTAGTAGTGAAAGTTACTTGAATCGTGTATGCTATAGACGAATACAAAGAAAGGAAGTAGAAGAGGCTTTGAAGGTTATGAGACCTAGGAAAGGTGTAGGACCGGATGGCATCCCTATAGAAGTATGGAATGTTTTAGGTGAGCATGGTTTGACTTGGCTTACAAATCTAATCAATGCTATTTGGCGAAGCAAGAAAATGCATGAAGATTGGAGGAGGAGTATCGTGGTGCCTCTTTTTACGAACAAAGGAGACATTCAAAATTGTTCAAATTACAGAGGTATTAAGCTGATGAGTCACACTATGAAAATTTGGGAACGTGTGATCGAAAGAAGGTTGAGGCAAGTTTCCCAAGTAAAAGAAAACCAATTCGGATTCATGCCAGGTCGCTCAACTATTGAAGCCATTCATTTGCTGAGGAGAACAATGGAGATTTATAGAGCTAAAAGGAAGAATCTCCATATGATCTTTATTGATTTGGAGAAGGCTTATGATTCCGTCCCACGAGAGATACTGTGGAGAGTTTTGGAGAAGAGACAAGTACCCGTCCTATACATTAATCTCATAAAGGATATGTATGATAGGGCTTTATCTTGTGTAAGGACCCCGACGGGGAAGACTGACTATTTTGATATCAACATTGGTTTACATCAAGGTTTAGCTTTGAGTCCATTTCTTTTTACTTTGATTATGGACGAGTTGACAAGTCACATTCAGGATGGGTTACCTTGGTGTATGTTATTTGCTGATGATATTGTGTTGATTGACGAGACTAGAGATGGAGTAAATGAGAAGCTTGAGGTTTGGAGACATGCATTGGAGACTAAAGGTTTTCGTATAAGTAGGGCTAAGACGGAATATATGGAATGCACCTTTGATGGAAGCAATGGTGAAGGAATCGAGGTGAAGATTGGTAACGATAGCATTCACAAGAGAGATTCTTTTAGATATCTGGGATCTATTTTGGAACATGATGGGGAAATTGATGGAGATGTTACTAACAGAATAAATGCAGGCTGGCTAAAGTGGAGAGGAACCTCCGCTATTCTCTGTGATAAGAAAATTCCTTTAAAAATTAAAGGAAAGTTTTACAAAGCAGCCGTGAGACCTATTATGCTTTATGGATCTGAATGTTGGCCTGTGAACCATAGACATGTGCAGAGAATGGCTGTAGCAGAAATGAAAATGCTAAGATGGATGTGTGGACATACACGTAAAGATCGGATTCGAAATGATGCAATCAGAAAGAAAGTTGGTGTAGCTCCGATCGAGGATAAGATGCGAGAAAACCGCTTAAGATGGTTTGGTCATTTGCAAAAAAGGTCAGCTGATGCACCGGTTAGGAGATGCGAGTGTTGGGATGTTGAGCCGGCTAAGAGAGGGCGAGGACGGCCCAAGAAGTGTTGGAAAGAGACTATACGAAGGGATTTTAGTTTTTTGGATATAAGCCCGAGATAGACCCAAGATAGATCTGAATGGAGGCGAAGAATCCATGTAGCGACCCTACTTAATTGTGGGAAAAGGCTTTGTTGTTGTTGTGTTGTTGTATAATAATAATGTACTTTGAAAATAACTTAATTTATAAATAAGCAATAATTTTACTAATATATTAATTAAATAAAGGTAAAAGCATATACTATTTATATGAAATGTATATTATAAAATTCTTTTTAAAATGTTTATTTTCCTTTTAAATCTACTAATTAGAAGAAAAAAACTAGTTTTAATTTTTTTTAAATACTTTTGACATGAAAAAATAATTGTAATTTTTTAAAACTACTCTTAACATCATTCATATGTATTAATTTTTAAGTAGTAGATTTTTTATATCAAATGAATCCTGCAGAATAAACTAATTATGAATATTCTATCGTTTGAATATTATTCTTTATAACATATTATTAATTCGTGATTAGAAACTAATTTTGAATCAGTATATACATATTACATAATACAAAAAATTAAATATTTAATAAAATTTAAAATAATCCAATAATTGTGTATTTTAAAATAGGGATTTTATCACTTGTGCCCCTCCGAGATATCGCAATATCAGTTATGCCCCTATCTTTTTGGCAATATCAGTTGTGCCCCTCACTTCTTTCTCTGTCATCAGTTGTGCCCTTCCGTCAGATTGACCGTCAAAAAATTAAAATAACCATGGTTTATTCAAACCATGGTGTGGTTAAGAAGGGTATTATGGTCAAAACAAAATCAGGGGTGGAGGAGGAGCTCGAGGCGGACAGCTCGAGCTAGGAGCTCGAGGGAGGAGCTCGGGGCGGTGCGGAGCAGGGGGAGGGGGAGCAGGAGGCGGACCCCTTCTGCCGTGCTCATGGTCTTGCTGCACGGAACGAGGGGGAAGGGCAGGAGGAGGGGGCGGTACGGGGAAGGGGGAGGGGGGCAGGGGGCGGCGTCGTGCGAGAGGGGCGGTGCGGGGAAGGGGGTGGCGTCGTGCGGGAGGGGGCGGTGCGGGGCAGGGGGTGGCGCCGTGCGGGAGGGGCCAGGGGGCAGGGGCGGCGTCGTGCGGGAGGGGGCGGTGCGAGGAAGGGGTGGCGTTGTGCAGGATGGGGTGGTGCGGGGCAGGTGATGGCGCCGTGCGGGAGGGGGCGGTGCGGGCCAGAGGGTGGCGTTGTGCAGGATGGGGTGGTGCGGGGTAGGTGATGGCGCCGTGCGGGAGGGGGCGGTGCGGGCCAGAGGGTGGCGTCGTGCGGGAGGGGGCGGTGCGGGGCAGGGGGTGGCACTGTGCGGGAGGGGGCAGGGGGCGACGTCGTGCGGGAGGGGGCGGTGCGGGGAAGGGGGTGGCGTTGTGCAGGATTGGGCGGTGCGGGGCAGGGGATGGCGCTGTGCGGGAGGGGGCGGTGTGGGGCAGAGGGTGGCGCCGTGTGGGGCAGGAGGGGGAGCAGGCGGGGAAGCGGGAGGGGGCGGCACCATGCGGGAGGTGGCGGTGCAGGGCAAGGGTGGCGTCGTGTTGGAGGGAGTCGTGCAAGGCAGGGGCGGGGGCGGCGGGTGATGAATCTCGGATTCATCACTCTAAGTCTCATTTATTAAGCTCAATTCCCTCAAAATCATCAGCATGTCTGCATTTATTCTGCATAATTAGCATTCATGCATGTTTTCATAAGAGTTGTATTTTAGCCATTATGTTTGCACAAAATACGAAGCCAAAAATCCAAGCCAAAAATGACCTCTAAATAGCCTAACTTCCCGGATTTTTAACTCCTTCATGCTAACTTTGAATGATCCAAAACTATTTCCACTGTGTACATATCACTAATAAGAATAAATGAAAAATACAAAAAAAGAACTAACCCAAGTAAGTGGACCAAAACCCAAACCCTAGTTTCAGGATTTTCGGACTAAAAGCCCCATATCTTCCCCATCCAGTATCCGATTTGATCCTACTCACTTTTGAACTAATGTGCATTCAGTTACCTTCAAAACAAGACCAAGTTCAAGTGAATCTGAGCTCGTATGTGAAAGTTGGGTTTTTAGCCTCTCTTGTACATTGTGTATTTTAGCGGTTTTTGACCCAATATTTTTGTACATATTTTCTTAATTAATAAAAATCCAAAAAAAATAGATTTAGATGTCTTTATTTATCTTTGATTTTTTCATATTTTTCCGGATTTTTATCTGGTTTAAAAATGACAAAAAAAGTTACAAAACCAAAAAATATAGGTATTCTATTTACATGGGATACCCCAAAAATTTACTTTGTGCATTTGATCAATTTTGACTTTGATGTCTTCATGAAAGTTGTAGACCTCATCGAGGCGAGCATTTTTTGTGAAGGAACTTTTTTGATCCGAGGTCGTTTACTAATTCTTTTTTATTTTACAAAATCTTTTTCTTCGGTTTTTCTGGTGCTGACACGTGGCCGCCACTGAGGTCGCCACGTGTCAGCGTTTTTGGCCCCTTTATTAATTCATTTTTTATTAAAAATATAATTAATTAACGGATGCACGTGTGTCGCACGTGCCTCCCAAGCACGTGCTCCGCACGTGCCCCGCCCCTTTCCCCCTTTTGCGCCACGTGGCACCTGGAGGGTCGTCCGATCTCGGCCGATCGGACAACCCATGGCCTTTGTCTTCCTCCCAGCGCCTCCCCCATTCTGGCGCCACCCGCCTCCGCGATCTCCTCCCCTAATCTCGCAACCGCAGCCCCGAGATCTCCGCCAACTGCCGATCGCGTCGCCTATCACCCCCAAATCTCGCCAACCTCCTCCGCATATTTCGCAACCTACTACCATCTCCGACGTCCTTTACGACCTATAAAAGGCCTCCCCATCCCCCGATCGAGATCATCCGCCGCTTTGTGCTTCACGAAGGTGACAGCTTCGCCTAGACATCGCAAGCGAGATCCTAGGGCGCTCACTGCCCCTCGTCGCAGACGCGCCTCCCCTTGGCCATTGTTGTCGTGCTCCGGCCGTGCCCGTTGAGCCAATGTCTCCACCAGCTACGCCACCGCCATCTCCTCCAGAAGCTTCGAGCTTCACCAACTCCGTCGTCGCCTTCATCGACAACTTCACCGACTACGCCTTGGGCTCTTCCACCTCTGAGCTTCTCGCGGACCATCGCTCCATCGCCTACGTCTTCGAGCTACTCCAACAACGACCGCCTACGTCTCCGCCTCTCCTCCGAGACGCTGCCTTCTTCGCCGACGACCACCGCCAACAACCAGCCACCGACGCACCTCAGGTCCCCTCCACCTTGGCCGGAGAGCCCCACCTGGAGCGACCCTCAGCATCACCAGCTCTACGCCTCGCCGCCCCCTTGGCCGTGTGTCGGCCAGAGGATAGCCGGTCCTCCACCTCTGTCATCCTTCGTCAGCTCCGCCAAGAGGAGCCGGGCCTCCTCCGTCCTTCCACTCCACTGGGTCGAGCGTGAAGCCCGAGACCCCCGCCACGTGCCGCGCACGTGAGGGCGGGGGGACGTCAGCACTACATCAGCCAGCCCGGGGGTCGCGTGCGCAGCACGTGACCTGTGGGTAGTTTACAAGGCGCACCCCCCAGAGTTCCTCTATTCGCATTTCAGTCCGCCTCCAGAGGGCACGTGTCACGCACGTGTCCCTCTGGTATCTTGCAGAGAAGGTCCCAGAACTATTGGTAATTACATCTAGGTCCCCCCTGCTTATTTTATTTATATTTATTTAATTGCATTTATACCCTTGTGTTCCTCAGTCATTTTGGACCTATACATGACTTTATTTTATTTATCAAAAATTGGCATGTTGTTCTTCATTTAATTCTCTACATTTTGAGATACCGTGGATATTTTTGTGATTGATGGTTAATTAATAATCAATTATTCTGTGGAAAATTGCGAATTTTACCCATTTCTTGCTATTAAATTTGCCATTGATTAACCTTTGCTCTAAAAATTCCCCAAAAATCACATATTGTAGAGTTAATTGTGCTTGATATTGTGCCCAAGAAAATTTGCATTTGCACGCATAAATTGCTCTGTAAAAATCATTTTGCATATTTTAGTATTTAATTACCAAAAAGATTGCATTTGCACGCATAAATTGCTCTGTAAAAATCATTTTGCATATTTTAGTATTTAATTATTAATAGGTATTAAACCCTACATTTTTGTGGTTTAGAATTTTTCTAAGATCAATCAGTTAGTGATAGATCTTGGATAATTTTATCCCCTGAAAATAAGTAGGTTTAATATTTATTATAATTAAATATTAAAAATCATTCTGTATGCATTTAAAAATTCATAAAAAAATTCACATTGCATCCAAAAATTCCAAAAAATTACAGTGCATTTATTTTGTCATAATTATCATCTCGGTCAAGTTTCATATTTTTCGGACATCATTTGAACGTAATTTGCATTTTAGTCCCTAAAATAGGCCGAAATTGCATCTTGCATCCCTTATTTGCATTAAAAATTCCAAAAAAAAAGACCGCCTCGAAAACCGTGCACGGATTTTGATAGACATAATTCTAGTTTGTCCTTTGCCTCCTTGTGATCGACCTTGGGACTTGCCCAAGTAAAATAAACATAAAACCACTCGATTAAAAATTGATTAAATATTTGTGGTTATTTCTTGGCCGATTCCGATCGCTGCCAACAACAAACGACAAACCATATTTTTGGCACGAATAAATAAAAACATCTCTTTTAAAGCAGCGATTCTCGGATCCGTCAGATGGCGTCGTTGCCAGGGAGGCAAACGGCTTACTTTTGTGTTTTGAAATTTCTTGTTCGGTTTTTCGCATTCGGGTAGTCTGACCCCCGAATTTTTCATTGTAAATTCCATTTTTATTTCCTGTATTAATTTTTCAGCATTTATTTCGCTTATTTTATTTTTGATTATTTTCCGAGTCACTCTCTTACATAAATCTCTCTTATTTTTCTTTCGAGATACCCAGCGTACGTGGAGCGGTTTTTCAAGAAACCGACGCATTTTCACCAACTTCCGAAAAGCCGCAATTAAATTAAGATCGAGTCGAGTCGTGAGAGAGCGTAAAGTCTAGATTTTTAATTTCTGTAAATTTTTATTTTCTGTAATTAATTGCCCATTTATAGCGGTATTTGTTTGGACAATCGCGTGTGTAAAAAGACTCTGAACTTTTTTGTGGTGTGTCATGGCCTATTTCACTCTCCGGTGAGGGTGGAGCCCAACTTGAGTGGCGATTAGGATAGACCTGCACATACGGCTCTCAGAGCATTTATATTTTTTATTGTGCTCGTAGGATCTTAAGCCACACTTCACACACATAGATCGTTCAACTTAGCCAAATTTAACTCAATTCTTTCCCGCTAATAGAACTTTCTACTTAGGTGCAGTTTTTCATCGGCTTGCATTCATTTAGAATAATTTTTCAATTCTGTCTAGCATCCCACATGGAGATTGCGATGATTCACTGTAAGTCTTCTAACTGAGCATACATCATTGTTTTCGCGTGCATCAGCTTTTCCCGAACTTCTCCCTCTTATTTTATCACATAATTTTAAAAGAAATTGGGACTAGACGATAGACGTGTATTATTGTGCTCATTTAATTCTTCAGTGATCACCTAATTAAAATTGGGAGTGCTAAATATAGCCGATCTTAAGAAACCATATAATGAAGAATTTTTGCGCGAGAGCAACCCCGACCTTGGATGCTTTTATTTTTCTGAGTAAGCGAGAGACGACACTTAAGGCTAGAGCCCAAAATCGGATTTTCATATTGACTACTGATTCTACCAAAAACGATTAGCTACTTCTCAGTGAGGATCTACGGGTAGCCGGTAAACGGTCCAGATTTCCTTAGCAGAGTGGGTGGTTTAGAGGACATTGTGTAAGGCTCCGTCCTCAAGTAACACGGGTAGTTGTTTTACGGTCTGTACTTACACCCATACTGGCTGAAAGTAGGTGCAACTAGTCGAAGAATTCGGGCCAGTCATTACGAAAATTTCAGCACCTAACAGCTCGCTAAATTTTTGCCAAGATTGAATTATCACCAACTAAAATTGAAAAGATAATAGCCGAACTCTTACGGCTTCATTGCGTGCGTTGGTGAACATGGGGTTTGAATTGTGTTTGCATTGGTGTGCGTGAACCGATTTCGAAAATCAATAGCCGCGCATTTGATAAAATTTCTTTTGACTATCCCGTGCAAATCATCTCTCTCCTTCTTGATTTAAACCTCATCATGGAACTCTTATCCAATAACTCTTGCAGACCCAACCCCTCATTTCTTCCAGCTCTTTCAAAAATGACCGAACATTTATCTGAAAATCCATCAGAGTTATACTATGCAAATAAATTTGTCTCGGTTAGGCCCAAATTAACTAAATCCTCTTCTTTCAATAATCCTCCAACATTTGCGGGAGACTTTCATCCGCAGATGAACTCGGTCTCCTCATTAAATTCATACTCGAATCATCCGACCACACATAACCATCTACCATCTTGGACTGAACCGTCTTATTCTCGGATTCTCGTTGATGAGCCATTTCAAGATCAAAATACATGTAAGTCTCATGACTGGTCTAGAAACCAAACCCAGATGGAAAGACCCGCACTTAATGATCATCAGCGTTGGATTGACCATGACAAACCCCACTTCAGACATGATACACATACAGAGGACTGGACTGACCATATAGAAACACATAAACCATGTATGATGACTCCACAATATCAAGGTCTGACCAATCATAGGATTGAACTCTACCCAGACCAATTACACATGCCTGGACCATATGAGCAGCCTCCTTCCATTATTTTTGAGGAGAAATTTTCAGAAAATAATGATCATATAATGGATATTCCAAGAAACTCTCCTCTTAACACATACATGAAAATGGAAGATGAAATTATCGAACACACACCGACTGCTTCCATGATTGATCATGAACAGAATTTTGAGGATAATATTTCGAGGATAAATAAGAAATTTGAATAAATGGAGGAAAAATTCAGAAATTTTACTGACCGATTCAGTTTATTTTATGGGAGCTCGGACATAAAAATGAAAGAGGAAATAATGGGATCTCATTTTGACAATTTTGAGTATGTTCAAAAACCTAGGGATGATCTGTGAACGGCACTTCTGCTTATTATTCCCCTAGACACTATGCATCTGACTCCTTATCAGAACATCAAAGCCTCTACTCATCAACGGAAGAAACCACATCACCACATCACACACAAAATACCAAAAAAATCAGAATATTCGAAAATCACAAAAAAAAATCGAAAATCTCGAAAAATCATAAAAATTGAAACTGAAGAAGATCTGAAGAATTTGGATCATGCTATACGGGAAGTACTAGGAAAGAAATTGATTTTTGAACTTCCCTTTCTATAGGCCACTGAACACTTCCCCGATCTTAAAAGATTTGTAATGGACAAATTAACTATGAAAAAGTCGGACAAGATTAGAACAAAGATCGAAAGACATATCTTGTCAATAGCCTCCTCCTTGGTGTTGAGGAGAAAAATCAAGAGCCGCATAGTAAAGCGGTTGCCCAGATTTGACTGTGTAATCAAAGGCACGATTTTCACCCATGCTCGGATTGATGACGATTCATCGATCAATATCCTCCCGACCTCTGTATTCCGTGAACTCAAACTCGGACCGATTCGGAAGATACGAGATATTGTTCAATTGGCTGATCGCTCAATAAAGCGGCCGAGAGGAATCATTTCTGTCATCATGAAATTCCAAGGTTCTCCGCTCAAAGTAGATTTCACGATCATTGATATTGAGCATCAAGGAGAATTCACCCAGTCTCCAATCATTCTCGAAAAGCCGTTCTTAGCATTGGCTAAGGCAATTATTGATTGTGAGACTCGGGAAATCAATTTCACAGCATTGGAAGCACTTAGATCTGACCATGTCTTTGAGGAACCATGATCTTCTGAGGCAACCCACGAAGTCCCAGACAACCGTAACCATGAAGCAGTAGAAGAGCCCTACCTCGCAGCCACACCTGAGATAGCGGTTGTTGATGAGACAATTGGTTTAGAGACTCTCCCTCCTGCTCCATTCCCAGCTGCTCTCACCATGGAAAACCGAGTTATGAATCATATGATCCGGAGACTTATGCATGGTCGCACCCTGGGTCAACCTATTCTGACTACCTTGATCACATTAACTCGACACAGGAACATCAAATCAATTGAAAACGAACATGCAGAGAATCTCCTTAGTATTTCAATTCCTGCAGATCTCAAAATAGACAAATCCTTTACTACGATCCTGAAACATATGCATGATCGCACCCTGGAGCAACATTCTCTGAATGTCTGGACCAAATCATCCCAAATCGAGAGTGCACCAACATTCTGAAGACCAAGAACAAACACGCAGGACGAAAACTGACTAAGGAGAATTCTAATGGCTATTCATCTGGATACTCAAGTGAACCGACACCTTCACGAAATAAGAAAAAGAAAGTCATCTTTGACCTTTCGGAAGAGGAATCAGTTGATCCCTCATCAGGTCCGGAAAAGGTAGTCTACATGAGTGAAGTCTGCTCGGCAGCTCTAAAGCCAAATCTTCGCAAGGATCCAAAATTCAATTCTCGTTGGATAACTCCCGTTCCTAACTACTATTCATCCAAAGCTGATGCTCCTGTCTTATTCAAGTACACTGGAATTATTTCGTATGAGCTGACTGAGACCGGTGCTTCTGAGTATTCATCCGAGGACAAATCGATTACCCCAAAAGGAACGAATTCTGAGGAAACAACTGAAGAAACAAAAAGACATGAATATTTGGAGTATGTCCACTTTCAAATACTATTCCTCTGAGGATAACTCTGATGATGGATATCTTTCATCTGACTCAAACACTTCATCTATTATCCATCATGATTTTTCTGAGGATGATATTGATCATAGTTGGGAATCATATGCTTCATCTTCATCTCGTTATTCTGATCTCCCATCGCAGGCTCAAAAGAAGATCAGTCGAAAACTGCCTTAATCATCGGCTACCCACCCTCCCTCCCGAGCACATCGGTCTCCTTGTACAGCTTCTTCCTTTACATAGGCCAAGGCCTAAGTATAGGGGGGATCGATGCCATCTATACATACCATCCTTCTCCTTCTCCTGATCACTTCACTTCCACCCTTCTTCTATACTTAGGCTGACCAGATCTTAAGTATAGGGGCAACCGACACCCACCTGAATATACTCTCCCCATTCACATATCCAGACCGCTTCATTTTTTCTTTTCATTTTTTTCACTCCCTTACGCTTAGCCCGAGCTATGTCTTCTTTCTGCTTCTTGTGCTCTGAGGACACAGCACTCACTAAGTAGAGGGGGGTCTGTGTATATACTTTGTATATATTTTACCCATATCTCGTACTTTCGCGTAAGTCTATATGTATTTACGGGGTGGGTAATCATCTTTAATTCAAAAAAAAAGAGAAAGAAAGAAAAAAGAGTTTTGCTACTAACACTAACTTTGCCTAAAATTTTTGAAAAAAAATGGCTTCTTATTTCATTTTTGCATCAAAATATATATATATATATATTCATCACAAAAAAAATGTGTCTGCATTTCACACATCTGCACTTCATCCAGCATCGCATTCATTTGCATCTGTGAAAAGTCATTGGGTTCTGAACCGAGTTATGAACCGAAACCGAGAGTGGTCTGGACTTGACCTTAATCCACCTAATTTTCAGGGGAACTTCACAGAGAAATAGGATTTTAAGATCTTCAGGTCTTTTGACTTAATTCTTTAAGTTCCACATGACAATGTAGGCGTTTGACTCTTAGTGTCTAACATGGTCTCTTCATTTTGGGTACAACTCTGGAATAGGGAATTAATTTGTACTCTCGCACTATGCACTTAGCTCAACTCAGACGGGATATTGGAAGACAGTGTGTCTCTTTTCTGGTAGCGTGGAAATCTAAAGACCGGAGTACGGGTTGAAATAAAGCTTCGGAAAAGGGATGGACGGCTGGGCACAATTTTTTCTAAGACCCCAAAAAAATGTACGGAACAAAAAGATTCTATATCCATAGGGGCACAACAAGATCCAAGCAGAACCACCAAAAATTCCAAATACAAAGAAGCAACTACCAAATAAAATCCGACCAAAAAGGTCCAAACTTCAAGAAAACCTGCAGATCTTGGTGGAGACTCGGCTACACTGGCCATCTTCACAAGGAGAGGTGACTACACTGGCCACCCTCCATTTCTTTTCCCCTTCTTCTATCTTCTCCCCCCAATTCGATTGTGAACACAGCACGACAGACCTTAGAAGAAATACCTGACTCCCCGAGGACGAGTTACTGGAGAGGAGAGGAGCACGGTAGTCCGGCATTCTAGATGGGAAGAGCTAAAACCCTTCACACACATGAGTCATTTGTTCAATGTTTATAAGGTATACTTTGGGAAGAGGATTGATCTAAGATGACTTCTGAGCCGAAATTGTGACAATGATGTGTAGAACTTGAGAGCTGTTGATTTTAAAATTCTAAGTCTCACATAAGTTCCGACACACTAATAATCCAAAGGTCGAGTCTAGTTTCATTTTCACCTTCAGCTCATGGTCTTGATATGGAACCCAATCTCATTTCACTTCATGACATTTCTTTTTGATGCTCAGGGACGAGCATGGTTTAAGTATAGGGGGATGATGAAACTCGGATTCATCACTCTAAGTCTCATTTATTAAGCTCAATTCCCTCAAAATCATCAACATGTCTGCATTTATTCTGCATAATTAGCATTCATGCATGTTTTCATAAGAGTTGTATTTTAGCCATTATGTTTGCACAAAATACGAAGCCAAAAATCTAAGCCAAAAATGACCTGTAAATAGCCTAACTTCCCGGATTTTTAACTCCTTCATGCTAACTCCGAATGATCCAAAACCACCTCCATTGTGTACATATCACTAACAAGAATAAATAAAAAAATACAAAAAAAAGAACTAACTCAAGTAAGTGGACCAAAAACCCAAACCCTACTTTCAGGATTTTCGGACTAAAAGCTCCATATCTTCCCCATCCAGTATCCGATTTGATCCTACTCACTTTTGAACTAATGTACATTCAATTACCTTCAAAAAAAGACCAAGTTCAAGTGAATCCGAGCTCGTATGTGAAAGTTGGGTTTTTGGCCTCTCTTGTACATTGTGTATTTTAGCGGTTTTTGACCCGATATTTTTGTACATATTTTCTTAATTAATAAAAATCCAAAAAAATAGATTTAGATGTCTTTATTTATCTTTGATTTTTCCATATTTTTCTAGATTTTTATCTGGTTTAAAAATGACAAAAAAAGTTACAAAACCCAAAAATATAGGTATTCTATGTACATGGGATACCCCAAAAATTTACTTTATGCATTTAATCGATTTTGGCTTTGATGTTTTCATGAAAGTTGTAGATCTCATCGAGACGAGCATTTTTTGTGAAGGACCTTTTTCGATCCGAGGTCGTTTACTAATTCTTCTTTATTTTACAAAATCTTTTTCTTCGATTTTTCTGGAGCTGACACGTGGCCGCCCCTGAGACCGCCACGTGTCAGCATTTTTTGGCCCCTTTATTAATTCATTTTTTATAAAAATAATAATAATAATAATAATTAATTAACGGACACACGTGCGTCGCACGTGCCTCCCAGGCACGTGCTCCGCATGTGCCCCGCCCCTTTCCCCCCTTTTGCGCCACGTGGCACCTGGAGGGCCGTCCGATCTCGGCCGATCGAACGGCCCATGGCCTTCGTCTTCCTCCCAGCGCCTCCCCCATTCTGGCACCACCCGCCTCCGCAATCTCCTCCCCTAATCTCGCAATCGCAGCCCCGAGATCTCCGATAACTGCCGATAGCGCCGCCTCTCACCCCCAAATCTCGTCAACCTCCTCCGCATATTTCGCAACCTACTACCATCTCCGACGTCCTTACGACCTATAAAAGACCTCGCCATCCCCTGATCGAGATCATCCGCCGCTTTGTGCTTCACGAAGGTGACAGCTTCGCCTGGACATCGCCGGCGAGATCTGAGGGCGCTCACCGCCCCTCGTTGTAGACGCGCCTCCCCTTGGCCATTGTTGTCGTGCTCCGGCCGTGCCCGTTGAGCCAACGTCTCCACCAGCTACGCCACCGCCATCTCCTCTAGAAGCTTCGAGCTTCACCAACTCCGTCGTCGCCTTCATCGACAACTTCACCGACTACGCCTTGGGCTCTTCCACCTCTGAGCTTCTCGCGGGCCGTCGCTCCATCGCCTACGTCTTCGAGCTACTCCAACAACGACCGCATACGCCTCCGCCTCTCCTCCGAGACGCCGCCTTCTTCGCCGACGACCACCGCCATCAACCAGCCACTGACGCACTTCAGGTCCCCTCCACCTTGGCCGGGGAGCCCCACCTGGAGTTGCCCTCAGCATCACCAGCTCTACGCCTCGTCGCCCCCTTGGCCGTGTGTCGGCCAGAGGACAACCGGTCCTCCACCTCTGCCGTCCTTTGTCAGCTCCGCCAGGAGGAGCCGGGCCTCCTCCGTCCTTCCACTCCACCGGGCCGGGCGTGAAGCCCGAGACCCCCGCCACGTGCCGTGTACGTGAGGGTGGGGGGACGTCAGCACTACATCAGCCAGCCCGGGGGTCACGTGCTGCGCACGTGACTCGTGGGTAGTTTGCAAGGCGCACCCCCCAGAGTTCCTCTATTCGTATTTCAGTCCGCCCCTAGAGGGCACGTGCCACGCACGTGCCCCCTCTGGTATCTTGCAGAGAAGGCCCCAGAACTATTGGTAATTACATCTAGGTCCTCCCCTGCTTATTTTATTTATATTACTTAATTGCATTTATACCCCTGTGTTCCCCAGTCATTTTGGACCTATACATGACTTTATTTTATTTATCAAAAATTGGCATGTTGTTCTTCATTTAATTCTCTACATTTTGAGATAATGTGGATATTTTTGTGATTGATGGTTAATTAATAATCAATTATTCTGTGGAAAATTGTGAATTTTATCATTTCTTGCTATTAAATTTGTCATTGATTAACCTTTGCTCTAAAAATCCCCCAAAAATCACATATTGTAGAGTTAATTGTGCTTGATATTGTGCCCAAAAACATTTGCATTTGCACGCATAAATTGCTCTGTAAAAATCATTTTGCATTTTAGTATTTAATTATTAATAGATATTAAACCCTACATTTTCGTGGTTTAGAATTTTTCTGAGATCAATCACTTAGTGATAGATCTTGGATAATTTTATCCCCTAAAAATAAGTAGGTTTAATATTTATTATAATTAAATATTGAAAATCATTCTGTGTGCATTTAAAAATTCATAAAAAATACATATTGCATCCAAAAATTCCCAAAAAAAATATAGTGCATTTATTTTGTCATAATTATCATCTCAGCCAAGTTTCATATTTTTCGGACATCATTTGAACGTAATTTGCATTTTAGTTCCTAAAATAGGCCGAAATTGCATCTTGCATCCCTTATTTGCATTAAAAATTCCAAAAAAAAAGACTGCCTCGAAAACCGTGCACGGATTTTGATAGACATAATTCTGGGTTGTTCCTTTGTCTCCTTGTAATCGACCTTGGGACTTGCCCAAGTAAAATAAAAATAAAACCACTCGATTAAAAATTGATTAAATATTTGTGGTTATTTCTTGACCAATTCCGATCGCCTACAACGGACGACAAACCGTATTTTTGGCACGAACAAATAAAAACATCTCTTTTAAAACAGCGATTCTCAGATCCGTCAATGGGCTGGGAGGAGGTGCGGGGAGCTCGGGGCTAAGCTGGGCGGCATGGGGCAGGGGCGGGGGCGGAGAGGGAGGAGGAGGAGGTTAGAGGAGGAGGAAGAGGATGGGGAAGAGGAGGAAGAAGAAGAGGATGAGGAAGAGGGTGTAAAATTACCACATAACCTTTTTAAAAAATTTAATTCCGCTTATGTCCTCAAAGTTAACGTCCGTTTGCACTGTAGATGGACGGTAACTAACCCGAGGGGCACAAGTGATAAAATAACAAGAAGTGAGGGGCACAACTGATATTACCAAAAAGATAGGGGCATAACGGATATTGCGATATCTCGGAGGGGCACAAGTGATAAAATCCCTTTAAAATAATAAAAAGGAAAAGTGACATAATTTTAAATTTGTAATAATATAATAATAGTAATGTATTTTGAAAATAACTCAAATTATAAATAATAAATCTATACCTATACTAATACATGGTTTCTTTCCCACGATGACCATGTGGCTTCCCCTCTCGCTTCCCTCTTCTCCCTCTTGGCTCTTTTTTTTTGTTTCAATTGTAATCCCCACTCACTGTCTCTCCATTCTATATTAGGACACTCACTATCTATCCATCCTATATTAGGACACTCTCTCTCCCCGCACTCACTCTCTCTATTCTATATTTAGTAAACTTAAAAGCACCCTCGCACGTCTTTCTTCCACTCTTCCTTATTTAAATCTAACAATATTTATTCAATATCTTATATTCTTTTATTTTTTATAATGTAATTGCAAAGCTAAATTAATTATATTGTATATTAAAATGACTTCATATTGATAATTAAGTCAATATGTAAAACTACATTTCTGTAATTTGATTCCCAAATGATATATATTTATTTGATATTAAATTTTATATCCATATATAAATCAAGATCATAAGATTAAAATATTTTATTTGAATAATAATTGATACATAAATGATTAGGAACGATTAGTATCATGCATGACATAAAATACACGGCATATAATATTTTTAAAAAATATGATATATATTCCTAAGATATATTTTATCAAAATATATATTTTAAAAGCCACTTAAATGGTCTGGTGGTAGTGTAGTGTGTCTACCACCCAAAAGACTATGGTTCAAATCCACCTCTTGTAGGGGTTGCGTTAGGTAGTCGACAGCCAGCGTAAAAAATAGTCGAATCTTTCAATATGGATTTGAGCAAGAATCCATGTAGCCGACCCTACTCATAGTGGGAGAAGGCTTAGAACTATATATATTTTTTAAAAGTCAGTCAGTGTTTAAGGGTTAAGATATACATATATATATAAGAATAATTAAAAAAGAAAACTAATAAAATAGCTAGAAATTTACATGTTTCTATCTCTTTTATCATTATTTCATACCTTTTCGTATGTGGATATAAAAATAGACACTACTTATCTGAAATAATATTTATGTATTTAAAAATAATATTAAAATCAAAATATTATGGATCGAAAATTCATATTTATCAAATATAAATAATGAATAATATTATCATCCTTTTTATTTTGTGAATAACAGATAACATTAGAATTAATCATTTAGTTTTCAAATAAAAGATATACTAAAAGATATTTCAAAAAATAAATTCAAATTAATGTTACTTATTTTAATTGTTTAATATATTAACCTTAGACAGGAGATTTCATTAATAAAAATTTAAAAAAAACTAACCCCCCAGCAGAGCGCAAGTATAATTTCATGATCAGATCATATTATACAAGTATAAAGTAAGCATTAACTATCCTCATATTAAGCTTTGAATCACATGTTAATTCAAGGCCTAACATATATATATAACAAAATCATTAACCTCCAAGTTTGAAATAAGATAGGTATCCTAAAGAAGAGAGATAAATACCTTTCGATGTTAGTCGTAATTTTTAGGGAAGAGGAAACTTGCATTTATTGAATAAATAATGATATATACTAAAGCTTTCCTGACACCATCATCACTAAATTGATTTTTGAGGTTGTTTGCATGATCATGGTAGATCGATAATAAAACTATAAACATTAAATTTTTTATAGATTTATGTCGTAGTTTACCCCCATGTATTTGCTAATATATACAATGATAATAACAGTGAAGTTAAATACGCCATTGTATATGAATTAGTAATGTTCCGATTATTTAATTTTATGTACAATATTCTCTTTTATATTTAAACTAATCCTCTATACAAAAAAGAGATAAATTGTTAATTGTTGCTTCACATATTTTATCAGTAGTATTACAAATTTAAACAGTCCGCCGCGAAGCGCGGGTATGCTCCCTAGTTTTTGTTATAAAAACCCTCTGCAGAAAAGAGTAGAATGCCTGCAACATCACCTCCTATAAGATCCAGCTCATCACCATAGATTGTAAGAACAATCATGTCTCGTCAATCAGCTGATAAACGGGGTGACTAGAAGAGGTCCTGCGAAACCCCATGTCTCCCCGTTGAGCATGTCAATCCAGGATAGCATAACCGGGTGGTTTAGATACATACATCTCCTCAAGATTTGTGTACAATGAAGTATTTTTTACACCAAGTTGATAGATTGGCCAATTTTTATTGGTTGCCACCGAAAGAATAGTATGCATCACATCCTCTCCGCTACACAGAATGGCTCCAAGTAATAGATACTATATATTTAACTAAAGCCCTTTGCCATCAAGAGTATGCTTACTAGTAAACATCCTTCGACATACAATTGGAGTGACATTCGGAAGGTAGGGCATCAAGTTCACGTGCCAAGGGAGAGCAATGAATCCATCTCATCGTCCATAGCCTGCCTCCATCCAGAGTCCTGAAATGGTGCAGTAAATTCTCTCAAAACTTACTTGTTTCTCAAAAACAAACAAGCCATCAGTCGTCGCATTCGAATGAGAGATAAGATGAAGAGTGCATCACCTCATCCCTTTAAGGATGTAATGGGAAAGCTTAAGGCAACATTAAGAGCATCAAATGCAGAAGCTGGTGAAGGGCCAGATTCCGAGTGATCAGCAATCTTTCCAATAATAGGAGTTGCTAAATGTACAGATGCGGATACTTTATGATTCCTCCTTTAGTATACATGAAGCACAGGTGGAAATTTAAAGAGAATATCATGAACATTATCGGTGAAATAGCTTGAGTACTAAAAAAGATAACATCGATAGAACATAATCGATGCATAAAGAATTATAGCATATGTGACATTTCTGGGTTCTATAAAAGAGCCCAAAAAGCATACTTGATTTTACAATCAGAAATTTTATCCACAAAATGAAAGATATGAACAAAAGAAATGTGCGAAGAATGATGCGAGAATCATTGTTTATTCCATAAGCTCTAGGGGTTTTTATATAGCGTGAAACCATACAAACAACAATAACAAAGCATTTTCTCACATTAAGAAGGGTTAGCTACATGGATTCTTTGCCTCAATTCAGATCTATCTTGTGTCATTCTCAGGCTTAGATCCAAAAACTAAGATCCCTTCGTATAGTCTCATTCCAACACTTATTGGGCATTCCTCGCCTTCTCTTAGCCGGCTCAACATCCCAAAACTCGCATCTCCTAATTGATGCATCAGTTGACCTCCTTTGCAAATGGACAAACCACCTTAAGCGATTTTCCCGCATCTTATCCTCGATCGGAGCTACACCAACTTTCCATCTGATTGCAACATTCCGAATCCGATTTTTACATGTGTGTCCACACATCCACTTTAGCATTTTCATTTCTGATACTGACATTCCCTGCACATGTCTATGCTTCGCAAGCCAACATTCAGATCCATAGAGAATAGCATGTCTCACAGTTGCTTTGTAAAATTTTCCTTTGATTTTCAAAGGAACTTTCTTATCACAGAGAGCAGTAGAGGCTTCTCTCCACTTTAGCCGACTTGTATTGTGTATTTATTCTATAGGTAACATCTCCATTAATTTCCCCATCATGTTGCAAAATAGATCCCAAGTATCTAAAAGAAGCTCTCTTCTGAATGTTATTGTTACCAATCTTCACCTCGATTCCTTCAGCATTGCTTCCATCAAAAGTGCAATCCATATATTCAGTCTTAGCATTACTTATATGAAATCATTTAGTCCCCAATGCATGCCTCCATAACTCAAGCTTCTCATTCACTCCATCTCTGGTCTCATCAATCAACACAATATCATCAGCGAATAACATACACCAAGGAATCCCATCCTGAATGTGACTTGTCAACTCGTCCATAATCAAAGTAAAAAGGAATTGATTCAAAGCTGAACTTTGATGTTGACTTCAAAAAAAGATGAACCTTGATGCAGATCAATGTTGATGTCAGAATAGTCAGTCTTCCCAAACTAGATCCTTATACCAGACGAAGTCCTATCATACATATCCTTTATGAGGTTAATGTATAGGATAGGTACTTGTCGCTTCTCCAAAACTCTCCACAGTATCTCCCGTGGGGATCGAATCATAAGTCTTCTCCAAATCAATAAAAATCATACGGATGTTCTTAGTTTTAGCTCTATAAATCTCCATTGTTCTCCTCAGCAAGTGGATGACTTCAATAGTTAAGCGACCTGGCAAGAATTCGAATTGATTTTCTTTTACTTTAGAAACTTGCTTCAACCTTCTTTCGACCACAGGTTCTCAAATTTTCATAGTGTGACTCGTCAGCTTGATACCCATGTAATTTGAACTATTTTGAATGCATACTTTGTTCTTATAAGGAGGCACCATGATGCTTCTCCTCCAATCTTCAAGAATTTTCTTGCTTTGCCAAATAACATTGAATAAATTTGTAAGCCAAGTCAAACTGCGCCCACCTAAAACTCTTTATACTTCTATAGAAATGTCATCAGCTCCTACACCTTTTCCAGGTCTCGTAAACCTTCAAAGCCTCTTCTACTTCCTTTGTATTCTTCTATAGCATGCACGATTCAAGTAACTTCCACTACTAGCTAGATTTTCCAAAGTGATCTCTATTTCTTTCCCCAGTGACAAGCTTATGGAAATATTGCTTCCATCTAGTCTCTATATCTTTCTGTTAACAAGCGTGTGGCATTCCTCATCATTAATGCATCTCACTTGAGAAAGGTCCTTGGTCTTTTTTTCTCTTGCTTTGACCAACCTGAATATATCCTTCTGGCCCTCCTCGGAGTCGAGATTTTTGTACAATACTTAATAAGCTTTTGACTTAGCTTTACTTACAACCTTCTTTGCATCCTTCTTCGCTATTTTTTTATTTGTGACAGTTTCCTTTATTCTATCCTTGGACGTAGCTTTAAAGCATGTTTTCTAATTTTGGGCTTCTCTTGCACCCCTCCACTCCACCACCAAGCCTCCTTTTATCATGGAGATCCTCCCTTTGACTCACCTAGCATCTCCTTGGCTACCCTTCGAATACAAGATGCTACCACCTCACACATCTCGTTTGCACTTCCGTTACAATATCAAGATAAGTCTTCTAAATCCTTCTCCCTGAAGCTTGATTGCTTCAATTGAAGATACCACCATCTAGTTCAAGTTATCTTGGAAAACCTCATTTCCTTTACCATCCCTTTTATTTGCACATCCATGACTAACAAGTGATGTTGGGTTATCAAACTCTCTCCTGGAATTACTTTCTAGTCTTTGCAATACAATCAATCTCTTCTCCTCAACGCAGAGTAATCTATATGTGTTCTACTCGGGCAACTCTTATAAGTAATCAAATGCTCCTCCCTCTTCTTGAAGAGTGTTTGCTATGAAAATATAATAAACCGTTACATAATCCAGAATGACTTTTCCCTCTTCATTTCTATCCCTGAAGCCATGGTCTCCATGAACACTAACATACCCTAAAGAATCCTTTCCCACATGTCGATTAATATCTCCACATGGGCAAATCATCTCTCTTTTTTGGATCTTCCTTGCATAATCTTATCCAAATCCTCCAAATAAACTCGTTTGACCCTTCACCTAAACCAATTTGCAATACATAAATTGATATGTTATTCAGAATTTCTTCTTAGAGCACTAATTTAGTAAAATAACCCAATCCTTGGATCTCTGCACCTCAACCACACAATCCTTCAAACCCTTATGAACAACCACTCCAACACCATTTCTGCCCTTATCTTTAACTGAATATCAAAGTTTAAAGCATGTCTTCTCGATCTCTTTTGCTTTCTCTCCAACCCATTTTGTCTTTTGGAGACATAGTACATGAATCTAACAAACTACAATAGTGCCCTCGAAGGGTTATGACATAAAACAAAATAGAATGACTAATTAATAATTCTATGACATAAAACAAAATAAAATGGCTAATTAATAATTCTAACATCCCCCCCCCAAGTTGGAGCATATCTGTCGATCATGCCCAACTTGAAAATAAGCTCAGATGCACATCTCTTAGGTAATGCCTTTGTGAGAATGTCTATAGGCAGAAGGTCATGAAAGATAGGATCAGTGTTTGAAAATACGATCTATGTGGCGGCATGCGGCTGCATATGCGTATTCGATCACCTGACTAAAGCACATATGACATATGCGGCAATATGCAGTCAAAACACATATGTGATCCGAATATGCGACATATGTGATCGCATATCTGATAGGATTCATGTTAATCTATGACATGTTGATGACACATTAACTCGATTTGTTTTCGAGCAACTCTTATATCATCATTTACATTGATGCATCTTTTCATTATTCTTTGCATTTGCAAATATAATCTAGGGTATTTTTTTCATCCACCTTTCCATTGTTCTCAACACTTATTAATGAATTGTTTACTACTTTTCTATCTCACGAAATTCATTCTAATTCTCCAAATAAAACATGAAATAGTTGAGTAACAAGTACATTTTTGTTCTTCTAATAAATTTTGTATGCAATTACAATTTTCCCCTATATTTTGTGTCAACAAGTTTTGTCCATTGGAGATACATATATGTGTATAATTTTGGGTGTATGATTTGTATACCTATGATTATTGTTTAGCTTTTGTTATCTATATGATCTATATATACATTAAAGGTTTTTTGTATAAAATTCATGTGTTCCATGTTGAATCCAAATTTGTATATATCTATATATGTGTTAAATTCAAAATACACACTAAAAAATAATCAATTTATAATACCATGCTTATATATCTTATTGATTATATTATCTTATTTGAAATTTTTGATTTTGGATTTTGTTAAATTGTTAACTTTTTATATAGTCACATTTTCTTGTTGTATTGTATAATATTTTAAATTAAAATACTATAAACCGCATAAATCGCATATACCTCCGTATACTCCTCTGCGTATCCGATTACTCGCTTTAGACTGCATGACCGAGCGAAATACCACATACCCTATTTCTGAACCTTGGATAGGATTGGTAGCAATGTATGTGGCAGATTTGTAGTCACAATGCAAAGGAACATTTGTATCTGTAAGAAACCATTTTTTGTCAAGAAGAATGTCAACCAAGTAATCTTGCATGTGGCCTGAGCTATTGCTCTATATTCTACTTCGGCACTTGACATAGATATAAGGGTATGCTTCTTATTACACTAGGTAACCAGATTTCCTTAAACGAACATAGTATATCCGGTGGGGGATCGAACGTCATCCAAAGATCTAGCATAGTCTGCATCAGCATTAGCAGTAATATTGGTGTGATCATTGTTTCTGTGGGAAGACCACATCCAGGAGACCCCTTTAAATAACAGAGTATCAGGAGAATTTCCTGCCATGACTATAGCACGATCTGTCCATGTGGAAGCTTGCCCTACAGACAGCATATGATATATCAGGTCTAGTGACAGTGAGGTAGCGTAGTTTACCTATTAGGCTTTTGTATCGAATAGGATCCTCAAACGCATGATCTAAAGAAGTCGTATGCTTATGTGCCTCTGCTGGGACGTCTGATGGTATGCATCCGAGTAAACGAGTAAACCTACCTTCGTAAGAATGTCCATGCAATATTTCCTCTGTGACAGATGTAGCCGTTCTGCTATGCGGATAGCCTCTGTACCCAAGATGTAGCGTATATGATCAATGTCCTTGGTGACAAACACTTTCTGAAGGAAGGCATTGGTCTCTGCAATTCGTGATTAGTCATCACCATTTATCACCATCTCATCAACATAGGCAGCCAATATAACATTCTCAATAGCCCATCGTCTCACAAAGATAGAGTAATGTGACGTCATCCTCTAGAACCCAAGAGAGCCAATCTCATTAGTGAGTCTACCAAACCAAGCCCATGGACTTTGCTTTAGGTCACAGATAGCCTTGCAAAGTCGACATACGTATGCTCCCCTCGACCGAGTACCCAGCGACTGCATCATAGAAATCTCTTCCTCAATATCACTATAGAAAAAGGCATTCTTCACATCAAATTGGAATATAGGCCAATTGTTGATGAGTGCAACAGATAGGATAGTGTGATCAAAGCTCAATCTAGCCACTGGCGAGAAAGTCTCAAAATAATCCACGTCATACATATCAGTGAAGTCATTTGCCACCAATCGTGCTTCCAAGCTGTCAATTATTCCATCAGGAGACTGTTTGGTAGTGAAGACCCATCGCCATGCAACCGGTTTCACCCCTTGTGGGTAACGCACTAGATCTTGTGTCTGTCTAGATGTAAGAGCATCCATCTCCTCGTCCATGGCCATCTTCCAACCATGGTCTTGCATCGCATTATTATGATCACGCGAAATAGTAATCACCACCATTGCATCTGTAAATTGTTCATCACTACCAGAGTGACTGTCAGTGGAAGTAAAAGAAGAGATAGGAAGAAAAGTACATTGTCTCTTAGTTCGTCACGGAGCTATAAGATCTGTCGGAGCATCCAAACGAGCAGTGTGAGTGACAGACAAAGAAGGTACTTCCTCCTACAAAAAGGAATAAGTAGTGGAATGGAGTTGTTGTTATCGGCATTATTTCATTTATAGACAATAGGTGGTGGTGGTAACTCCAAGGGTATGTCATCGACGAATTGCGTGAAGAAACTAGTTTGTTCGAAAAAGGTGATCAACAAAGACATAGTAATGATGCCCCCACACATCCATAGCATCTATACCCCTTTTGGGTCCGAGAGTACCCAAGAAAAACATATTTGTCTGCACGAGCAGACATTTTGTTTGCAGTATGAAAATTGTGTACAAAAGTTGTGCACCCACAAATCCGCAGAGGTAAGGGAAAAGGCATCTCATCAGGGTAAAGTAATGAAAAAAGAGTAGTTCACTGTAGGACGGACGAAGGTACCATGTTGATAAGGTAAACTGCAGTAAGGATGGCATCCCCAGTACGTCTTAAGAACATTCACGTGAGAAAGAAGAGACTTGGCAACATCAAGAAAATGACGAAGTTTCCTCTCTGCAACTCCATTTTGTTGAGAGGTGTAGGCACATGACATTTGATGGATGGTACCCTAAGAATCAAAAATTGACACCAAATCATGTTTAGTGAATTCAAATGCATTATCAGTCCTCAAATTTTGAATACAAGTAGAGAAGGCATTCTTAATGATCTGAAAGAAAGATTTAACAATCTCATTAATCTTCAATCTCTCTCTCGTTAGGTAACCCAAGAACATATGCTATGATCATCGATAAAAACAAGGAAATACTTGTGACCACCTACAGCACGAATCGAACAAGTTCCCCAGATGCCACAAGGAACTAACGCAAAAGGAACATTACGATGAGGCTCAACTCTTGCAGGAAAAGCCATCTTATGGTGTTTCCTGAACTGACAAGCTTTGCATTGAAATGGCTTCAATAGAGAAAGATCGAGGAATGTCATGGAGAAAGCTTTAGCAGACTATAACCAAGACGGAGATGCCACAAAAGAGAATCAGAAGAGATCGACGTAGCACCAGCAAATGTAGAATCTTTAAGAATGTCATGATAGTAGAGTTCATCCTTTTCACGTCCCCCACCAAAATTCTGCATCGTCTGGATGTCTTGAAAATAACAAAATAACGCATCAAAAATCACAAGACAATATAGTTCAGCACACACCTTATGAATAGACAATAAGCTTACGGGGAAATCTAGGCACAATGAACCCCACGTTAGATGGAGTCTAGAAGAGAACTCTATAGTCCCAACATAGGTAACTGAAGAATGAGCATCATTGGCTACTCAAACCAACTTCACGGTGGAAGAAGGTTGAGAAGAGGTCAACAAACTACCTTCTCCTATCAAATGAGTGGATGCACCAGAGTTGATAATCTAGGCACAAGCATTAGTTGTTGCAATATTGGCAATGGTACCTGACGAAATGGCTAGATGAGCAGTAGGAGTAGCCTCACTGGATAGAGCATCAGAACATTGCAACATCTCCATCCGGTGTGAATACTCAAAAACTGAAAGTTGGACAGTCTGTCCAATAGTGTCATGTGCAGGTGCCTCAGTTGTTGTGTAGCTTGTGCTACCATAATCATATGCCAAGTGAGCCTGTGGTGGTATTCCAAACTTCACCCAACACTTCTTCGAAGGGTAATTTATTTTCTGACAGAGAATGCAAGGAATACGACTACGACCACGACCAGAGTCACGGCCACCTTTGGAGGGTCCACCCTGGTAGCTGAAGCGACCTCCTCATCCAGATGAGGTCATAAACATTGAGTTCTCCACATGTTGTGGAGGTTGCATGCGAGCATTGGAATTCTCAAATTGTTGCAGACATCCAAATGTGACTTTGATGGATGAAAGTGTGTTTGGTGTGAGGAACTGCTCCTTCACATTTTGATATCGTTGAAGCAAGCCAACAAGAAACATGCATACTTGTCATTCACCTCTCTCTGTCACATGTTTCGTATAACATAGAATATGGTAAGTTCCTCGTACAATCCGATGAGAAGACGATAGTACTCCATTAACGTAGAGTCGTCCAGTGATGTGGACCAAATCCGCATGTAGATGTCAGCCAAACGTGAGTTGGTCGTCTGTTGTGAATATATCTACGCCAACTCTTCTCATACCTCCTTGGTTGTCTCCTTGAAAAGGAGATTCACCGTGATTTGTGGCTCTATACTATTGGTCGACCAATTCATGATCAGATAGTTATCTGCCTGCCAGGATTAAAAATCCTTGTCATCTTCCTTCAGGAGTTCCGCTGTCAAGATGGAAATCTTCATGTGACTGTCGATGAATACCTTGAATGACTGATAGCACCTAATTATCGATGCCCTTCTAGGTTCAGAAAGTCGGTATGCGGTATTGATTCGGTCAAACAGTCTAAAGCAAGTAAACGGATATGCAAAGTATATGCGGAATATGTTTTTGTATTATTTTAATTAAAATAATAAAGAAATATATTTGATTATGGTGTCATAGAACAAAAAAGTTACATATTTTCTTTGGATTCCCACACATGCTTTTAAAATTCATATATAGATATCAAATAAGTTACCACAATAGAAAGCTACATATTTCCTATTAAAATATTTTCCCACATGAACAATATTCAAATATATAAACCACCTAGACACATATATAGAGGTTGGTACGTGCATTCTCGATGTCATACCTTTTTTCCTCAAAAATAAACCACCTAAAAATGACAAAAATTATGTGTCGTTGAAGATAAAAAATACAAAAGGTAATCCAAATATCCAATTGGATATTGATTACAAAATCATAGGTCCCAACATGACATTTAAAAAATTAGCTCACACTTTATACATTTCTAAATGTAGAATTGTCAATGAACCGTGGTGAATTCGCAATAGGTATATGTTTCTTAACCTAAACATGGGCCAAAAAAGACTTTATCAATCTACAGAATATTCCTAAAAATTCATTTATTTTTTTATAAATGGATTTTTAAGAATATTTTGTATATTGATAGACTCTTTTTTGGCTCAAGTATAGGTTAAAAATCCATTTATCCATTACAAAATATTCTTAAACATTATCTTCAGAGTTTACACCCACTTAAACGGTCCGGTGGTAGTGTCGTGTGTCTACCACCCAAAAGATCATGGTTCAAATCCCCCCTTGTGATGATTGCATTAGGTAGTTGACAACAAGCGTAAAAAATAGTCGAATTTTCAACATGGATTTGAGAAAGAATCCATATAGTTGACCCTACTTATAGTGGGAGGAGGCTTCGTCATTTTATTATCTTCAGAGTTTAAACGGTTAATTTTATTACTGTAACAATCAAAATATAACACAATGCTCTTAGCACTTAAATTTCTAACAAAAAAACTCCTTGAAAAACAAAAATCAGAATGAATCCTTGTCAAAGAATAATCAACAAATATTGAAGAAAAATTTACTATATATTATGCAGGTTGCCCAAGAAGAGAATAAGGTTACTAAAAGCTATTTATAAAACCTTATCTAACTTGTATTATCAGCATAATATGGCGAGCAATGAACAAATAAGAGGGAAGAGACATTTTGCAAACCTTCGTAATTCATAGGAGGTGTTGGCGGTGGTTGTGGAGGAGTCGCAATGAAGGAGGGGTTGCGAGATGGAGGAGTCACAAAGGAGATGATGCAGCCTTACGAAGGTGGAGCTGTTGTGGCGGAGTAATCCCAACGGAGGCGGACGAGTTGCAGAGGAGTTGCTAGCATGCTATGGAGTTGGAGGCACTACAGTGAAAGAATCATAAGGTTGGCGGAGGCGTTGAGGAGGCAGAGGCATTGTGCGGAGGCGGCACGATGGGGAGGAGGCGGAGATGCAGTGAAGAGGCGGTGAGAGGTCGAGGAAGATGGGTTTCTCTGCTTGCTACAGAGAAGGGTTTCGAAATTAGCGATTAGGGAGAAGCGGAGGGTTTATCCAAGAATAGGGCTCATTTGATAACCAGATCCAAGAATCGGACAAACCACATATCCACCCTATATGCGGTCGCATATGCGGTTCATGCGGCCTGAATAAGCATTCGAGCCGCATATGACATATGCGGTTCGGTTGGCTACCCGCATACGCATATGCAGTCGCATGGACCGCATTTCTAAACATTAGTGCCCTTAACTTTGGTAGGGGTACCATGCATCATCACATTGGATGACGAAAGGAGGGTTTTTTTCTCGGTGTTAGATGTAGTCGTCACTGTCAAGGATTGATATAGGAACGAAAGTTAGGAGATCTTCTAATCGCACATGAAGTGCAGCAATGGAGTCCTATATAGGGGGATGGGTGTCCTTCAGGAGCCCTAAATGCGGGCTAGTAGAGATCTAGACTCAAAGACAAAGGTCCATATGGGCTAAAAAACATGGTATAGGGTTGGAGTGGTCCTGGCGAAGGGCATGAGCATTAAAGATGCTCTGGCGGAGGGCTGGAGCAGTCCTGGCAGAGGGTTGGAGGTGCCCTGATGTGGGGGCTAAAGCCCCGACGATGGTTTGAAACCACGTGTGGAGGGCCGGAGAGGCCCTAGGCATTGCCAACAAGGCCCTGGTGGCTTAGAGATGGTTTGATAGCCCTAGGCGATGCCGCGTGAGGTTGCCCTATGCCGCATGAGACCTTACGCAGGGCCCTAGTTAGAGAGAAGGGCTTGTGCAAGGAGGACGACGGAAAGGCTTATGGTGGCGGTAGATCATAACCTCGATCTAGGATTGTTGCTCTTATACCATATTGAGAATGACGCGAGAATCAATCATTTATTACATAGGCTCTAAGGGTTCTTATATAGCGTAAAATCCTAAGGAACAAAAATGAAGAATTACAATAGTACCCTTGAGGGGCTACGACATAAAACAAAATAGAACAACTAATTAATAATTCTAACACAATGCAACTAAAAAATGCAACTAAATTTGCCCAGTGGGGGAAAGCCCCAATGTGTAAAGGAGAGAGAAGGTAGCATACACCTTCCAAGAGCATACGATGGAACCTTATTGATCAGAATGGAGGATGTCAAGACTACGTCCCCACGTAAGGTTTTAGGTACCTTCATTTAAGTAAGAAGAGTACTTTATAAACCCAGATATATGATGTAGCATTATTCATACTTATTTATCTGAAATATCAATCTTAATTAGTTCGATATGGCTAGACCATATAAACCAAATCAACATTATAGCGGTTTAGTTTTTTCTGCTTGTTATCAACCGTTGATGTCGTCACAGGTTCGATCAGTTGATCCCATTGGTCCAACCATAAAAATCTAAAACCAATACCTAACCAATTTGATGCATGGTTCCGATTTTAAAACCTTAGTTGCAATTGCTTAATGGAGGCTAACAAAAACTATAAATCTTGGGCATGTTATAGTGATGTCTTCTCATCTGTAGTTTAAATATGAGAAACTAAATCATATCTTTCATCTTCCACTACTTAGGGTGTATGAAACAAGGGTGTATGAAACAAATAAAGAATCTTTGAGATTCAGATCAGTCTCAAAGAGAGGGTTCAACAAGGAATTGACTTGGTTAGGGTCAACTACAAATAAAAGATGAGAAGAAAGGATGAGCTTGAAAAGAGGGTTTTCTCAAGCCCAGAAACAAGGGTGGAGTCTGATAGAGAGGTCATGGATATAACGCTGACGCACATCACAAGTTATGTAGATCGAGGATCGAGAACATGAAAGCTCCGTCACTAGGGCAAGGTGAGCCTTCAGCTAAAGATCACTGGCCAAGATGGTCATAACTTGGCCAACCCGGAGTGCTCAACATGGACCGTGGCAAGGTACCTACACCGCAAATGAACACCTACCACATGATCCACCCACCAATGACGCTGGAACAAAAAGTCATCAAGAAGGAGAGGCCATCGCCACCTCACTCACAGAAGTCAAGCAACCTCAACCATCAATGAACTCTTAAGAACCAGCACAGATTCATTAATCCACAAGGCATCCCTAGTGAACGGATGGTTGAACCTACTGCCACCATATTCTCCATTACCCCTAACACCTAGAAATCACTATCGCCTACAACCACCCAAAAAGATGACTGCATAAAGTCAAGCCTGCAACATCATCCAAAGGAGTAACATCCACCTGAGAGGACGAAGAATCCAATTTAATTTTTTTGCGAGTTTTGGGATGTTGAGACGGCTAAGTGGGGTGAAGAAGACCCAATAAGTGTTGGAATAAGACTATACGAAGGGGTCTTAGTTTTTTTATCTAAGCCCGAGAATGATCCAAGAGTGATCTGAACGGAGGCAAAGAATCCATGTAGCTGACCCTACTTAATGCGGGATAAGGCCTTGTTGTTGTTGGGAAAAGAAAGGGTGGTCTCTCAAGATGGGACCCACCATGACTTGTATTAAAAATAAACAAGAAACGAGAAGGATATTGCACCAGGTTACACACTCCATGATACACAAAGCATCCGACAATACTCAAGTACATTTTTCGAGTAGGACGTTTGCCCACCGAAGATGGACACATTTCTACCACACCAATTGCTGACACTATTGCAAAAGGATATGAGATATCCTCATGTACATTGCCGCAACCCGATCTAGTGCATCTCCATAAGGTGGAACAATCCTCCTCGGCTAGTCACGGGATGTTGGCCTCGGTACCCTGCTCCATACTTGTACCGAGTAAGGACAAGAGAAAAACAAATGGTTCACGTCTTCCACTGTCATCCCACACCTGTCACAGGCATCGTCCTCAATATGTAGCAGTTGTCCCCGATGGCTCTTAGTAAGAATCCTACCAAGTCTGAACAACCATAGAAAACCTTGACTCTGTTCGGCACTCTGCTACTCCATATCATCCCCGTGTCAATTCTCATATTGTCTTGCATCTCAACTCCATCCTCCACAAAGAAACAGTAAGCTTTCTTCACTCTGAACCTCCCATCTCCCCACAAAATGGTCCCTACCAGAAGATGGTCCCTCAATCTGTGCCAACACGATCTGTAATGCAAGAAGCTCCTTCAGCCTCTGATCAGACGGGTCCGAAGAGAATACCGAAGACCAAGTTCCTTGTTCTCATACCTGACGATCCGATCCCTCTCTTTTACAGGCCAGTCCCAAGAGGTGCGTAGACACTTCCCAAGGCTCCATTACATGTCCAATCGTCAAGCCAAAAGCGGGACTTCTTTTCATTCCCAAACACTGGTCTCAATTTGACAATCACCTCCGGGATGATTTTGACAATCCCTTGCCATAACGAGGACAGAACACGCCCTTGGACGACCTCCAATGACATGGAAATCTGTAGATCCTCCTCGGTGCCGATATATTAGGTCTTCGGATTTCCCCCAAAGTTTTACCACCCACTTCGCCATAAATGCCTTATTCATTTCTTCCACTCGCAACACCCCTAATCCACCCTTCTTTGTAGTAACTCTACCCCAATCCACCAAGTGGAATCCCCTTTTTACCTGTTGCCCATCAGACCAGAAGAACCGTCTCATTACGGCTTCAATCTTTGTGCGCACCCCTACCGACAATAACCTTGTGGAGCAGAAGAAAATTAGGATGGCGGATAGGACATGTTTCAAAAGAATCAACTTCCCTCCCCTAGAGAGCATCGCCACCTTCCAACATGCCAACCTCCCATCCAACCTATCCAATATCGATCTCCAGTCACAAGAGTTTGGTCTTCCAGCCACCAAAGCGAGCCCCAAGTAGGTTATCGATAAACTAGCAGTAGGACACCTCAAGACCGCAGTTGCATCCTGCATCTCTTGCTCTGAAAGACCAAATGGTACCAACATCAACTTTTCCCTATTGACATGGAGGCCAGACACATCCCCAAAAAATGTCCATAATAAGCGACGCCCGATATATTTGTTCCATGTCAGCCCCAATAACATGACAGTGTCATCAGCATATTACAAGATTAGGATGGAGATATCTTCCTTCTTATAACCAGAGCACCTACATGTATCTGCCACAATAACAAAAAATTACAAAGCCAACGGGCAGCCCTGTCTGACTCCCCTCAATGGCTGAAAGTACACCCCCCCCCCCCGATCTACCATTAGCAAGCACGACATATGACGCAATCGTAACACATTGCCTGATCCAAGATATCCACAGAGTTGGGAACCCCCTCTTCTCCAGAGAGACCCAAAGGAAACGCCAATCAACACAATCATGAGCTTTAGAGAAATCAACTTTCGGTCACCATATCTAATGCCATCACAAGCCCATCAACCATGACTCTCCCTAGCACGAAGGTCGTCTTCTCAGGTGAAATGATCCCATATAAAACTCCCCAAAGGCGATTAGTGAGAATCTTCCAAAAATTGAGATAGATTGCATTAGATGGTGCGATAGGTTTGTAATCCTCTACCCCGGTCGACATGTCCTTTTGTAACAAAAAAAGGAGAGCCTTATTTAGTCTCTCGAATCCCTGATTCCTTCGTAAAACTCCTTCAGAACCTCAAGCACATCCTTCTTGAGCACATCTCAAAATTCATTGTAGAAGACAACTGGAAAACTATATGGACCCGGAGCCCCATCCGCATTAAGCTGGAAGAGAGCCTGCTTGGTTATGCTTCTGAATACTCATGGATTAACGAGTCTGCATGTAATTCAGAGATCCATGAGACGACTCCTCCCTGCCAACCCTAACCTACTAGTGTGCATCGTCTACTAAAATCTTGAAAATGTGATCGGAGTGTTGTAGAGATAGTTCGTAGTTTCATTATCTCTTTATGTAGTTTATCGTTATTTCTTTATCTTATATAGACCTCTCTGTAATTTACCCTTTAGGTCTCTCCCTATATAAGAGAGCCTAGGGTTTTCTGAATCAATAGAGCAGTCTCTTTTCCCAACATGGTATCAGAGCCACCCTAGGGCTCTCCACCCGCCGCCTCCCTCTCCCCACCCGCCGCCCTCTTCTCGACACGATCTTCGCCGCCGCCTTTCTCTCGTTCCCGCGCCCTCTCCTTGGCCCAGCCCCACTGCCACCGGGCGCCCAGCGGTCATCCCAGCTGCTGCCAGCGCCCCCACGGCGCTCCTACTCGCCGCCAACAGTCCCTGACTGCTGCAGTAGGCTCCAGCCACCGCCAGCCAGCCCCAGGCGGACTTCCCCGGCACCGCCAGTAGCCGCCAGGCGCTTCCCGGCTCTCCCAGCAAGCCGCGCAAGGCCTCCAAGCGGCTCCCAGCCGCTGAAAGGGTTGTCAGCCCCTTGTAGGGCGTGCCCTAGTCTCTCCCTCGTCCATTCTATGGATTTGAGTGCGTAACTTCTACATACGCACTCAAATCTGATGCAGTTGTTGTAGACATTCAGCATCACGTCTACATATCCTAGTTCTTCTCCGAGCGGCAGTATGTCAGAATCAAAAGTTGATATGCCCTCCACCGGCGCATTCAAAGGTCCTGCGCCAATAGTCAAGATGGACGGGTCTAACTATGAGCTCTGGGCTATGCAGTTCATGAGCCTCATGAAGTCGAATGGTAAGAAGCACATTCTTACCGAGGATGAGCCCGCAGAGAAGACTGGGATCTATGCCTCATGGGAGGCTGATGATTCCTATGCGAAGGTCTGGTTGTCCGGTACCTTGACGATGGAGATTGCTAACGACGTCCTCCATCAGCCCACTGCTAAGGCAATGTGGGACATTCTTGCTGCCACATATTCGCAGGTGCGAAATGAGACGAAGATGTTGCAGCTTCAGCACGACATATTCACAATGAAGCAGAACGGCAGACCTCTCCATTCTCTTTACACATCCCTAAGAGGGATGTTTGAGAAGCTATACAGTATCATCCCTCTCACTGCAACTCCTGAGCAGCAGAAGGCGTTTCGAAACGCCACCATGGTTGGTGTTCTACTTGCGGCTCTTGACCCTGAGTATGATGCAGCTCGATCTCAGATTCTCGCTGATGCAGTTATTCCTCCAGTTGAAGATGTTTACAGAAGGCTTAGTCGCATTCCAGTTTCCTCCAGCTCTTCTACTCCACCTCCTTCAGCGATGGCAGTCTCGCGTGGGAGAGGTGGACCACCATCTGGTCGTAGTCGTGGACGTGGCCGTGGACCCCAGGGAAGGGGTGGTCGTTTCAGTCAGACATGCTCCTATTGTCACCGCACAGGACACTCGGAGGAGACATGCTATTCGAAGCATGGATTTCCAGCATCGGCACGTGTTGCAGAGCACTCCCAGTCTCCACTGACTTCTACTGCAGATAGTCGATTTGACGAACTTGTGGCCCGTTTCCGTGATATTATGCCACATGCTTCTGGTGATTCGTCCGGTGGCTCCTCAGATATTGCTGCCACTGCCTCTGCCAGTTCATCCGCAGCCGCGAGCTCCTCAGGTAGATCTACTACATCTCATGATATATCTGACTGGATTATTGATTCCGGAGCCACACATCATCTCTGCCGGGATAGAGGTAGATTGCAGGCCTACAGGGACATTCCTCCTGGCCGATCAGTGTAGATAGCAGATGGTACCCATTCGCCCCTTGTTGGACAGGGGGAGGTTTTTCTATCCTCCACTTTGCAATTACAGAACGTTCTGCATGCTCCTGAGTTCTCCATGAATTTGCTATCTATTAGTCAGATTACGAAGGATTTGAATTGTCGTGCCATATTTGACCCGTCTTCTCTCATTTTTCATGACATACTCACGGGCAAGGTGATTGGTTGTGGCTCTGAGCAGAATGGTTTGTATCGGCTGGTCCGGGATTCATATGCTGGCGTCTCCTCTCATTCTGTTGGACCAGTCTCTCCGTACATTTGGCACCTCCGATTTGGTCACCTTCCACTTCAGAAAATGCGCCATCTTCTGCCTCAGATCTCTCCTATTTCTTCGTTTCAATGTGAAGCGTGTCAGTTGGGAAAGCATCACAGGTCGAGCTTCCCACGTCGTCTGAGTCGGAGCAGTAGCTCCCCTTTTGAGTTGTTACATATAGATATATGGGGTCCAAGTCGTGTTCCCGATCATCAGGGACACAGGTTTTATCTTGTGGTAGTGGATGATTTCTCTCGTGTGTCATGGGTCTTTCTTTTGAAAAATAAATCTGAAGCAGGAAATGTGATCAGGAACTTGATTAATGAAGTGCTCAATGTCTTTTCTGCAAATGTCAAATATGTTCGGACTGATAATGCCCTTGAATTTTGTACACGCTCACTTTCACAATTCCTTTCATCAAAGGGTATTATTCACCAAACCACTTGTGCATATACCTCAAAACAAAATGGTGTCGCGGAAAGAAAGCATCGCCATCTCTTAGATATTACTCGTACATTGTTGATTCAGAGTTGTGCCCCTATTTCTTTCTGGGGCGATGCTGTTCTTACTGCTTGTTATCTGGTCAACCGAATGCCATCTTCAGTCCTTGGTGAAAAGATACCTATGTCCATTATTTTTCCAGATAAGGAGTTATTTTCACTGACTCCACGTGTCTTTGGAACTGTGGCTTTTGTGCATCGTCTATCTCCTGGACTTGACAAACTCTCTCCTAGAGCAGTCAAGTGCGTCTTTGTTGGTTATTCCAGAACTCAGAAGGGCTACCGGTGTTATGATCCTGCAACTAAGAGGTACTTCGTGAGTGTTGATGTCACTTTCTTTGAGTCTGTCATGTATTTCTCTCCTGCAGGTGACAGAATGGTACCATCCACTACCACTGATGATATCTATGTTCCTCCACCACCTACATTGAGTACCCCTGAGTCGTCCCCTGGGTCTGTCTCCACGCCAGCACCACCTCCACCACCTCCTCCACCTCCACCCATTCCACGGCCTATCATATCACCATTACCTATGTTCTATACACGCCGGTCAGGTCCTGCTCAGACTACGCAACAGCCGATCATCACGCCTCAGGTATGTTCAGATGGCATTACTACTGACGGGTCAGATTTGGTACATGTGCAGGATTCTACAGTACAGGCAGACACTAGCCCATCCAGTACAGCAGATGATGATCTTGATGTTCCGATTGCTATTCGGAAGCAGAGGAGGCAATGTGCCTCATATCCATTCGCTTCACAGGTTTCCTTTCACCGTCTCACTGGGGATTTTCAGAGATTTGCCACAGCCTTGTCTTCCGTGGAGATACCACGGACATACCAGGAAGCCTTACAGAATGAATGCTGGAGATTAGCAATGGAGGACGAAATGAGGGCCCTACAGTCTCGTGGCACTTGGTCTTTGGTCCCTGCACCTTCTGATGCATCTGTTGTAAGCTGTAAATGGGTCTTCACAGTCAAATATCATGCAGATGGCACGTTGGATAGATACAAAGCACGCTTGGTTGCCCGTGGGTTTACACAAACCTACGGTGTGGATTACATGGATACTTTCTCTCCAGTGTCGAGGCTCTCTACGCTTCGTATTCTATTATCTGTTGCTGTAGTACATGATTGGAGCATATCTCAACTGGATGTGAAGAATGCCTTTCTGTACGATGACTTACAGGAGGAAGTCTACATGCAGCAGCCACCTGGGTTTACTGCTGAGGGGGAGAAGCACATGGTCTGTAGACTTCACAAGGCGATATATGGCCTCAAACAGAGTCCCAGAGCATGGTTCCAGAAGTTGTCTAACCTGATTGAGCAACAGGGATTCAAGAGGTCAAATGCCGATCACTCTTTGTTTGTCCAGAAGTCACCGGCAGGTACGGTTGTCATTATGGTCTATGTGGATGATATTCTTGTTACAAGAGATGATGTTCAGGGCATAAAGAGGGCGAAGGCATTCCTAGGCAGTCAGTTCGTTACAAAGGATCTTTGAACCCTAAGATATTTTCTGGGGTTAGAATTTGCAAGGAATGCCCAAGGCTTGGTGATGACACAATGGAAGTATATTACAGACTACCTGATTGAGACTGGCATGGATGGGTGCAAGCCATCTAGTATTCCCATGGACCCCAGCATGAAGCTGTATGATGGTGATACAGATGAAGTGGATAAGAGGAGATACAGAGAAATGGTGGGAAAACTCCTCTACATTACCATTACTCGTCCAGACATTGCATTTGTTGTTAGCAGGGTGAGCCAATTTATGGAGCAGCCAAGACAGATTCACATGGATGCTATACATGATACTGAGATATCTGAAGTCTTCTCCAGGGTCAGGGCTACTATTCAGGAAGGACACAGACTTATCTGTCTCAGCGTGTGCAGATGCAGACTATGCAGGATGTCCTAAGGACCGGAAATCAACCTCAGGGTTTGCAGTGTTTATTGGAGGCTCTTTGGTTTCTTGGAAAAGCAAGAAACAAACTGTCGTGGCAAGGTCCAGTGCAGAATCTGAATATAGGGCCATGGCTCAAGCCAACACGGAGATGATGTGGGTTCGTTCAGTACTAGAAGATCTATATGTACCTGTGCCCCTGCCTATGAAGCTCCAGTGTGACAACCAGGCAGCATTGTTTATTGCCAACAATCCAGCTTTCCATGAAAGGACCAAGCATATTGAAGTTGACTGCCATTACACGAGGGACTTGATCCAGAGAGGATTGATATCTACTGCACATGTGAGCTCGGGAGATCAGACAGCAGATATATTCACCAAGCCACTGCTCAGAGGACCGTTTCAGAGATGTTCATCCAAGCTGGGCATGATAGATATCTATGCTCCACCTTGAGGGGGAGTGTAGAGATAGTTCGTAGTTTCATTATCTCTTTATGTAGTATATCGTTATTTCTTTATCTTATATAGACCTCTCTGTAATTTACCCTTTAGGTCTCTCCCTATATAAGAGAGCCTAGGGTTTTCTGAATCAATAGAGTAGTCTCTTTTCCCAACAAGTGTCGCTCCCACAGCTTGATCTCCATGTACAACTACTCCGCCAATGGATAACGCATGTATAATATTTACGTACCTTCTCCCTCTAGCCATGACATGAAAGAACCGTGTATTTACATCCCGCTCCTTCAGCCAATGTTGTCTAGATCTCTGCCTCCACGTCACTTCCTCTTTCTTATCTTCCAAGTGAATCTCGCCCGAGTGCTTACCTCTCTCTGCCATCTCCCCCGCCGTCAGAAGTATCTCATCTTCAAGTCTGTCAAGACTGCACACCTCCTCTTAGGCCCAAGCAGCATTATACTCGATTATTCTTATTGAACTCTAGCAGATGCCTCCTGAGTAATGCCAGCTTGCTCGCATGCCTACAAGTCATCGACCCATGTGGTCATCATCCATCCCAAAATGCCGCGACAGACTAACGAAAGATGTCCTCTAGAAGCCAGGCCCTCTCGAAGCGGAAGAACGTTCAAGGGCGTACATCCTCCCCAAAGGACCAGAGTAATGGTGTATGATTTGAATGGGCACACAACCCGAGCCCCAGCCAAGGGAAAGGCATCCAGTGCCTCGGATGACATCATGAACATGTCAAGGCGGGACCTGGTTCTCGAATCCCACCAAGTGTAGACACATCCCGAGGCATCGACAATCTGAAGGCCCAAATCGTCCACCACTCTCAACAAATTCATTGAACCCCTGTCTCGCATACCACGGCTACCATGACAACGGGCACAATGTGGCGTTGAAATCGCCTGCAATAATCCATGCTACATGGGGGAATTTTGCTTGAGCCAATAGCAACTCCTCCATCAGGTAAACAATGTTGGCACCATTACATGGCCCATGTACGTGAAGGATATGGTATAATCCTCAAGCGCATCACGGAAGCGTGATCGTCGTATCGAATACGACGAAGAACGACTAGTCGCACTAGTTGTTCTATGCAGCGGAAATTAAAAAAAAATTATGCGACGAAACCACATGATCCAAGAACACGTCTCGGATCGTTTCGTCTAAACCACAAACAAGTAATAGGATTACCTCTTGAAGCGTGGTTGCGATCGAGTCTCTAAACGAAGAGACCTCCTGCCTCAAGTCTGATCCGACGGAGGAGACGCTTGCGAGCGCGGGGATGAATCGTGTGTTTCTCGCAAACCATGTTGATGATCCAAGCGGCGGATCTCCTGATCTTGACACACGCGATCCGACGTCGTCTTCACGAGCGAGGCGCACCGAAGGAGACGTTGATCCACGAGCAAACGATCGGGCAGCATAACGACGACGTTGCAGCGATGGAGACACTCTCTAGGGCATCCATGGTGGACGGCCATGAGAGAAGAAGAGAGAGGGTGTGTGGGAAGAGAAGAGAGAGAGAGATGTGCTTCAAAAGCATAACCCTAGAGAGCATGGTATGCCTCTCTATTTATAGAGTTTTGGGATCCAATCATTGGATGAGATTGATTTATGTTCAATCCAAAGGTCAAGATTGTTGTTGGTAAAAAAATAACAACTAATAATCTAATTTAAATCAAATATATTTGACATATCAAATATGATTCAATACTAAATTAGATCAAGCAATTAAGGAGAAATTAGCATGGAGATTACTCCCCATAAGGAAAGGGGGGACGGCTACCACATTCCTTGTGGGAATGTGTAGCCGTCCACCATGTCCTCATGGTGGAGGCAATCTCATGCAATCTCATGAGATTGCATATCTCCATGAATTTCTCCCATAATTTCCAACAACTTTTGTTGTGTTTTATTCTTCAAAAAATAATTCATTAATTTTGAGAATATTGCAATCTTGCCATTGGAAATTTGTGAATCACATTCACAATCCAAAACAAAATATAATAGACATTTGCAATTAATTACACAATGTATATCCAATACACATTAATAATTAATCAACAAATATAAATTATAATTAGCTCTCTCTAATACATTATAAATCATATTTATAATATATTATGAATAATATAGATAGTGCTATCCACATTATTCATATCCATGATAATTAAATCACATTTAATCATCTTGGATCTCCATTCTTACGTGCCCAAATAATATGAATCACATTCACATCATTCACATCTTTGATAATCAAATCACATTTAATTATCTAAGATAACTCTCTTTATAATATGAATGAAATTCATATTATTTATGATAATTAAATCACATTTAATTATTCATTTTCTCGATGCTCGAATACTTATAACAACAATGAAATTATCCTGAACTCTTTCAAGGATAATGCGCTTTCTCCGCGAATACTTGGAGATAAAGACAGGGCGATTGTACTGTTCCATGTATAGTGACTTGGATATTGAGATCACATCTCAAATACAGATCTCAAGGACCTTCAATAGATGTTTGATTAAATCAAAGCCGTAAATCTAATCTTCTCATTGCATCTGAAATACATTCATATCATTGTCCAACATTTGGACCAAGATTAGATTACTTCTCTAGTGAGAGGAGTCACTAAAATCCAGACCCGTTTCATAACTCCCTAGGAATGGAAGCGTCATGGCTATACAATCGTTTATAATCACATCACCCTCAGATATTCCCAATACCTGTACATCCTGCATACTGGAAGACTCAGAATAAACCCGAAATATAAGATCAATTTTGCACTGTCTACTTCAGAGTTTTATCGTTAAGTTTCTCATTCAATCATTGGGAGTCGGTATCGATCATATACTTTCCAAAAGCACATATTATACCTGGGTCTTGATCATAGACTTTCCAAAAGTATATATCAAACCTACAAATTCAGTCAAGCTTCCAAAGGGAGACGACCGTGCAAGGAATTTGATTCTTCCCAATATCTCATGAGCGAGCTCATGTCTTCCAGTTCAGTAATTGAACCTGTATGATCCCTTTGAGAGATTGTATTACTCATATGCCCTTGCATGCATACCAGCGCGCCGGTGTATAGACCTTGATTAGGTCATCAACCTATTGGTCTGCCAAATGTACATACTCAGACATATAGTAACACATATGTCTCCGGTCAGAGGATGCGTGCTTATATCATGACAGCATACAATATAGGACTTTGGTTATCTTGATCTCGTTAAGTCAACTCTTTGACCTAACTAATCTGACACCTCCGAATCTCTATTCCTATGCAGAGGACCTGCATCAAGAGGTCAGTCAGATATCAGCCTAACTGAGAAAGGATTGTCATCTCCTACTCAGGCTGGAGATCATCTCTTAACAATCATTTGATGGTGCTTGATGAGTCCTCAATCTAACTCTTTAGATGTTCATCCAAGCACCAGCCTCTATGATTCAAGATTGGAATCAACAGTTGTATGATCATCAAGATGGCCATGGTACATAACCCTAATTGTACTAAGGGACCTATTATGCAAATTATGTACTCTTCATTTCAGATTAAGGAGTGAATTGCAATAACATTTATCGCATAATGGCTCGACGTGGGCTCGCATGTCCAACAGTACGCTCGTAGCCATGACCTGGATCCCATCGGCCTTCCGTCGCAACAGAATCGTAAGCGAATGTCTGCCCAGCAGTTCATCTTCCTCCATAGCAAATTTATCTCCATCTCAACATGTCATTAAGCCTACAAATGCCACTTCCGAACCAATCGGTCTAAAGTCCATCATCCTGCTATCTCTGATTTCCTTCCATGGATTTTTGTTTCATGCAACATGACCACATCTGCCCTACACTCCATCAATAAATGTCGCACCACAGCCCTCTTTTTAGGTCGTCTCAAGCCTCTTACATTCCAAGTGATAAGATTCATTTAAACACTTTGAAAACCCCATTTCGTGGTACCAGCCCCAGACAGACCAAAACTTCCTCCTCCATGCTTGACCCCAGCACCTCTTCTTCGGCTACAAAAGACTCCTCATGTCTCGTGTTGGAGTGGCATGTCCAACGCCCTGGGCGCCTCTGCCGCCATAGCCTACTCGCAAGCGAGTTCGTTGGCATGTACATCATTTCCCGAAGAATCCCCTCTCCAATAAGAGGGGCTTTCAGCACCATTCTATGGTTCTAGCCCTCGTCGAGCATTCCCAACTTTTCATAGATTTTGAAGCGTCTTTATCGCCTACTGATGTATCTCAGATTCATCACTCTAAAAGTCATTAATTAAGCTCAAATCCCAAAAAATCATTGGCATTTCTTCATTTATAGTGCATAATTAGCATTCATGCATGTTTTGATAAGAATGGCATTTTATCATTTATTATTGCATAAAATAAAAAGCCAAAAATCACAGTCCAATTAACCTCTAAATAGCCTAACTTCCCGATTTTTAACTAACTCATGCTAACTCCAATAGACCCAAAACCACCTCGGCACCTCCATTATGTACATATCACTAACAAGAAAAAAAGAAAAATATAAAAAAATCACTAACCTAAATAAGTAGACCAAAAAACCCAAACCCTAATTCTAGGATTTTCGGACTAAAACCTCAATATCTTCCTCATCCAGTATCCGTTTTGATCCTACTCACTTTTGAACTAATGTACATTCAATTACTTTCAAAACAAGACCAAGTTCAAGTGAATCGAAGCTCACATGTGAAAGTTGGGTTTTGGACCTCTTTTGTACATTTTGTATTTTAGTGGTTTCTGACCTTTTATTTTATGTGCATAATTAACCCATTTTAATTTATTTCTTTTTCATTTGTCTTCTTTGGTAAAAGTTTTATTAAAATGCACAAAAATCCAAATCCAAATCCAAACTGAGCTTGAAATCAAAGAAATTAACTGAGTTCGAGTCTTCACTAACAGTCTGTACAAAAATTATCTTTTTCGTATTTTATTTTATTTCTTCTTTTTTTACTTAATAAAAATCCAAAAAAAAATTAATATGTAAATATTTATCTTTGATTATATCATATTTTTCCATATTTTTATCTGGTTTAAAATAACAAAAAAATTATAAAATCCAAAAATCAAGGTATTCTATTTACATGGGATACCCAAAAATTTCACTTTGCACAAATGATCGATTTTGGTTTTGGTGTCTTCATGAAAGTTGTAGATCTCGTCGAGACGAGCAACTTTCGTGAAGAAAAATTTTCGATCCGAGGTAATTTACTATTTTTTACGTCTTTATTAATGTATTTATTTTTTTCGATTTTTGTGGGGCTGACACGTGGCGGCTCCTGGAGCCGCAACGTGTCACCCATTTTTAACATTTATATTTCGCTTATTTAATAAAAAAATAAATAAAAATTATTAAAAAATAAATAAAGATAAAAAATAAAAAAAAGGCATCACATGTCACAATCTGGGTCGTCCGATCTCGGCTGATCGGACGGCCCCAACCCATCGTCTTCCTCTCCCAACTTTCTCAAATCGCTCCGCAGCGACTTCCGCTGCTCCTCTCCACGTATCTCGCGGCCAATATCGCGACGCGCCACCTCCTCCGCGAATCGCGGCTCCGCCCGCAACCTTCCCTCCATCACCTGATCTCCTCCTCCCCGTGTGTATCTCGTCCCAGAATCCCTCGAATCACGATCAATCCCACGATGATTCCCTTCTATCTCCGACCATCTTCCTCTGCTATTTAACCATGCGCCACTCCTCGTCAAAGCTTCATCCGTCGATTGAACCATTAAGAAGACAGGACCGGTGGTGACAGCCCGGTCTCCGTCTCCCCGCGGCGAGGTCCGACCATCTTGGTTGTCGCAGCGCATCGCTCCGCGCCTGCCATCGCTCCGGTCACCCGTCGAGCCAACGCTACCATTGCCCCCCCAATAGCTTCCACCTTCATCAACTTCAATCCTCCGTCGTCTCACATCGCAACCACCCAGCACCGCAACGCCTCTTCATCACCGTCTGAGCGTCCCCGACTCCAGCAGCACCTCCAGCCCATTTGCCAGGTGCCTCACCATCAACGCCCCTCCGTCGGTCGCTTCCAGGACGCCCTCTGCTCAGAGCATCTTCTCTACCACTCCACCTACACTCTGTCGCCTCCCGCAAAAGACTCCTTCCGTTGGTCACCTTCTTCAAGCTTTGCCACCGTGCCTCCACGGCCAACATCCTACACGCATCGCAGCTCCGCCGAAGAGGCCCCGTCCCATCCGCTTGTTGCACCTCGCTTCCTCGGCCGAGAAGCCAGCACCGACCACGCCTCCGCCTCTCAGCCACAGGCTCCGCCGTCAAACTCAGAACGCTAGGCTCCTCCGCGCGAGCTTCTCTGCCACCATCAATCGCCGCAAGAGGCGGTTTCGTTCCACCAACTTCGCCTTTCCCCGCCACAAACCACCGCCGGGTGGTGGACCCGAGGCCCACCCCGCGTGCGCGGCACGTGACGGGAGAGAACTTTTACAGGGAAGCCCCCGAAGAATCATTATATTACAAACCGACCCCCACATATCCAAGGGTCACGTGCTTGGCACGTGACGCTTGGGTTTTTTGCAAAAAACCCCTTGGGGGTTTAGGTAATTATATGCATACCCATAATCTGCATTTTCTTTATTAATTATTTATTGTAATTTGCATTTATACCCCTGACTTACCCTATTATTTTGATCAACATTTTTCCCATCATTTTATTTTTATAAAAATAGAACTTTGTTCTTCAGCTAATTTTCTACATCTTGGCATATGTTTGACATTTTTGTGATCTATAGTTAATTGATAATTAATTATTTTGTGGAAAATTGCATGTTTTGTCCATTCTGTATTCGGAAATTCATAACTGACATACCTTTGAAAATTGCTGAAAAAACACGGATTGTAGAATTAGTTGTGTTTAACATTGTGCCCAAAAAGAATTGCATTTGCATACCTCATTTACCATCTAAAAATCATTTTTCATATTTCAATTTTTAATTTTTATAGGTATTAAATCTTGTATTTTTTAGGTTTAGGATTTTTTCTGAGATCCATCACCTACTGATGGATCTTGGATAATTTTATCCCTTAAAATAATTAGGTTTAATATTTATTATAATTAATTATTGAATTTCACTTTTGTTTGCATTCATAAATTTATAAAATATTTATCTTGGATCCAAAAAATCCAAAAAAATTATAGTGCATTCATTTCATCATAATTGTCATCTCGGCCAAATTTCATTTTTTTGACATCGTTTGATTGACCTTTACATTTTAGTCTCTAAAATTGGCCAAATTTGCATTTTGCATCCCAAATTGCATTAAAAATTACAAAAAAAGAACCGCCTCGAAAACCGTGCACGAACTTTGATAGACAAAATTCTAGGTTGTTCTTTTGCCTCCTTAAGTTCGACCTTAAGACTTGCCCAAGTAAAATAAACATAAAACCACATTGATTAAAATTGACTAAATTAATTGTGATTATTTCTTAACCGATTTCGATTGCCTGCCTACAACGAAAGACATTAATTTAAACACTCGATAATTCACGCACATTAAACATCGGCTATTTCATATCCGTCAAATGACGCCGTTGCCGGGGAGGCAAACGGCTTAGATTTTGTCTAAAAAGTTTTTGTTCGGTTTTCTTTATTCGGGTAGTCTGACCGAATCTTCACTATATAAATTCATTTTTTCCTGCATTTATTTTTATTTTATTTTCAGCATTTTATTTTCTTGTTTTATTTTTATTTATTTTTGAGTCGCTCTCTTACATTCTCTCTTATTTTTCTTGTGAGGTACCCGGCGTACGTAGAGCGGTTTTTGGAAACCGAAGCATCTTCACCGACTTTTGAAAAAAAACCGCATTAAATTTAAAGATCGAGTCGAGTCGTGAGAGAGCGTAGAGTCTAGATTTATTTTTCTCTAATTTTTAATTTTTGTAATTAATTACTCATTTGTAGCAGTGTCCGTTTGGACTCTCACGTATGTAACAAACCTCAAACTTTTTCTGTGGTGTATCGTGGCATGTTTCACTCTCCGGTGAGGGTGGGGCCCGACTTAAGTGGCGTTTAGGATCAAGGTTTGCAAAAATCGGTAGTCGGTACTCGGTCGGTTGGGTCACTGACTAAGGATTAATCGGCAGGCGGACGACTAATCGGATTTAGTCGGTATTTAATCAGCTTTGACTTTTTTAATTATTTTAAATATATAAATCATTTTTGTATGTATATTCTTACTATATTACATAGATTTATACGTCTTTTATATTATCATAATGAAAGAAAAGAAGAAATTGATTTAACAAAATATTAACCATATTAGAATAAGCTTGCTTTAAAAATAAAAAAAATATATAGTATCTCCAAGCAAAAATTGATCGACCAATTGGCATTAGTCGGAATTAGTCAGTACTCGATCGGCCGCCCCACCGACTAGACTAGTCGGACCTACTAGTCGGACCAGTCGGGGGATTTTTACAAAAATGCTTAGGATAGACCTGCACATACGGCTATTAGAGCTTTTTAATTTTTGATTGTGCTCGTAGAACATAGGAACACACTTCACTTTAATCGAGACGCACATTAGATCGTTCAATTTTAGTCAAACTCATTCTTTCGGTTAATAGAACTTTTTGCTAGGTTTGGTTTTTATCGGCTTGCATTCATATAAATTAAATTTTCAATTCTTGTATTGCATCCCAATTGGAGATTGCGAGGAATCACTGTAAGGCTTCTATATGAGCATACTCATTGTTTTTCGGTGCATCGGCTTTTCCTGAATTTCCCCCTCCTGTTTTATCATATAATTTTAAAGAAAATTAGGACTGAACGATAGACGTGCATTTGTGCTCACCTAAACTTTTTCAGTAATCACCTAATTAAAATTGGGACTGCTAAACAAAGCCGACTTTAATTAACTCATAAAATCAAGAATTTTTTAGGAGAGAAACTCCGACCTTGTATTTTTTTATCTTGCAGAGAGGAGAGAGACGCACAAGCCAGGATTTTCATATTGACTACTGATTCAACAAAAATGATTAGCTACTTCTCAGTGAGGATCTATGGGTAGCCTGTAAACGGTCCGGATTTCCTTAGCAGAATGGGTAGTTTAAAGGACATTGCGTAAGGCTCCGTCCTTAAGTAACCAGGGTAGCCGTTTTACGATCCGTACTTACACCCTACTGGCTGAAAGTAGGTCAACTAGTCGTAAGAATTCGGACCAGTCGATAGAGAAATACAGGCACCTACCAGCTCGCTTAATGTTTGTAAGATTGGAATTATCACCAATTAAAATTGAAAAGATAATTGTTGAACTCTTGGCGGTTTCATTATGTGAGTTGGTGAACCTGAGGTTTAATTTGTGTTTGTATTGGTGCGCGTAAACCAATTTCGAATATCAAAAACCACACACTTGTGCCATCACTCTCCTTTCTTGATCTGAAACAGATCCATTATATCAACCAATAAACCTCCCTTCGAAAAATTATGCAACTTTTGTCCAAGTACCCTCCAGATCCGTATCATGAAAAATAAATTTGTCTCGGTCAAACCCAAATCGTCATTCATTTCAGCTCTTTCAAAAAATGACGGAACATTTATCCAAATATCCATCAGAGCTATACTATGAAAATGAATTCGTCTCAGTTAGATCCAAAGTTTCAAAACCTCCTCCAACTAGACATCATCTAACTTTCACAGGAGACTCACCCACAAATCAATCCAACAAATTCGATCTACGTCATGAATGACAATCCTTTGTATTCGGATCATACAAACAAACCACCGACTGAGGTCTCCACTTCCTTCATATGGCAATCCTCTCTACTCTGATCATATAATCCAACCTTAATATTCTGTAAATGTCAATCCATCATTCATGAGAGACTCTAACCACTTCGAATTTAACACTTCTTCACATCTTCCACCTCCTCCAACCTTGAACACAAATGAGCAACTATTCATCTTGGATTGACCATGACAAACCCCATCTTCAGACATGACTCTCATATGAGGACTGGACTGATGATATCGACACACATAAACCCTGTATGTTAACTCCAGAGTATAAGGGTCCGACCAATCATGATCAAAGGAATGAACTTTACTCAGACCAACTACACATGCATGAATCACACCATAAGACATATGATCTCTATCCTATTGAGCAAACTCCTTCCATGATTTTAAAGAGGAATTTTCAGAAGATAAAGATTATATATTCGATATTCTAAGAAGATCTTCTCCCAGCTCATACAAGAAAATGGAAGATGTAATAATTGAATCTCAAATTCAAAAACGAGAAACACACAGACTCTTCCTGAAAATTCTCTAGGGGATGATATGTCGAGGATAAATAAGAGATTTGATTTAATAGAGGATAGATTTAAAAAGTTTGCCGACCGATTAATTTCACTCTCTGGTAGCTCAGATATAAAAATGGATGAGGAAAAGATTGGATCTCATGTTGAAAATTCTGAGGATATTCAGAAACCTAGAGAATATGTTCACCCTAGGGACGAATCTTACAGCAACACTTCTGCATATTACTCCCCTAGGGATGACTATGTCTCTAACTCTTACTCGGAACATCAAAGCCCATTCTCATCTATATGAAACACCACTCACCATACAGAAAATACCAAAAAATTGAAATATTCAAAAAACAATCAAAAATCGAAAATCTCTCGAAAAATACATAAAATTGAGACGGAAGAAAATCTGAAGAATTTGGATCCTACTTTATGGGAAGCACTGGAGAAGAGACTGATATTTTAACTTCCTTTCATACAGGCCATTGAACACTTCCCCGGCCTGGAAGGATTTGTAATAGACAAATTAATGATGAAAAAGTCGGGTAGAATAAGAACAAAGACTGAAAGATATATTTTGTCAATGGCCACCTCCTTGGTGTTGAGGAGAAAAACCAAGAGCTGCATAGTGAAGCGGTTGCCCAGATTTGACTGTGGAATTAAAGACACAATTTTTACCCATGCTCGAATTGATGACGATTCACCAATCAATATCCTCCCGAGCTATGTTTTTAACGAGCTCAAACTCGGACCTATCAGGAAGATACGAGATGATTTTTCAATTGGTTGATCTATCGATAAAGCGGCCGAGAGAAACCATTTCGATCATCATTACATTCCAAGGTGCTCCGCTCAAAGTAGACTTCACGATCATTGATATTGAGCATCAAGGAGAATTCTACCCGTCTCCAATCATTCTCGGAAAGTCATTCTTGGCATTGGCTAAAGCAATTATTGAGTATGAGACTCGGGAAATCAACTTTACAGCATTGGGAGCAATTCGATCTCACCCACTCTTTGAGGAACCACGATTTTCCTGAGGCAACCTACGAAGTCCTCGACAGTCGTAACCACCAAACGGTAGAAGAGCCCTACCATGTTGCTACACCTGATATAGCGGTTGTGAAGAGAGTATTGGTTTAGAGACTCTCCCCACTGTTTCACTTTCCCGCGGCTCTCACCATAGAAAAGTGTTTCTTATATGATCCTGAGACATATGCATGGGCTCACCCTGAATCAACCTTCTCTGACTACCTTAAACAATCAATCCAACTCAGGAGTGAACCAACATCAAGAAAACTAAGACAAACATGCGGGACGAACACCGACTAAGGAGAAAATTTTCAATGGGTTATTCATCTGGAGATTCAAATGTCAACACCTCACTCCTACGACCAACACTGACTGCTCGTTCATCTAAAATGAAAGCCGCCTTAGAACTTGCGGAAGAGAATCGTCTGATGATCGCTCATCAGGCACGGAAAAGGTAATCTACATGAGTGAAGTTTGTTCGGCAGTCTTAAAACCCTTCCTTCGCAAGGATCCAATTTTTGATTTCCACTGACAACTCCCGTTCCTCACTATTATACATCCAAAGCCAATTCTCCTTATCTCATCAAATATACTGGAATAATTTCTTATGAGCTGACTGAGACTGGTGCTTCAGAGTATTCATCCGAGGACAAATCGCTTGATCCTAAGAAGGAACGAATTCTGAGAAAAATAACTGAAGAAATAAAAAACAAGAATATCTAGTGTCTTTACTTTCAAATATTATTCCTCTCGTGGATAACTCCGATGATGGTTATCTTTCATCTGACTCATACGCTTCATCTACTATCCAACATTATTTCTCTGAAGATAACACTGATAATAGTTGGGAATCATATGCTTCATCTTATCATTACGATATCCCACCACAGGCTTACAAAAAGATCGGCTGAAAACCCGCCTTAATCATCGGCTACCCACCCTCCCTTCCGATCACATCGATCTCCTTGTACATCTTTTTCCTCTACTTAGGCCAAGGCCTAAGTATAGGGGGGACCGATGCCATCTATATATATCATTCCCCTCATCGAACTCCTCACAATCACCTCATTTCCACCCTTCTTCTGTACTTTGGCTGACCAGAGCCTAAGTATAGGGGGAACCGATGTCCATCTGTATATACTCTCCTCATTCACATATCCCAACCGCCTCATCTTTCGCTCTTCTTCTATACTTAGACTGTTCACAGCCTACGTATAGGGGGCGGACCAATCTATCTTGTTCTTTTTCTTTCACTCTCTTACGCTTAGCCCGAGATATGTCTTCTTTACGCTTCTTGTGCTCTGAGGACACAGCACTCGCTAAGTATAGGGGGAGTGTGTGTGTGTGTGTGTATATACTATGCACATATTTTACCCATATCTCGTACTTTCGCGTAAGTATATATGAATTTACGGGGTGGATAACTAACTTGGAAAAAAAGGGTTTTGCTACTAACACTGATGTGTCTAACCAAAAAAATTTTGAAAAAAAGGCTTCTTATTCATTTTTGCATAAAAAATCTCAAAAAAATCATTACATAAAAAATAAAAAAAAACTCAAAAAAAATGTGCCTGCATTTCACGCACCTGCACTTCATTTAGCATTACATTCATTTGCATTTGTGAAAAGTCCTTGGATTCTGAACTGAGTTACGAGCAGAAACCGAGAGTGGTCTCGACTTGTCCTTAATTCACCTAATTTTTAGAGGAACTTCACCAAGAAATAGGATTTTAAAAGCTTCAGGCTATGACTTAATTCTTCGAATTCCACATGTGCAGCATTTGACTCTTAGTGTCTAACCTGTCTCTTCATTCTGGGTACGACTCTGGAATAAGGAATTAATTTGTACTCTCGCAACTAAGCACTTAGCTCAACTCAGACGGGGTGTTGGAAGATGTGTGAGTTTTCTTTTCTGGTAGCATGGAAATCAAAAGACCAGAGTACGGGTTGAAATAAAGCTTCGGAAAAAGGATGGACGACTGGGAACAATTTTTTCTAAGACCCCAAAACATGTACGGAAGAAAAGATTCTATATTCGTAGGGGCATAACAAGATACAAGCAGAACTAACAAAAATTCAAATACAAAGAAGCTTCTTCAAATAAACATTTGACCAAAAAAGGTCCAAGCTTCAAGAAACCCTGCAGATCTTGGTGGAGACTTGGCTAAACTGGTCGGCTTCACAAGGAGAGGTGATTACACTGGCCACCCTCCAGTTCTTTTCTCCTTCTTCTAACTTTCTCCACCATTTCGATTGTGAACACAGCACGACATACTTAGAAGGAAATACCAGACTCCCCGAGGACAAGTTATTGGAGAGGAGGTTTGCTTGGTAGTCCGACATTCTGGTGAAGGATATGGTTAGATCCTCAAGCGCATCACGGAAGCGTGAGCGTCGTATCGAATACGACGAGGAGCGACTAGTCGGACTAGTTGCTCGATGCAGCGGAATTTAAAAAAATTCTTACGACGAAACCATATGATCCAAGAACACTTCTCGGATCGTTTCGTCTAAACCACAAACAAGTAATAGGATTACCTCTTGAAGCGTGGTTGCGATCGAGTCTCTAAACGAAGAGACCTCCTGTCTCAAGTCCGATCCGACGGAGGAGACGCTTGCGAGCGCGGGGATGAACCGCGTACTTCTCGCAATCCATGTTGATGATCCAAGCGGCGGATCTCCTGATCTCGACCACACGAGATCCAACGTCTTCTTCACGAGCGAGGCGCACCGAAGGAGACGGAGATCCACGAGCAAAAAAAACGGGCAGCATAACGACGATGCTGCGGCGATGGAGAACCTCTCCATGGAATCCATGGTAGACGGCCATGAGAGGGAGAGAGAGAGAGGGCTGACGCCTAGAGAGAAAGAGAGAGAGATGCTTCTCAAGCATTGTGTGTAAAATAGAGAGCATGGTATGCCTCTCTATTTATGGGTTTTGGGATCCATGGATCTCAATCCATGTGACATATAAATCAATGGATGAGATTGATTTATGTCGATCCAATGGTCAAGATTATTGTTGGTAAAAACCAACAACTTGTGATTTAATTTTGATAAAATATATTTGATAAATCAAATAAATATTAATACCAAATTAAATCAATCAAATAAGGAGAGAAAATACAAAGGAGATCAACCTTCCCTTTTAGAGGGCAATCTCATGGATTCCCATGAGATTGCACATCTCCTTGATTTTCTCTCTACTTATTTTCCAACAACTATTTGTTGGGATTTTTATTCACCAAAATAATTCTCAATTAAATATAGGAATATTGCAATCTTGACATTGGATATTGTGAATCATATTCACAACCCAAAAACAAAATGTATTTTACATTTTCAATTAATTAGACAATGTGTATCCAATACACATTAATAATTAAATCTACTAATATAAATTATATTTAACTCTCTCTAATACATTATAAATCACATTTATAATATATTATGAATAATTGGATATTACTATCCACATTTATTCTTATCCATAATAATAATTAAATCACATTTAATTATATTGGATAACTTATTCTCTTGTGCTCAAATAATATGAATCACATTCACATTATTTACATCTTTGATAATCAAATCACATTTAATTATCTAAGATAACTCTCCTTATACTATGAATCAAATTCATATTATTCATGATAATTAAATCATATTCAATTATCCATTTTCTCATTGCTCGGATACATATATCAACAATAGAATTATCCATGAACTCTTTCAAGGATAATGCGCTTTCTCCGCGAATACTTGGAGATAAGGACAGGGCGATTGTATTGTTCCACGTATAGTGACATGGATATTGAGATCATATCTCAAATCCAGATCGCGGGCCTCCCATAGATGCTTGATTAAATCAAGACCGCAAATCTAATCTTCCCATTGCATCTGAATCACATTCAGATCAATGTCCAATATTCGGACTAAGATTAGATTACTTCTCTACTGAGAGGAGTCACTAAAATCCAGACCGTTTCATCACTCCCTAGGAATGAAGCGTCATGGTTTACAATCGTTTATGATCACATCACCCTCAGGTATTCCTAATACCTGTACATCCTGCATACTGGAAGACTCAGAATAAACCCGAAGTATTGATCAACTTTATACTGTCTACTTCATGGTTTATCAGTAAGTTTCTCATTCGATCATTGGAGTCGGTATTGATTATATACTTTCCAAAAGCATATATCATACCTAGGTCTTGATCATAACTTTCCAAAAGTATATATCAAACCTACAAATCAGTCAAGCTCCAAAGCGGACGACCGTGCGCACGGAATTTGATTCTTCCCAATATCTCATGAGTGAGCTCATGTCTTCCGGTTCAGTAGTGAACCTGTATGATCCCTTTAAGAGATCGTATTACTCATATGCCCTTATATGCACACCAGCGCGCCGGTGTACAGACCTTGATTAGGTCATCAACTATTGGTCTGCCAAATGTACATACTCAGACATATAGTAACACATCTGTCTCCGGTCAGAGGATGTGTGCCTATATCATGACAGCATATGATATAGGACTTTGGTTATCTCGATCTCGTTAAGTCAACTCTTTGACCTAACTAATCTGACACCTCCGAATCTCTATTCCTATGCAGAGGACCTACATCAAGAAGTCGGTCAGATATCAGCCTCACTGAGAAAGGATTGCCATCTCTTACTCAGGCTGGAGATCATCCCTTAATAATCATTTGTGCTTGATGAGTCCTCAATCTAACTCATTAGATATTCATCTAAGCACCCAGCCTCTATGATTCAATAATTGAATCAACAGTTGTATGATCATTAAGATGGCATGGTACATAACCTAATTGTACTAAGGGACCTATTATGCAAACTATGTACTCTTTATTTCAGATTAAGGAGTGAATTGCATAACATTTATTGCATAATGGCTCGCCGTGGGCTCGCATATCCAACAATCTCCCACTAGCCCAAAGAGTCATTAATGGGCTAATCATTTAAACCCACACTCATGTGACAATCATAGGCTATTTAGAAAATAGCTAGGTAAGCTGATCAGTCACTCTGTTCCCAAAAGACTACGCCAAGTCCTTTTATGGCACTTGCATATCTCCTAGTAACAATGCTCGCATCCAATGCGAATGTTGCATCTCATGCAACCGATACTCAATTTTGTTGGTTATAGTGTCCTTGACACTACATCTTATTAATTATCATAACCAGTATTCCCATAATCCTTATTAGAATACCTTCATTCCTGGAGATCTCTATCTCCTAAGGTATCTACAGTCAAGACCCTTATAGATCACTATCTACAAGATCTTAAACTTTTGAAGATAAGACTTTGAGATCACTATCTCTAAGTTTCATCATCTTTGAAGATATTGTTATTACCGCAATCAAGTATTTTATCTCCATAGTAGGATTAGTAACAGTTTACTACTCCCACTGCATGGTAGATATCTGGTTCTTGTACACATCTAGCATACATTCAGCTTCTCATAACTAATGCCATGGCCTCAAATTTCAGCGAAATTCGGTCGAATTTCTGTCGAATATCGATATTCAGTCGAAATCAAAATTCGACCGAAATGACCGAAATAACCGAAATATGGGGGTCCTATTACAAAAAATGACCGAAATGACCGAAATTTCGGTCGAAGTTCCACCGAAATTCCATCGAAATTCTGTTTTGGTCGATACCGAAATGGTGACCGAAACCGACATTTAAGGCCTTGACTGATGCACAAGTGCAAGCAGTTCTAGCATTCACTTCCTCAACTCTTTGAGGTGCTATCCCTCTAGACAGGTCACTACCACATCTTAAGGGAAGGAAGCTTTTCTTGGAATTGTCCAGAAAATGGAATAAGTCCAAGGTGTACTACTAATGCGACAGTCCCAATACCCTCTTCTCTTTGCTTCTGAACGACTTCAGAATTAAGATCTAAGAGGTATCCTTGAAATCGTATCTCAAGGTATGGAACAACCAAAATATAAAACACTTATTATTATTTATATCATTCTAAATGATTAGAATAATATCTACATTTAGCACAATGAACACAATGGCACTCCCACTAAGCTTCACATGGTTCATCAAGATTTTATCTGAAATCACAACATTTATAATTTCATCAAATCTTATGTTCCAACTACAAGAAACTTATTGGAGTCCAAAGATGGAGTTCTTTAGCTAGCACACCTTGCTTTCCTCAACCATGAAGCCCTGGGGCTACTTCATATGAATATCTTCAGAGAGGTATTCATAGAGGAATGCAATCTTGACTCACATCATGAAGATGTTATAGTCAAGTTGTGTAGCTATAGTTAGCAATGTTCTGATGGGTTAAAGCAAGGTCACTGGAGAGGAAGTCTCATCGCAAGCGATGTCTTCTCTTTGGTGTGTAGCTCATGGCTACGAACCGTGCTTTGAAGGTCTATACCTTCTCATCAGGTTCCCTCTTTCTCTTGAAGATCCATTTACACCTTAATGGGTCTGACCCATATAGGTGGATCCTCGAGGGTCCATATACAACACTTGTATATGAAGTCTACATTAGACTTTTATTGCTAACATCCATCTTTTCATGTCATGATCCTCAGGAGCTTCATCACATGAAGTCCGATCATTTTAAGATTTAACTGACACATGGAATCCATCCTCAAACTTATTTGAAGAGGTATTAATATTTCATCTTTAATTATCTATTTTAGTTTCCAATTTCAGGAGCCTCATTATCTTTTCAAGATTAAATGAGTTCCTTTACTTCATTTTCACCTTGATTCTCAAGAAAGTCATCCTATAAGAATCATATTCTCAAAGATTAGATCTTTTAATAATCTCAAGGTCATAAAGTAGGTATCAAATACCATCCTTTATTTTTCTAATGAAGTAGCACTCTCTAGTGCCAGATTCCAGCTTAATCACATGGAACCTTATTAAGGATATATAATGTAGTCTCTACCACATATATATACCTGGAAACTAAGAGATAATTATGCTATGATTAATCATTGATCAAATCATGTCACACATGATCAATTGCATCTCCCTACAACTCTATTGAGTTAAGGCTCATTAGGAGGGGTGAGATAGAAATGATATTCACATCTCCATAAGGTATTCCTTGAATTCATCTAATAGGTACAAGCTACCTTGATTAGATCAAATTCATTTCATCTTCCTTCAAACTTTGGTTCTAAACCAAAATTGTGAAATCTTTGAACATTTCAAAGTTTTCTATGCGAAGAGAAGAAATTTCATATCACAAATAATCATTAATAGATATCACATATCCAAAATGTTTATTCTGATATAGATGATTCACATACATCAATATGTATGAGATCTTGAATACCTTAACATCTTACACCATTCCAAAAGAAGGGTGTATTGGACATTTTACTTTGAATACAATATTCATAAGTATGCAAGTTTTGAAATTTTAGACATTCTAAAGTTTCATCTCTTACTTGTCCATTGCTCTCATCAACAGACATATGTCCAAAACATTATGTCAGATCATTGTCAAATGATCTTTATCCTCCTATTGATCTTTAAAGGTTTAATTTTCAGTATTAGAAATCTTAATGAACAATTCATTAATTTTCTAATTTAGTGGAGTCTACTAGATGTAAGATTACTATCTGAAATATCTCCATCATAACTCTTTATGATAGGTCTATTCCAGATTTCATGTTTATTCCCAACATTTAGAAATAAACAATGAGTGTATTCTAATATCTAGGTAATAGAGACATTCTCTAAGACTAAGGGCTCCCACTGAAAATATGAAGTCTATTGATCTCATGGAAATTGTTGCAACACTTGCATCACTTTCAACATGGATGACTAATAAACCTTAAGATCAAATTTCTAATACATATGCAACCAATTGCAAGTGTCATTAGAAAATTGAGATACAATTATTAGACCTTATCTTATCAAATAAGTAAGTCAATATCAATGATTATATGTAGATTAATCTGATGCACTATTTGATTCCTTCTCTAAGGATTCTAGATAGATTTGATAGTCATACTATCAACTTATTGCAGTATTGGCATTCATTGAACTCTTTGAATGTCATATGGAAGTTACAGAAATACAGTCAACCTTTTGACTATATTTCTTGCTTGGGTCCAACCCATGCCTCCACTGCGCTCCCTTTATCTATAAGCAACCATTACTCAAGACTAAGGATCTCTTATGTTAAATTCAAAAGATTTTAATGTAAGAGTATTTCAACATTTATACATGCTTCATCCAATTTATATAATATGAATATTATGAAGCTTCATGAATGACTAGAGTATAGACAGTAGAATGATGACACTCATCATCTACATCCATCTAAACTCTTAAAACATAGGTTCAGGTAGGTATTCAAATAATTTGAATACATCATCTCTTATAGAGCTACCATTCTACATGATGCAGAGAACCATGTCATTCATGATTAAATGTCAAGAGCACTTATGTATGCCAGAAAATCTTTATTGATTTTATAAGGATTATTTGATAATTACGATCATCATCGACATGTCACTTCCAAAGTACATTCAATGAGATCAAGACTTATAGAGACATACAAACCCTAGGGTTTTAGTCCTATTGTCTTATTTAATTATCACTTGCACATTGCAACCACATACATTATGTGTCCAATCGCAAGTACAATATCTGGATCAAGGGTCCAATCCATGATATTCTACTGGTTATTAATGAGTATAACATTGAGTGGGTTTAATGAAGGATTATCTGAAATAAGTAATTTGCATAAGGGTATATATTTATATATATACATGTTTTACTTTGAATTAGGAATTTTATATCAAAGTTGTCTTGCCATGTCAACAATGAAAGTTCATTCCCTTGATCACTTTCAATGTAAGAGATATACTTACCATTATATCTCAAGCAAGATCTGGGATCTCCTTCCTTATCTTTGTTGCATCCCAATAATATGAGAACCTACAACTCGGATAAAAAGAAGCGGGAACACATTCCGCCTGGTAAGTCCAACTTGCATCTCCCAATTCGGTCTTTAACACCCGGGCCCACCACCCCTAAGGTGATGTTGACCCGTCATTAACTGAACCAACCGTCAACAGGAATACAACTCGCTATGCGCAATCCAATATCGCCCCAATAATATGAGGACCCGATATTGGGGTCACTACGCATACGTCCTTACTCTTTCGAGAAGCGATGAGCCCGATCCAAATGGATCATATGCAGGAGTTGTCACTTCGGACAGCGTCTCCCACATATAATATCTGGCGACGAAACCCTTCACCTTGACGGGAGACCATGGATGTCACTTTTGTGATCCCCCATATCGTATTCAAATTATAATTAATCATTATGAATCACATTCATTACGACTAATTCTTCCAAGGGAAATAATAACTCTATTCATAATAGAGTGTTCTTAATTGGATATAATTAACTTAATCATATTAAATTAATTTTCAATCCAATTCAATCAACAAACTTGATTTTACTTGAATATATGGTATTATTCTCAAAGTACGTATTAATTCATATTTTAATAATTAGAAAAATACATCATAATCCCTCGGACATTATCCCGGCCCTACCCGCTGTCATGGCCAGTACCGACGGGAGTGGGGCGGACCACATACGTTGCAACCCGCTGACCCAGCGATCCCCGACTATACAACATATCCGCCTCAGGAAAGGATAATGCCAAATTGATTATTTTGTACTTGAGATGATCATCGGTTCTTCAACCGAAATTATACCATATAGTAATCAAAACAATTTTGATTTTAAGGAAATTTGCTAAGCAAATTCCCAAGTCCTATTCAAGCAAGAAGTTTGATGATTGTAATTCCAATTATGGTTTAGATCAAATCTAATCAACTAATTGGTTGGGGCCAAGTCAATTAAGGAAATAATCATTCTCTAATATTTCACAAATATTTTTCATAATTATTTCTCGAAATTAACAATTAATTTCATTAATTGACAATCACATGGTTCTTAATTAGGAAAGCAATTTCAGCAGTGACCCCTACTTACTAAAATTGGCATATCTCAATCATATTAAATCCAAATTAAGCAAAGTCAATTTCTAAAGTTTGCTAATTTGATTTAGGACAGAACAACAAATTTATATCAAAAATAAAGAAAATAAAATAGCGAAAATAAAAGCCGCGAAATAGACAATCAATCACAAACACAAACAAGACCCGAACTACGCGTTGTTGCTCCCCGGCAACGGCGCCATTTGTTGAACCGGGAAATACGGGGGTCGTACGGTTTCACAAGGCGAAACCGCGGTCGATGCGGTGACCGCTCGAAAATCCCTATCTAAGTGATGTTTCACGCATTTCGAGGCAAGTCTAAATAATCACGTTCAGATTCACAGTTCCCGCAACAGTGCATACATGTTCATTAAAACGATCATATCTAGAGCATACGAAATCCAACTTACGCAAACTCAGATCCTATGGTTTCCTTATTTAATGGGGAACAAAATCCAAGTGCTATTTTCGTGTTTAAACAATTTAAACATGGCCGAAAAATTACACTAAACAGATCTACGAAATCAAATGCGATAAAAAACTTTCGCGACCTTAACGAACCCAAGTCGTCCTCGGTTAGCGAATCATATTCGAAACCATCGACCTAAGGCTCTGATACCACTTGAAGGATATGGTTAGATCCTCAAGCGCATCACGGAAGCGTGAGCGTCGTATCGAATACGACGAGGAGCGACTAGTCGGACTAGTTGCTCGATGCAGCGGAATTTAAAAAAATTTCTCACGACGAAACCATATGATCCAAGAACACTTCTCGGATCGTTTCGTCTAAACCACAAACAAGTAATAGGATTACCTCTTGAAGCGTGGTTGTGATCGAGTCTCTAAACGAAGAGACCTCCTGTCTCAAGTCCGATCCGACGGAGGAGACGCTTGCGAGCGCGGGGATGAACCGCGTGCTTCTCGCAATCCATGTTGATGATCCAAGCGGCGGATCTCCTAATCTCGACACACGAGATCCAACGTCTTCTTCACGAGCGAGGCGCACCGAAGGAGACGGAGATCCACGAGCAGAAGAACGGGCAGCATAACAACGATGCTGCGGCGATGGAGAAGCTCTCCATGGCATCCATGGTGGACGGCCATGAGAGGGAGAGAGAGAGGGCTGACGCCTAGAGAGAAAGAGAGAGAGATGCTTCTCAAGCATTGTCTGTAAAATAGAGAGCATGGTATGCCTTTCTATTTATAGGGTTTTGGGATCCATGGATCTCAATCCATGTGACATAAAATCAATGGATGAGATTGATTTATGTCAATCCAATGGTCAAGATTATTGTTGGTAAAAACCAACAACTTGTGATTTAATTTTGATAAAATATATTTGATAAATCAAATAAATATTAATACCAAATTAAATCAATCAAATAAGGAGAGAAAATACAAAGGAGATCAACCTTCCCCTTTAGAGGGCAATCTCATGGATTCCCATGAGATTGCACATCTCCTTGATTTTCTCTCTACTTATTTTCCAACAACTATTTGTTGGGATTTTTATTCACCAAAATAATTCTCAATTAAATATGGGAATATTGCAATCTTGACATTGGAATATTGTGAATCATATTCACAACCCAAAAACAAAATGTATTTTACATTTTCAATTAATTAGACAATGTGTATACAATACACATTAATAATTAATCTACTAATATAAATTATATTTAACTCTCTCTAATACATTATAAATCACATTTATAATATATTATGAATAATTGGATATTACTATCCACATTATTCTTATCCATAATAATAATTAAATCACATTTAATTATATTGGATAACTTATTCTCTTGTGCTCAAATAATATGAATCACATTCACATTATTTACATCTTTGATAATCAAATCACATTTAATTATCTAAGATAACTCTCCTTATACTATGAATCAAATTCATATTATTCATGATAATTAAATCATATTCAATTATCCATTTTCTCATTGCTCAGATACATATATCAACAATAGAATTATCCATGAACTCTTTCAAGGATAATGCGCTTTCTCCGCGAATACTTGGAGATAAGGACAGGGCGATTGTATTGTTCCACGTATAGTGACATGGATATTGAGATCATATCTCAAATCCAGATCGCGGGCCTCCCATAGATGCTTGATTAAATCAAGACCGCAAATCTAATCTTCTCATTGCATCTGAATCACATTCAGATCAATGTCCAATATTCGGACTAAGATTAGATTACTTCTCTACTGAGAGGAGTCACTAAAATCCAGACCCGTTTCATCACTCCCTAGGAATGGAAGCGTCATGGTTATACAATCGTTTATGATCACATCACCCTCAGGTATTCCTAATACCTGTACATCCTGCATACTGGAAGACTCAGAATAAACCCGAAGTATTGGATCAACTTTATACTGTCTACTTCATGGTTTTATCAGTAAGTTTCTCATTCGATCATTGGGAGTCGGTATTGATCATATACTTTCCAAAAGCATATATCATACCTAGGTCTTGATCATATACTTTCCAAAAGTATGTATCAAACCTACAAATTCAGTCAAGCTTCCAAAGCGAGACGACCGTGCGCACGGAATTTGATTCTTCCCAATATCTCATGAGTGAGCTCATGTCTTCCGGTTCAGAAGTGAACCTGTATGATCCCTTTGAGAGATCGTATTACTCATATGCCCTTATATGCACACCAACACGCCGGTGTATAGACCTTGATTAGGTCATCAACCTATTGGTCTGCCAAATGTACATAATCAGACATATAGTAACACGTCTGTCTCCGGTCAGAGGATGTGTGCCTATATCATGACAGCATATGATATAGGACGGTTATCTCGATCTCGTTAAGTCAACTCTTTGACCTAACTAATCTGACACCTCCGAATCTTTATTCCTATGCAGAGGACCTACATCAAGAAGTCGGTCAGATATCAGCCTCACTGAGAAAGGATTGCCATCTCCTACTCAGGCTGGAGATCATATCTTAATAATCATTTGATGGTGCTTGATGAGTCCTCAATCTAACTCATTAGATATTCATCTAAGCACCAGCCTCTATGATTCAATAATTGAATCAACAGTTGTATGATCATTAAGATGGTCATGGTACATAACCCTAATTGTACTAAGGGACCTATTATGCAAACTATGTACTCTTTATTTCAGATTAAGGAGTGAATTGCAATAACATTTGTTACATAATGGCTCGCCGTGGGCTCGCATGTCCAACATCTGGATGGGAAGAGCTAAAACCTTTCACACACATGAGTCGATTATTCAATGTTCACGGGGCATGCTTTAGGAGGAGGATCGATCTAAGATGACTTCTGAGCCGAAAATGTAACAATGATGTGTAGAACTTGAAGGCTGTTGATTTTAAAGTCCTAAATCTCACAAAAGTTCCGCCACACTAACAATCCAAATGTTAGGTCTAGTTTCATTTTCACCTTCTGCTCATGGTCTTGGTATGGAACTCAATCTCATTTCACCACATTGCATCGCTTTTGATGCTGAGGGACGAGCACAGTTTAAGTATAGGGGATGATGAATCTCAGATTCATCATTCTAAAAGTCATTAATTAAGCTCAAATCCCTAAAAATCATTGGCATTTCTTCATTTATAGTGCATAATTAGCATTCATGCATGTTTTAATAAGAATTGCATTTTATCACTTATTATTGCACAAAATAAGAAGCCAAAAATCACAGTCTAATTAACCTGTAAATAGCCTAACTTCCCCAATTTTTAACTAATTCATGCTAACTCCAATTGACCCAAAACCACCTCCATTGTGCACATATCACTAACAAGAATAAAAGAAAAATATAAAAAAAAACCACTAACCTAAACAAGTAGACCAAAAACCCAAACCCTAGTTATAGGATTTTCGGACTAAAACCTCAATATCTTTCTCATCCAGTATTCGTTTTGATCCTACTCGCTTTTGAACTAATGTACATTCAATTACCTTCAAAACAAGACCAAGTTCAAATGAATTGGAGCTCACATGTGAAAGTTGAGTTTTGGCCTCTTTTGTACATTTTGTATTTTAGCGGTTTTTGACCTATTATTTTATGTACATAAGTAACCTATTTTATTTTATTTCTTTTTCATTTGTCTTCTTTGATAAAAGTTTTATTAAAATGCACAAAAATCCAAATCCAAACTGAGCTTGAAATCAAAGAAATTAACTGAGTTCAAGTCTTCACTAACAGTCTGTACAAAAACTGTCTTTTTCGTATTTTATTTTATTTCTTCTTTTTCTTACTTAATAAAAATCCAAAAAATAGATTATTGTGTAAATATTTATCTTTGATTTTATCATATTTTCTTCGGATTTTTATCTGGTATAAAAATAACAAAAAAATATAAAATCCAAAAACCAAGGTATTCTATGTACATGGGATACCCAAAAATATCACTTTGCACAAATGATCGATTTTAGTTTTGGTGTCTTCATGAAAGTTATAGATCTCATCGAGACGAGCAACTTTCGTGAAGAAAATTTTTCGATCCGAGGTCAGTTACTATTTTTTACGTATTTATTAATGTATTTATTTTTTTCGATTTTTATGGGGCTGACACGTGGCGGCTCCTGGAGCCGCCACGTGTCACCCATTGTTAACATTTATTTTCATTTATTTTATAAAAAATAATTAAGAAATTATTTAAAAAATAAATAAAAATAAAAAAATAAAAAAGACGCTACGTGTCACGATCTGGGTCGGTCGATCGGATGGCCCCAGACCCATCGTCTTCCTCTCCCAACGTTCCCAAATCGCTCCGCCGCGATTTCCGCCGCTCCTCCCCGTGTATCTCGCGGCCAATGTCGCGACGCGCCGCCTCCTCCGCGAATCGCGGCTCCGCCCGCAACCTTCCCTCCATCACCTGATCTCCTCCTCCCCGTGCATATCTCGTCCCAGAATCCCTCGAATCGCGATCAATCCCTCAATGATTCCCTTCTATCTCCGGCCATCTTCCGCCGCTATTTAACCCCACGCCGCTCCTCGTCAAAGCTTCATCCGTCGATTGCACCATTGAGAAGACGGGACCGGTGGGGACAGCTAAGTCTCCATCTCACCGCGGCGAGGTCCGACCATCTTGGTCGTTGCAGCGTGCCGCTCCGCGCCTGTCATCGCTCCGGTCACCCGTCGAGCCAACGCTACCATCGTCCCCCCAATACCTTCCACCTTCGTCAACTTCAATCCTCCGTCGTCTCACGTCGCAACCACTCAGCACCGCGACGCCTCTTCATCTCTGTCTGAGCGTCCCCGACTCCAGCAGCACCTCCAGCCCCTTCACCAGGTGCCTCGCCATCGACGCCCCTCCACCGATCGCTTCCAGGACGCCCTCTGCTCAGAGCATCTTCTCCGCCACTCCACCTACACGTCGTCGCCTCCCGCAGAAGACTCCTTCCGCCAGTCACCTTCTTCGAGCTTTGTCGTCGTGCCTCCACAGCCACCGTCCCACACGTATCGCAGCTCTGCCGAAGAGGCCCCGTCCCATCCACTTGATGCACCTCGCTTCCTCGGCCGAGAAGCCAGCACCAACCATGCCTCCGTCTCTCAGCCACAGGCTCCGCCATCAAACTCAGAACGCTGGGCTCCTCCGCACGAGCTTCTCCGCCACCATCGATCGCCGCAGGAGGCGGTGCCACTCCACCAACTTCGTCTCTCCCCGCCGCAAGCCACCGTCGGGCAGTGCGCCCGAGGCCCTCCCCGCATGCGCAGCACGTGACTGGAGGGAACTTTTACAGGGAAGCCCCCGGCGAATCATTATATTACCAACCGCCCCCCGCATATCCAAGGGTCACGTGCTTGGCACGTGACGCTTGGGTTTTTTGCAGAAAACCCTTTGGGGGTTTAGCTAATTAAATGCATACCCTTGTTCTGCATTTTTTTATTAATTATTTACTGTAATTTGCATTTATACCCCTGAGTTACCCAATTATTTTGATCAATATTTTCGCATCATTTTATTTTTATAAAAATAGCACTTTGTTCTTCAGCTAATCCTCTACATATTGGCATATGTTTGACATTTTTGTGATCTGTGGTTAATTAATAATTAATTATTTTGTAGAAAATTGCATATTTTGCCAATTCTGTGCTTGGAAATTCATAAATAAGTAACCATATCTCTGAAAATTGCTGAAAAATCGCGGATTGTAGAATTAGTTGTGTTTAACATTATGCCCAAAAAGAATTGCATTTGCATGCATCATTTGCCCTCTAAAAATCATTTTGCATATTTTAATATTTAATTTTTAATAAGTATTAAATCTTGTATTTTTGAGGTTTAGGATTTTTCAGAGATCCATCACCTAGTGATAGATCTTGGATAATTTTATCCCTTGAAAATAATTAGGTTTAATATTTATTATAATTAATTATTGAAATTCACTTTGTTTGCATTCGTAAATTCATAAAATATTTATCTTGCATCCAAAAAATCCAAAAAAATTACAGTGCATTCATTTCATCGTAATTGTCATCTCAGCCAAGTTTCATATTTTTCGGACATCATTTGATTGATCTTTACATTTTAGTCCCTAAAATTGGCCAAATTTACATTTTGCATCCCAAATTGCATTAAAAATTACAAAAAAAGAACCGCCTCGAAAACCGTGCATGAACTTTGATAGACAAAATTCTAGGTTGTTCTTTTGCCTCCTTGAGTTCGACCTTGGGACTTGCCCAAGTAAAATAAACATAAAATTGCATTGATTAAAATTGACTGAATTAATTGTGGTTATTTCTTGACCGATTCCGATTACCCGCCTACAACGAAAAGACATTAATTTAAATACTCGATAATTCATGTAAATTAAACATCGGCTATTTCGAATCCGTCACCTACGCTCCCTCAAACCGTGACGAGAGTACTGCCACACAAACCTCCCTTCTACCAATGGGTCGCTCCTCTGCGACGCTGCCATTGACGAAGCATCAAGAGGGTCACGCGAGTATCCCAGTCCATCCTTCCAAGCCTCTTTCGACCATCATCTTGCATCCGTGCAAGAAGGGGGCAGCACCAATGAAGCCGCACCCTCGAGAAATTGGGGTTTTGTGTGCGCCATCAGAGGCCCCACCCCGACGACATGAAGGCTTTTGTGAATTTCCACGTACTAAGAACTTTCGCCTGATTCAATCACCGAGTCTGAATCGCCTATCAATTCTAGGCCTACGACAACACTCGAATCCGCATGGGGATCCGCTAAGGCGATGGATCTGGTAGGCGCAGCGGGTCCAAACGAGTTGGTTATCGAATCCAGGAAACGATATTTGATCGGGTCACACGTGCCCAATTCCGCTTTCCCGGCAAGCATAAACACAAAGGAGGGTCTCCCACCGAATCGTTCCATATGTACCTCGAGGTTCGCACCCTTATTTTTTCCTGAACCTTCGTCTCCCCTTCCCGAAAAAGGTGGCAGCTGCATGGAATGAAAAATCATGCAAATGTGTACGCCTCGAGGCGAGGCGGTCATATTTGGTCTTGAGGCGTATGCCTCGGCCTTTTCCTGTGAGGTGGGCGCCTTGAAGGGGGGAAACGCCCTGAGGCGGTCGCCTCGAGGCGTTATGAGGAGATAATTGAGGCATTCTTAAGTTTTTTCAAGCATTTTTTAAAGAAAATAATAAGTCACGTTGGTATTTTCATATGTTTATAAAGCCCTAGTTGTTGAGTATATATTTATGCAATATGAATGCTTAAATTTGACCTCTTTCATATTCATATTTACCATTAACATGTCCAATTATTCCAGTGAACTCTTACTATTACACCCTTAAACATAATCGTTCCATATGTACCTCGAGGTTCGCACCCTTATTTTTTCTTGAACCTTCGTCTCCCCTTCCCGAAAAAGGTGGCAGCTGCATGGAATGAAAAATCGCGCAAATGTGTACGCCTCGAGGCGAGGCAGTCATATTTGGTCTTAAGGCGTATGCCTCGGCCTTTTCCTGTGAGGTGGGCGCCTTGAAGGGGGGAAACGCCCTGAGGCGGTCGCCTCGAGGCGTTACGAGGAGATAATTGAGGCATTCTTAAGTTTTTTCAAGCATTTTTTAAAGAAAATAATAAGTCATGTTGGTATTTTCAGATGTTTATAAAGCCCTAGTTGTTGAGTATATATTTATGCAAGATGAATGCTTAAATTTGACCTCTTTCATATTCATATTTACCATTAACATGTCCAATTATTCCAATGAACTCTTACTATTACACCCTTAAACATATAAGAAACTGCGTGCGAATTCGAATATCAGTATAAGAAAAAAAATTGGGACGGTGGCTACAACCCCCGCAGGGGGCCAACATAGGCCCCTCCATCCCCCCCCATGCTCGTTGACCGAGCAGGAGACCCCCGTAATGGCATGTTATGGTAGAATAGGGGGACATCAGACCGTTCTTCATCTGGGTTCAGTAGAACATACGGTTACGATTCAAATCATATGATTCATATCAACAACTTGAATATCTTTAATGGCAACTAATTTGATAAATATTTTAGTGCTAGTTATAGCCAATGATTTCCTTTTGACTAGGCAGAAATTTAGTAGACTATACAAAGGGATCTTATTTTTTTTATATAAGCCCGAGATTGACCCAAGATAGATCTGAATGGAGGCGAAGAATCCATGTAGCCAACCATACTTAAATTGTGGGAAAAGGCTTTGTTGTTGTTGGGCAGAAATTTAGTAGAAAGGTTTATGGCATTGACATATCCTTTTTTTCATGTTCTTATCTTCATAATATCATCATATATTACATTGTTATATATTATATATTTGTCAGGTTAGATTATTTCACCAATAAATATATTTATTATATATTTTGTAATTATTTTCCTATACAAACCGAGGCTTATGCCTCGACTGCCTCGAGGCTATGCCTCGCATCGCTTCCCGGGAAAACGCCTCGTTCTGCCTTTCGTTTTTTCAAACCTTGGGTATCGGTTCAAAAAAAATTGGAAAGCCAATCTTTCCATTTGTATTTGCTTCTTCTCCGACGGAATCTCGGACCTCTCCAACCGACATCCCCAAGCGTCTAACATCGACGATGCATCCTCCTACACCTCCAGATGCAGTGTACAACCCTTGAAGCTCGTGTCGAAGTACAATAGCAAAGGACGACTGACCTCCATCACCATCGCCACCACCGTGGGTGGTTGACCACGATGAAGCCCATCTGAAAGGATGCATGTGATGTGCATCACCAAAGCTAGCAACGACCAAACCGCCTCAAATCTCCTTCCGACCAGAGGCAGACCTTTGATCGTCACCCTCCTCGTCTCATGTGTGCCGCACACCCCATCACGCAAGAGGGCAGCTCTATAGTGAACCCTCCCAACTGCTCACCGTGAGAAGTCGAGGAGCTTCAGAGCCTCAGCTTTAGTTAGATCGTGCGCACAGACCATGAGTCCTAGCTTAATAATGCCCCCCCCAAAGATGTAGCCTAAGGCCCATCTAATGTCCTCCATCGCATCCGCCAACCCCTTCTCTTCCCTCTGCACACTCCGACGAGCACCCGACCAATTTCCTTCCCAAACACAATACCACCGGACTTCTTAGGGTTCCATACCCGACTACAAGTACACTGAAATCGACGATGTCCATTCCTCTCACATGCGAAGCACTTCATCGGATCATGGCACCCCTTCGCACGGAGCCCCCGACCGCCGCACCTCAAGCACCTAACCAGGAAATGTGTCACATCTCCCTCCATCCTTTGTGCCACGGAAGTCCTCCATGGAGGCCTAGCACGTTGACCTCACCTTTCCACCTTCGATCAACCTTCCATGCTGACCATCCTGAGAATTCCTTCTTATTGGTTACAGCATATCATCGGCATCCAATTTAATTGAGATCTGAAGATGTCATGAACCCATCATCTGTGTAGCATAAGTCGATATTCGATATTTAGTAAGAGGGGTCATTGAATAAAGAATATTCGGTATGTGGAGAATATTCAGAATTATTCAATTCTATATTTTTAAATTATTTTAAATATAAATATTATGTCTAATATATATATTCTTATATATGTATACATATCTGATTATCAATCAATAAGAGTCCAAGATATAAGCACCAATTAACAAGTTACATATATGGTAGGAAATATCAATATCATATTGGTCTGCCCGAAAAAGGATATATCGGGATATATCGCAGATATACTGACGATATCGGTGGAAATGTCGAAAATGTCCCAAAAAAGCTATTTTTTACGTTTTTTTCAGAAATTAAGATCATCCAAGATATTAAAACAACAAATAATCTACAAATACACACTTATATCACACATATCAATCATTTATACCTCATATATCGAAGAGGGGCTGCTGTTGGAGGCTCGAAAAGAGGAAGTGGAGTGAAGGCAAAAGTCCAGACAAAAGTGGCTAAGAGAAGGGGAGGCTAACACCAGATTCTTTCACACCATGGCGTCAGGCAGAAGGAAGAAGAACCATATCCATGAGTTGGAGGTGGGGGAACAGAGGATCTCCGAGGAGGTGCAAGTTGGAGGTGGGAGACCATTTTGTGGAGACGTCGCGGAGGATGCAAGGGGACGGGTCGAGATGGCAGGGAAGGGGTTGACTTCCTTGTCATCAGTGCAGGCTGAGGGGTTGGTGGCATCGTTCTCTGGGGAGGAGATGAAAAAAGCAGTTTGGGGGCTAAATACGGATGGGGCACCGGAGCCAGACGGTTTACCGGTCTTCTTTTACAAAGAGTTTTGGGAACTGCTAAAGGATGAGATCCTGGAGGTGTTACAGGAGTTCAAGGAAGGCAACAGGGGGTTCGCAAAGGTTAACAAGGTGTTGTTGTTCTTGCTACCAAAGAGAGATCTCCTGGTGAGAGTGGAAGACTTCAGACCGATCGCTCTGTCCAATGAAATTTATCTCATTGTGGCGAAGGTGCTGGCGAACAGACTCAACGGGGTCATAGACTCTATTGTCCTACAGGGACAATCCACTTTCATTCCGGGGCATCAAATGGCGGATGGGTTGGTTACGGCTTCGGAGATTTGCTTGGAATGGCGATGCAAGAGCACGAAGGAAGTGATGTGGAAGATCGACTTTGCCAAAGCATAGATTGTGTGGACTGGGGCCTTTTTATGGCTGTCATTGAGGAGAAGAGGGTTCCTGGACTACTAGATTGCTTGGAAGAAAAAATGCACCACTACGTCGTTATTTTTTATCTTGGTGAACGGACGGCCAGAGGGGGCTTTTTCCAGCCATAGAGGGGAGTAAGGCAGGGGTGTCCCTTAGTGTCGATGTTGTTTGGTCTGGCAGATGCACTAGCGGTTCTTTTCAGGCAAGCAGTTGAGGGAGGTTGATGCGAATGCTTTCGTCTGGGTGACATCTCGGTGTCGTTGCTACAGTATGCCGATGACACGGTAATTTTTCTTGGTGGATCTGACGAAATGAGCAGTATAGCGATACAACTGTTGGGCATTTTTTGCAGCCTCTCCGGGCTGGTGATAAATATGCAGAAGTCAGTCGTAATTATTTTTGGGTTAAAGAATGAAGAACGGGGCAGGATAGCGGAGCTGCTTGGGTGTCCGTTAAGAGACTTACCAATTACCTATCTCGGCTTTCCTTTGGTGGCAGGCAAACTCAGATTGCCGAGTTGGGATGCGATCGTTCAAAAGATGGAGCTTAGGTTGGCTAGGTGGAAAGCGGTTACTTTATCTAGGGGCGGGAAGCTGGTTCTGAAGCATGTGCTGTCGGGCATCCCCATCTTCTTTTTCTCTGCCATGTTGATGCCGGTGGGGGTTAAAAAGAGGATTAAGAAGCTGATGAGAAGGTTTTTCTGGTTAGACAAGAAGCAGCAGAGGTCGGGCCTGCATCTGGTGGGATAGGAGGATGTCACGAGAGCGCGTGATCAGGGGGCCTAGGGGTTAGGGTTATAGCGCATATGAACAAGGCATTATTGGTGAAGTGAGTGGCGCGCATATGGGGTCCGTCTGAGGACATGGCCACAAGATTACTGAGGGAGATTTACGGTGTCAGAGGAGGGTTGGTGGCACGCTTTGAGTCACCCTTATGGCAGGGGGTGTGGGAAGTGTTGCCGCTTGTGACCCATAGACTGAGGCTTAAGGTGGGGGATGAGCGGGGCTTCAGATTGTGGAGGGATAACTGGACGGGGATGGCACCTTTGAGATGCGATTTCCAAGACTTATTGATGTGGCGGCAACAAAAAATGTCGCTTTAAGTGCAGTGGCTCAGTCAGGGGCATGGATGTTGGCATTTGTTGAGGTCCACTCGAATCGAAGGAGGGAGGATTTAATTATCCTGCAGTTGGAGACTCCTTCAAGGTTTCTCTATGTGCAGGGACCACTTTGAGTGGACATGGGCCAGATTTTCGGTCAAGTGTTTGTATGGAGAGCTCAGAAATGGTGGAAAGAGCCAAGATAGGGACTTATGCCAGGACATGAAGATTATTTGGGCAAGTAAAATTCCGAGCAGGATAAAGGTCTTCCTCTGGTTCCTACGAAAAGATAGACTCTATGGCAAAGCTAGGAGGGTGAGGATTTTAGATCTACAGGACCTAACATGTGATAAATGCAGGGAGCAAACGGAGAATTCAGAACATCTCTTCTTAACTTGCGCGGCTTCGACGGAGGTTTGGAGGGAGCTGACAATCCCGTGGGTGAAGGTTGATGGCCTGGCGGGCTTTTGGGAGGCGGTAAGGAAGGTCGGAAGCAACTCCTCGAGCGATGTTGCTAAGCCGTTTGCTTTGGGCTATTTGGTTGGCAAGAAATGATCTCATTTTTAAAAATAAGAGGTTTTACTCGGAAAATGTAGTGTCTCATTGTAGGGTTCTTACGGGCTTTTAAAAGTCCAGGTAATATATCATGTTATTTTTATAGTCTTATTAATAAAATGATCTTGTGGTGACTACTACCTCGGGAGCTCACCTCTTTTCCATAAAAAAAAATATCACGCATATCGGTCATAACATATCAATGTTAATGTTGATTGGTGATTTATAGATATTGGAAATGCATTTAATCCAAGTTATTGTAATATTAAATAACTTACAAATATATACTTAAATGACATATAGATCATCTATGACCCTTATATGTCATATATCGATCATATCAAACATATTGGTGTTCATGTTGATTGGTGATTAATTAATATTGGAATTGGAATAAAAGTAGCTAAGTTAAGCACACTTAGAACACATGTTTTGTTCATGGAAGACAATGAATGGCATTGAGATGAGTCATTTGATTCAAAAAATGTACATAATGATTAATAGGTCGATGCTTCTTTGGTATAAAAATCTATCTATTCACAAAAATAAATGAAAAAAATATAAATTAATGCAATATTGTAGGAGAGATTACCTAGTCATGTTGGGATTAGAACCAAGAGTTCAGTGGAGGGCAAGGTAGGATATATTGATATCGATATCATATCGGTCCGCTTGTTCGAAAATGACGTAAAAAGTGACTTTTTCATGAATTAAGATCATCCTAGTTATTAAAACAATGAATAAGATATAGATGCACATTTATATGATAGAATAGTATGTATTTCGCACACGAATACACGTTATATCACACAAATCGCTGGTTATTAATGTTGTCAGCTGACAGCTGAGCTGGCTGCTGAGATGTATTTGGACATGTGATTCTAACTTGATCAGCATTAGACTTCTTTTCATCTCTGTTGAGATAGTTTTTATATTTAGTATTGTTTTTTCTTATTTTCTATTTCTTTTATCTTCGTCGAGTAATTTGCCCAATAGGTTACTCTCCTATATAAGAGAACCCAGGGGCCTATAATTAGTGCAATTCATTAGTTTCCCTTCTACATGATATCGGAGCGACGGTCCTGGACCGGAGTTCGTGTATCCCACTAAGACCTAACACCCCCCCCACCTGGTTGTCGCCCACCGCCCACCCTTGTGGGTTGTCTCCCACAGGCCGTCGTGCTCGCCCTTCCCTTCGGCAGCAGCCTAGCCCCCCTCGGGCCCTCCAGGTCGTCGCCCCTACACCTTCAGGCCGCCGACCAGCCTTCTCCAGTTGCCCAACTGCCGCCTAGGCAGCCCAGGCCGTCATCCAGGCCACCGTCGAACACCGCCCAGGGCGCTGTCTAGACCATCGCAGGTCACCGCCGGCCACCGCCCGAAACTTCCCAGGCCACCATCGGTCGTCGCCCGGCATTTCTCGGTCGTCATCGACACTCCCATGCTCTTATGTGCATTCTCTCGGGTATCGTAGGTCGCTGCCTTGCTTCTCGTCCAGAGCTTCTAAAAGGAAAAGGGCCTCAGGAGGCGGTAAGAACTGAGAAAAAAGCTGATGCTTCTTCTTTTTTTGACCACTCGGCTCCCTCCCCACCCCCTTAGAAGACCGACTACCTTACGTTAATCAATTCCTCTATTTGACATTGAGGGGAGGGGCATCCTCATCAGTTGCAGAAAGATGATCTCTTGAGTCAGGTCTTTTCATGAGGGTGGATTTATTGGTGATAGGGATGTCCTGTGAGCGAGGTCTCGTTGGGTTTGTATCGAAAGCGAGGAGAAGACAGACAAGAGGGCGTTCTGAAAGAGGTCTAGTTCCCCTAGTAGTAGAATCATCCATGAGAATTGACAGCGTAGTGGGAATAAAGCGCAATGGGAGATGGAGAGGGCCTTGACGAAAAGGGCTCGGCTCAACCGCAGGGTCTTCGGTCAAGGAAGGGACTTCAGTACTTCCCCGATGATAGTTGAGCATGCCACAATCTTGCCTACGTCGCTAAAGTCAAGGTAGGACTCTTTTTGGAAAAGAGCCCGCCCTAAGTCTGAAGCAGAACAGCAGTCTTTTCGATAAGTACGTCACGTCTAACGCGATAGGAGAATGGTGATGCGAAGCGGTTTGATTCTTTTCTTGGGTCCTATCGGGAGGGAGAAGTCTTACTGGGAGGGAGTCTGCCTTATCGGCTGAGGGTGAGCTAGTCGGTGGATAGATAGGTCAGGTCAGGTACCTCTGAGAAATATAGTCTGAGGTCAATCTCCTGACTCCTGGTATGAGGTAGTATTCGACCTCGCAACATTTTCCAGCTGCTATTAATATAATAAGAAAATAGTAGTTGCTCGCACATCTAGACCTAGGATGGTCAGACGCTGCCCGACCGTTCCTTCGGAATCCACCTCTTTTCGGAGAGAGACAGTACGTTTAGTGTTTTTCCGAAGTTTGGTCTTCCAACCTTCACAAGCTCCTTCCTTCACTAGGATTCCATTATATATTCTCTTATTTAATTTGAAGTTGTTCTTGGCACTTACCTTTCTAATAGTTAAGATGATTTGCGATAGATGAAATATCTTAGTCAAGCTTAGGCAGATGTGACCCTTGTGTTCCAATCATTTCAATTTCATTCTAGTCATAGATGCAGAGGTACAGAGAACTCCTTCTACAATTCTATTAACTTAACTATTAGAGGGCTAATTGAGAAATGCCATGGAATAAGCTCGAATCGGATGTCTCAGAGAAGTCTTTCTTGATCTCACTGATTACTCGCATACTTCACTCCACTGACATTTAGTCCAGTCATTGAATAAGTGATGGTCAAACGGTTCTGACTCTGAGATCTGCAGTCTGAATCGGTCTGATTTTAACCGGAAAACGTGATTCCAGCCATATAAATCGTGTTTTCTGACCCTAGCGAGCGGCGAAGATTGATGAGGATGGTTGTATGAGTCTACACGTACAATTAATCCTCTGTATGTTCATGTAGACTCGTTTATATCGGTCTACTCCCCAGTTGAGTTCCGTCTTTGGTCGTTTTATCATCATACCAAAGAACAAGGGTGACATTTTTTCGTTTGGAGCCTTCAAGGGCCTGGCTCCAATCGCTAAGATGGATGGGACCAACTATGAGTTGTGGTCCATGTAGTTCCTCATCCTCATGTAGTGCAATAACAAAGAGCACATCCTAACAGATCCACAGCCAACGGATAAGACTGGGGTAAATACTTCTTGGAAGCAAGATGACGCGTATGCGCGTGTTTGGCTTTGTGGGACCCTCACCACAAAAATAGCCAATGATATTCTGAATCAACCCACTGCCAAGGCGATGTGCGATACTTTGACATCCCCATATGCTCAAGTGAAGAATGAGGCCAAGATTCTTCAGCTACAGTTTGATATCGACAATGCCAAGCAGAACGATCATCCTTTGCATGTGTACTCTTCGCTCTGTGGCATGTTCAAGAAGCTTCATAGCTACATGCCTATTACGACATCTACTGAGCAGCAGAAGATGTATAGGAACTCCATGATGGTTGGAGTCTTCATGGTTGGACTTCATACAGAGTATGATACTGCGCGTACTCAACTTTTTACCGGAGCTACCATACCTCCCATTGAGGAGGCCTATAGTCGTCTTAACAGGATTATCATGCCTTCTACAACCACTTCTCTGCCCTCTTCAGCGATGGTAGCCTATCGTGGTCGAGGAGGGATGATCCAGTCCAGATGACGCACCCCTCGTGGCAGAGGTGGGGGACGTCAGTGTGGCCCATGCACTTACTGATGTAGGCATGGACATGCAGGGGATACATACTACAAAAAGCATGGATATCTATCTGATCGTGTAGCTGAACAGAGTACGCCTTCAGAGACCACAGCTTCCCGGGTTGATCCTCACCTGTATGATATAGTTTCTCGTATTCGAGAGATCATGACTCCTACTACTGGCACCACCACTACAGATACTGCAGTCGCAGCCAAAGCCTCTTCGAACTCCTCAAGTATTGCCTATGCATTTACTGGTAGTACTGGTGCAGACATGAGAAAGTGGATTATGGACACTGGTGCTTCACACCACCTGTGTGGAGACAGAGCGCAGTTCAGGTCCTACAGGACCATACCACCTGGAAGATGGGTAGCCATTGCTAATGGCGACCACTTACCAGTTATAGGACAGGGGAAGTGTATTTGATGTCGTCCATGCACCTTCAGAATATTTTGTACGGTCCTGATTTCAAATAAATTTACTTTCCATTAGTCAAATTACTAAGGATCTGCATTGCCATACCATTTTTGACCTTTCATCTCTTGTGTTTCAAGACATACTCACGAGCAGGGTGATTGGATGTGACCGTGATCAACAGGGGCTTTACATATTGGCTTAACCTCCTCATGTTGGTGTTTCTACTATACCTATTGGATCAGTATCACCATATCTGTGGCACCTTCGTTTTGGGCACCTTCCTCGGCGGAAGCTGTGTTATGTTCTCCCTCAGATCTCTACGAGATCCTCTTTCCAGTGTAAGGCATGCCAGTTTGGGAAGCATCACCGTTCCTCTTTTCCATCACGTCAAAGTCAGAGCAGTTCTCAGCTATTTGAGCTCATATATTTAGACATTTGGGGTCCGAGTCGTGTTCCTGATCACTTGGGACACCGTTTTTTCGCGTTGTTGTCGATGATTTTTCTAGAGTTTCTTAGGTCTTTTTTATTGAAGAATAAGTCTAAGACTAGATCTGTGATCAAATATTTTATTAATGAGATAAGGAATATTTTTCTGCAAAAGTCAAATATATTCCGATAATGCTTTAGAGTTCTGCACTTTACAGCTTTCTGAGTTCCCTAGATCTCTGGCATTGTTCATCAGACCTCATGTGCTTATACTTCCCAGCAGAGCGGTGTTGCCGAGCGTAAACACCGTCATGTACTTGATGTGAGCAAAACCCTGCTGATACAAAGTTGTGCTCCTCATGCTTACTGGAGAGATGTTGTCCCCATTGCATGATATCTAGTGAACCACGTGTCCTCATCTGTGTTGGGATAGAAGGTTCCTTTCTCGATTGCGTTTCCCGAGAATGGTCTTTTCTCCCTTACACCCCGTGTGTTTGGTTCTGTTGTGTTTGTTCATGATGTCTCTCCTGGTCGTGACAAGCTCTCTCCTAGAGCTGTTAAGTGTGTTTTGTTGGCTACTCTCATACCCAGAAAGGGTACCGTTGCTTTGACCCGCTCAGGAGGAAATGCTTTGTTAGTGCTGAGATCACTTTCTTTGAGTCTGACATGTATTTTTCTCCTATAGGTGACAAATTGGCCCCATTTGACTCTGACGATGATATCTACATGCCTCCTCCTACTGTCATACCACCACCACCACTACTATCACCTGCTCTTGTGGCTCCACCTTATACTGTGGCTCAGCTTTTGCCACATGTTTTTACTCGCAGGCCTCGCCATATTCCCCTTGCTCACATGTCATGCCCGTCATCCAGCACGCCTAGGGTATGTAATGAGCATATTGTTTCTACTAATGGCACTATTGAGTTATCTGTGTAGCAAGATTCCATACAGAATGAGCAGGTGCCCTCTCAAGAGGGGAACTCATAAGTCACAGACTTGGCAGATGATCTTGATATACCGATTGCTCTGTGCAAGCCAAAATGTAAGTGTGCTACATATCCTCTTGCAGCTCAGGTTTCCTTGATCAGGTTGTCAGAGGATTTCATGAGGTTTAACTTGGCATTATCTGTCGTGGAGATACCACGGACATATCAGGAGGCTATTCAGGACAGTCAATGGATCTTAGCCGTGGAGGAGGAGATGGTTGCGCTACAGTCACGTGATACATGGAAGCTTGTTTCTGCTCCAGTTGATGCATCCATTGTGGGATGCAAATGGGTGTTCACTGTGAAACACTGTGCATATGGCAGTGTGGATCGCTATAGGGCGAGACTTGTGGCACGTGAGTTCACCCAGACATATGGGGTGGAACGATACTTTCTCTCCAGTTGCCAAGCATTCTACTATGTGTATTCTTCTTTCCGTTTCTGTGACACGAGATTGGTCCATGTACCAGTTTGATGTGAAGAATGCCTTTCTCTATGCTGATCTACAGGAAGAGGTCTACATGCAGCAGCCACCTGAGTTTGCTGCTGAGGGGAGTGTCAGAAGGTTTGCAGACTACACAAGGCTATCTATGGCCTTAAGTAGAGTCCAAGAGCATGGTTTCTGAAGCTCTCAGACTTGATAGAGCAGCAGGGGTTTGTGCGATCGACGATCGATCACTCTTTACTTATGCAGAACACCCGGAGAGGTACTATTGTCATTCTTGTTTATGTTGATGATATTATTGTTACAAGGGATGACGAACAGAGCATTCAAGATGCCAAGGACTTCCTAGTCCAGCAATTTGTGACCAAGGACCTTGGGCATCTATGTTACTTCCTTGGACTGGAGTTTACCAGGAACCAGCGAGGTCTTGTGATGACCCAGAGGAAGTACGTTACAGATCTTCTTTCAGAGACATGCATGGCAGATTGCAGACCTACCATTACTCCTATTGACCCGAGCATTAAGCTCTATGATGATGGCACTAAGGAGGTCGACAAGAGAAGGTACAGGGAGCTTGTTGTCAAGCTACTATATGTGACTATTACCAGGCCCGACATATCCTTTACCGTGAGCAAAGTGAGTCAGTTTATGGAGCGGCCCAGACAAGCACATATGGATGCAATCCCTATGATTTTGAGATATCTGAAGACTTCACCTGGTACGTGACTTCTTTTCAGCAGAAGCGCTTCTTTTTCAGTTACAGCAAATTATGCTAGGTGTCCAAAGGATAGGAAGTCTACATCAGGCTTTGTTGTGTACATAGGGAATTCTCTAGTCTCATGGAAGAGCAAGAAGCAGACTGTGGTTGCCAGATCAAGTGTTGAGTCAGAATACAGGGCCATGGCGTAGGCTAGCACAGAGATGATGTGGATCAGATCTGTTCTTACTGATCTGACTATAGAGGTGCCTCTTCCCATGCACCTCCAATGTGACAATCAGGCTGCTTTTTTTATTGCCAAAAACCCAGCTTTCATGAGAGGATGAAGCACATAGAGGTGGACTGTCATTACACTTGTGACATGGTACAGAAGGGTCTTATCGCCACTACACATGTCAACTCTAGAGACCGGACAGCAGATGTTCTTACTAAGGCTCTAGCCAGAGGGCCTTATTAGAGATGTTGTTCCAAGCTGAGTCCGATCGATATCTACACTCCAATTTGAGGGGGAGTGTTGAGATATTTGTTATCTTTAGTATTGTTTTTCTATTCTGTTTCTTTTGTCTTCATCCTGTAATTTGCCCAATAGATTCCTCCCCTATATAAGAGAACACAAGAGCCTCTCATTAGTGTAATTCATTATTTTTCTTTCTACAATCTCTATTGCCAAAGAGGGCAAAGTCCACCAATTGAAGAACTGTCGTATGCACCCCCCTTGTAGCACCATACCCAAGGTTGCAGAAGTCGGCAGTCAGTACTCGGTCGGCAGGGTCATTGACTAAGGATTAATCAACAGTCGGGAGAGTAATCGGATTTAGTCAGGCATTAGTCGGTTTTAATTTTTTTAAATTATTTTAAATACAAAAATCAATATTTAATATAAGGGATTGGGGAGCCTACACCCATGTGTAGGTAACTTACCTACACCCACCTCTTGTTTCTTAATTTTTTTGATTTTTTTTGAAATGGATCTTTAGGGGATTTACTTAGAATATTAAATGGAATATGTGTTTCAAATTTCATGTAAAACAGACATTCCTAACAGCTCCATCGGAAGGGGCCGATTTCAGCAAATCTCAGACCGTTAAAATTTGACTGTCATGATGGATAAGTTAGAAGTCTCAAAATAAGTTGAAATTTGAATGACGATATGGTGATATATTGTGATCTAAATTCCCCAAGGAATTAATTCAAAAAAATAAAAAAATTTGAGGGAAAAAGAGTTGGGTGTAGGTAAGTTACCTACACATGGGTGTAGGCTCCCTTTTCCCTTAATATAATACTTTCATATATATTCATATATTTAGGAGTTTTAATATTTTCAAGAGCTTAAAAATTTATAGCAAGAGTCATGTATAATTTAAGAGCCTTAGATCAACAAGAAGTATCTAAGTTAACGAGCATTTAGGACGTAATAAATACAATTCTAACCTTATACAAGTTAACCAACACGCAAATAAGCAAGAATATCTAAGTTTTTACTCCTAAAATAACCTAACAAGCACACCAACAGGCAAATCAGCAAGAAATATTTAAGCTAAGCAACATTTAAAGAATAATAAAGACAATGTTAATCTTATATAAGATAACCAATATACCTTCATCATGAAAAAATAAGTTTTTACTCCTAAAATAACCTAACAAACTAACCAACGTGCAAATTAGTAGAGAAAATCTAAGCAATAACATCTAAGATCAAGCATTAAAGTAATAAACCAAGCAAGAAAAAACAAAAAAACTTTAAAAAACCCTAACCAAGCCATCGGAGGTCGGATAACATAGAGGAGAGGGCGGCAGTGGACCGACACCAAAAGGAGTCGTCGTCTGGATGCCGGCGATGCGGAGGAGGAGGCGGCGACACGACGAAGGCGGTGACGGAGCCGGTTTGAGGGGGCAGCGACTCCGCCTGGGGCTGTCGTACGTTGGGGGTCGGGGGGAGGGTCAAATGGTTGAATCACTAATGGGTTATTGTTAAACAGTAACCCCTAAATCCATTAAATGGGCTATCGGATCTTTATGAAAAAGTCGGTCAACTAGGATGACTACTCGCCCGCTTGATCGGGTCAGACTGACTATAGGCTGACTTAGCCTAGTCGAGTCAGGTACCCCACCGACTCGACTAGTCGACCGACTTTTACAACAGTGACCATACCCTATCAACCCCCTCGACCTGAAATAAAATATATCATTCATGATGTGTTTAATACTAGAAGTAGCAAAATAAGTAGTTAAATCAAGCTTATAAGGGTAATATCATTGATATATATAGATATCGATGATATCTGTCGACATTCGAGAAATTTTGCATTGAAACCATTCAATTTCGAGCGATATGGCTTGATATGGCGATATATCTCCGATATCTCGTGAGATATCGACCGATATCCTGAAAAAGGATACCTATATGAATACCATACCCACATCTCGTCTATACCAATATATCGACAATATATCGCCAATATATGAGTGATATATCACGATACTGCCGACTAGCCCTAACAAATTCCACAATTTCAACAAAGAAATCGAAACAGATCTAGATGTTACCTCAACGAAGGAAGGAAGACCTTTGGAGAAGAGCTTGGCGGAAGAAACGGTCGAAATGGGGATATGGACCGAAATAAGTCGATAAGGGGTCGATATCAGTGGATTTCCACGTTGGCAGATTTTTCATATCGGTGATATATCGCCGACACACTATATATTGTCGATATATCGGTCAAATATCGACTTTACACGATAAAAGGATATATAGTCTGATATCGATACCCCCTCCCAACCGATACTGATATATCGGTGATATATCGCAATATGACCTACTATGGTTACATAAATGGAGCTTTAACATTTGTGGTGATATCGGGATAAATGAGAACTTTTAAAAAATAAAATAATAAAAAAATCAGCAGTTTATTGCAATAGTTAGCCGAATACCCGAATATTCTGGCCGAATTTTCAAGAATATTCAAGTTGGATCGAATATTGGTCGAATAACAATAATCTATTCGATCACCCCCTGAATAAGAATATTCGGGCGAATATTGCAACAGTGCCCATCATCGAACAAGATGACCACTGGTTCCTCCACACACAATACGACCAAGTGCCCTTCTCTGCCATAACGATAACAAAAAGATGTTCTTCATGAGTGTTCGCATTAAAATCGACAATAGGAAGGGCCCCTTCAACAACTATGTGACTTCAACAAGGAATGATCTTCAACATCAGAACCATCGTACCAAACCTCCTCAATCCCTTTCTAACAACCACTCGCCACTTCCTTCATCTCGATATCTTTCCCTATTCCTTTCCCCAAACCCCCACCATCTCTCCCATCCCCACAGCCACCGATGCCACCTCCACCATTGATTGCACCTCCATAATAAATGCCCCCTTCTTCCAAACCCAACCACCTCCACCGCCAATCATGTCACTAGCACCGGTGCCTCTTGAATCTCCCCCACCCTAGAAACTACAATTGCATCCACCCCAACTGGTCTATGAACCCCCCATCGCCTCAATCTTGACTTGCATTGGAAAATCGCCTCCACCCCAACCAGCCATCACCTTTGTTGCTAATTATAACAAGGTATTCTCTAACATTGACAATTTCATATGTTCCAGGTTCATCACACAATTGCATTATAGCACTGATGTCCAGAATCCATATTATTAGTCCTGAATGCACACAGATGATAATAATTAATAAGCCACTTGGTAGCTAATTTCAAATTTTAGATGATAGATTTCAGCAAGATTGGCTGGCAGTGCTGTTAGCCAAGCCTTTTCTTACTTTCAGTGAAGTACGCTACATAAATTTTGTATTCCAAACGGATCTCATTTGGGTCAATAATTGGTTGTTATTGTCATATTACAAAAGGCACAATAAGCCTTTTAATCCAGTAAATAAAAACATATAAAGTTGTTTGGTGAATTGGGTAGCCTGGTATGCAAAAGTTATATAGCACACATTTGACACCATGTCCTGACTAAAAGAATCAGCGCTGCCTATCAAGTAACAATTCATCTATATCATGTTCAACAGCATGCAATTTCCATGTTAAAGTTCGCTTTGACTAAAGAAAGTAGCCAAAATCTGATCAAGATATTAATAACTTACAAGACCACACTAAGATATATAGACCATTAATACCACAAGAGATAATATTGTTGAAAATGTAACATCTCACTTCAACCAGCCACAAACTTACAAATGTTAAATGCATGCAAAAAGTCAATTTTCAAGTATGCAGATAATTTGCAGCCATCATAAGCTCCAAAGTCATTTCTGGTTCAATATGAAACTCCGTCTCTTTCCCACTGCAAGTCAAAGATCCAAGTATAAGATAACTGTCTACGACTGACATTATTCACTGTTGTTGTACTTCTACTGTCACATGTAAGCATGATGGCAAAGATTGCGGAAAAAATCTCAAGACCATGCTTATCAAAAATGCTCAAGACCAACGACGATTCTTTCAAAAATATATATTGAGAGGCGGAGACATTTTTTTCCTAGCATCAGACCAGGAGCCGTGATAAGGGTTTAACACAAAATAGTACATTTCTAAGACACAATAAACAAGATCAGGTCATTAAGGGATTTTCAGAAAAAAAAAGCATCATTATTTAGACAACCACTTCAAGTAACATATATATGGCATAATGTTTAAGCTTTGAGCATGACATGAGATGGTACAGTATGAAATGTGAACCTCCTTAACACGATGAAAGCTCAAGACTAATGAAGATTCTTTAATTAATATCTATTGAGAGGTAAAGACATTTTTTCCCAGCATCAGACCAGGAGCCATGATAAGGTTTAACACAAAATAGTACATTTCTAAGACTCAATAAACAAGGTCAGGTCATTAAGGGATTTTCTGGAAAAAAAGCATCATTATTTAGACGACCACTTCAAGTAACATATATAAGGCATAATATTTAAGCTTTGAGCATGGCATGAGTCATAGTACAATGCGAATGAGAACGTCCTTAAGATCCAAGGGGAAAGTGATATTCAGTGACCCATCAAATACCTCAGTTGAAGCTACATTCTGAAAAGGTGCAGTGTTACCCGCAGCGGACTGAAAAGAGGATTAACTGTAAACTCGTGGCCCCATCAAATTATTAGGGATAGGATACAAATTAGAATGCATGCGATATCACAGTGACGGTCCTGGATCGGAGCCCGGTTACACCACCACACGTGCCGCCTCCCACTGTGTGGCGCTGCCTCTCTCCGATCATCACAGTGTGGCAACCCCCACCTCCCATCTCACGTTGGCCCATGCAGCACCACCTCCCAGTGGCTCCAGAGCAGCCCAGCAGTCGTGTGCTGCCCAGCTGGCCACCAGGCACCACCACACGTGCCACCCATAGGCACTCCTCGTGTAACCTAGGCCCCAAGCGGATCTGATTTTGGTGTGGTAAGGGTGATTTCAAACTTCTAAATCCACCCCGCCTGCACTAAAGCCTCCGAATTGATCGGAAAGGTTGTGATCTGAGTCTGCTTAAACAACCTATTTCCTACATGATTTTGTAGACAAAATTAAACCATTCTACACCTCCAATCGCGTACTTCTTGGCTTCCTCATCCATCATGTCAAAGAACAAGGTTGACACATCCTCCTCTGGAGCCTTCAAAGGTCGTGCCCATCGTCAAGATGGACTAGACCAACTATGAACTATGGCTACAGATTTTTTTTTTTTTTTGACACTCCAAAAAGGGGGAGACACCCGTAGGTGTTCGCCCCAGTTTATTAATGAGGAAAAAAGAGAGAAAAAGTACTTACAAGTGAAGAAGAAGAGATAAGAGAGGGGAGGATGATATGGAAGATGAAGAGCAACAACAAGAAATATATCCTGACTTAAGCAGAATCGGCCCACAAGACTCGGATGAATGCTTCGTGAAAGCAAGATAACGTGAGGGGGTGTGTTTGACACTCTAGTACCCTTACCACAGAGATAGCCAATGACATTCTACATCAGCCTACTGCCAAAGTGATGTGGAGATCTCGCCACCATATATTCTCAGACAAGGAATGAGACAAAGATCATTCATCTTCAGTACAACATCTTCACAGCCTATCAGGATGATCGTCCTCTCCATGCTTTCTACTCTTGCTCAGGGTCATGTTCGAGAAGCTCCACAACTTTATCCATTTGAATGTGACACCAAGCAGCAGATGGCATACAGGAACACCACGATGGTGGATGTGTTTCTTGCGGCTTTTGATCACCAATACAATGTCGCCTATGTCCAGCTACTAACTGATGCTTCTATACCTCTCATCGAGGAGGCCTATAACTGATTGAGTAAGATCACAATACCTCTTGCAGCTACTACTCAAACATCCTTTGCGATGACCGCAGCTCGCGGTAGAGGAGGTTCGGCAAGGTTTAGAGGACGTGGTGTCCATAGAATAGGAGGTGGACGTCATTGCCAGCAATGCGCATACTGTAACCGTGCCAAACAATCATAGGATACGTGTTATCAAAAGCATAGTCACCCTGCATCTACTCGTGTGGTAGAACAATTTGAGTCCACAGCTGCTTTTCTATTGATCAAATGTATAACGATCTTATCTCCCATCTGAAGGAGATTATGGCTCCTTCCATCATTTCTACTAGACTACTGGTACTCCTCTACCATCTCGCGTTGCAGCCTTTGCACGTACCTCATGTACAGATTATGCACTTACCACTTACCATAGGATAAACATTCTAGAGTGAATCAGGGACTCCGGAGCATCTCACAATCTTTACGGTGATAAAGCACGGTTCACTTACAATTCAGTTCACCCACGTAGATCTATAGTCATTGCAGATGGGAAACATCTATTACCTATACTAAAGCTGGGTTTTCACCCAGTGACCCAGTTTTTTCTCACATCAGGACACGTGGAACCCTACTAGAACTATTTAAGGCATGTTCTCTCCTCTTCGCATTTTACATTGTCTCTCCCTCTCTGGACATTCTCGCTCTCTCTGTTCTATGATGTTAGCTCTCTCTCTCTCTTCTAAACGTCCTTTCTCTCTCTATTTTCTACAACGACCTCCCTCTTTTTAGTTTCTATAATAGTCTATCTACTTTATATATGTGTAAAGTCTCTCTCCATACATATCCCTCTTCTCTCTTACTCTCTCATCACATGATCTCACTTTCTTCTCTCTATAGTTTCTACAACGACCTCTCTCTTTTATTTTCTATAATAACCTCTCTCTACTTTATATATATATATAAAGTCTCTCCATATATACCATGTTCTTCCCTTCCACTCTCTCCGCATGGTCTCATTCTCTTCTTTATACAAAATATTAAACGTCTCTCTCCATATTGTTAATGCTATTAGTATCAATTAATCACAGGAATTTTAATGTTTGATATCAAATTTCCATAATATATTTAAATATCGACAAAAAATATATATATATATTAAATAATCTAAAAAATCATGATTAAATAAATCATGGTCAACAAGTAGACATCAAAATGAAAAAACAATCCGCATCAAACTCCAATAACTATCAATTCCTTAAAATAGTATTGTCACTTCAATCTTCTAATGGTTGCGCTTTTTTTACTTCCATTCAAAAGATAAGAATTCGAGTCCATACATACAAGAGAGAAAAAAGAAAAAAGTGCTATCTAATTATTAAATGATTTCTTACAAAGATATTCACATAAAATTCCAATAATTATCAATTTCTTAAAATATTATTATCACTTCAATCTTCTGATGGCTGCTGACTCTCGTTCAAAAGACAAGGATTCAAGTCCATAGATAAAAAAGAGAAGAAAGAAAGAAAAAGTGGGAAGTCTATTTCATTAAAATGGGTTTTTCAAAGATATTCATCACTATATATAAAATACATGCTTGTTAGAATATCGAGATATGATGTAAAAAAATTAAGAAGACAACCGGTTATCCCAACCACGTACATCCCTTTCTCTCAATCATCCCACCCCAAATGCATGCATACCAAAAAAAACACTCTCTCTCTTTCTTTATGTATAACCATTTCTCTATCTTTAATAACCCCCATGTTATCTCTCTCTTAGCTCTCCTTGGTACTTTTTCCCTCATTTCGTTCTCTCTGTTTCAATACCTAAAATTTTAAGATATGCCTATTATATTTTCATAATTAAACAAGCATCATCAAAAAATAAAAACATCAAGCAATAGATAAACATATTCTCTAATTAGCAATATTTATGGTGCAACTCAAATCTATACTAAATATTTTTCTTTATAAAATGATTCGATCCACAAAATTATCAATTTAATATATGTGCTTTTTTTTTTGGAAAAACAATATGGATAGTAAATAACGGAAATTGATAGACATGTAGTTTACGAAGTCCTATAGGCTATTTTTGTCTCTCTCCTTGCCCTTTTGATTTTTATATTTTGATTCTAATATTTTATGACTTATTGTACCCTCGGGTATTATAAAACTATGTACAACAACAAAGCCTTTTCCCACAATTAAGTAGGGTCGGCTACATGGATTCTTCGCCTCCATTTAAATCTATCTTGGCTCAATCTCGAACTTATATCCAAAAAACTAAGATCCCTTCGTATAGTCTCTTTCCAACACTTCTCGGGTCGTCATCGCCCTTTCTTAGCCGGCTCAACATCTCAACACTCGCATCTCCTAACTGGTGCATCAGCTGACCTTCTTTGCAAATGACCAAACCATCTTAAGCGGTTTTCTCGCATCTTATCCTTGATCGGAGCTACACAAACTTTCTTTCTGATTGCATCATATTCTGAATCCGATCTTTGTGTGTGTGTTCACACATGCACCTTAGCATTTTCATTTCTGCTATAGTCATTCTCTACACATGTCTATGGTTCACAGGCCAACATTCAGATCCATAGAGCATAGCAGGTCTCACGGATGCTTTGTAAAACTTTTCTTTAATTTTTAAAGGAATTTTCTTATCATGGAGAACAACAGAGGCTCCTCTCCACTTTAGCTAGCCTACATTTATTCTATTAGTAACATCTCCATCAATTTCCCCATCATGTTGCAAAATAGATCCCAGATATCTAAAAGAATCTCTCTTCCGAATGTTATCGTCACCAATCTTCACCTTGATTCCTTCACCATTGCTTCCATCAAAGGTGCACTCCATATATTCCGTCTTAGCCCTACTTATACGAAATCCTTTAGTCTCCAATGTATGTCTCCATACCTCAAGCTTCTCTCTTTTTTTGGAATACATAATTTTATTTTTTTTGTATTATAAAATTATGTATTTCAAAAAAAAATTACAATGCTTTGAATATAATGTAACCATACTAATGCATCATTAATTGAACTACTTATCATTAGACTATATCGCATTCATTTCAATAAAAAAGAAACAAACTTGACTATAAAAGCATTAAAATCAACATTTTAATACATTAATCCATTATTTTAGAATTTTATGTTAAACTTTTTTTAAAATTCTTACAAAAAATATGGGTTTTTATCAGTTGTGCTCCTTTGGGATATTGCAATTTTAGTTATGCTTGTCCCTATTTGGGAATATCAGTTGTGCCCTCGACTTCTTGTCGTTCTATCACTTGTGCCTCTCGGGTTAGTGATCGTCCATACCCAACGCAAACGGACGTTAACTTTGGGGACACAGGGGGAATTAAATTTAGAAAAAAAGGGTTGCAAGGTCATCCCATCCGCTTCCTCCTCTCCCATCCCCCCCCCCCCCAATCTTCATCTTCATCCTCCCCAACCTCCTACTCCTCCTCCATTGCCTCCTCCCCTCGTCTCCAACTCCTCCCTCCGCCCCTAATGCTTCCCCTGCCCCACGCCTCCCCCTCCTCCCACACGCCTCCTCTAACTCCACTCCCCCTCTCCTCCTATGTTGTTATGGCCTCTTCCACCGGGTGCGGCTGCTTGGATGACACTGGGTCCCTCCTTAGCATCGACAATGTCCTGCAGCTACTTGGAGTTGATCTATTTCACCACATGCACCGCCATCTTCCCCTTCCGCTGGGTCCTCATGCAGTTCGACCTCTTCATCGTGCTTTGCAGCCTCACCCACTTAGTATCCACCTTCACCTACGGCCCCCACTCCTTCCTTCTCATCCTCACACAGACCATCCTCAAGGCCCTCACCGCCCTCATCTCCATCGCCACCGCCATCAGAGACCCTCCTCCACCCAAGGTTGTAAAAGTCGCCTGACTGGCATGACTAGTAGGTCCGACTAGTCTAGTCAGTGGGGTGGTCGACCGAGTACCGACTAATTCCGACTAGCTACACTAGTCGGCCAATTTTTTACTGGAGATGCCATATTCTTATATGTTTTGTTTTTTTATAAGCGAACTTATTATAATATGCTCAGTGTTTTATTTAAATTCAATTACTTTTTTTATTTTATTATGATAATATAAAAATGTACAAAATCTATGTAAATATATGTATAAAAATGAGTTATATATTTAAAATAATCATAAAATTCAAAGCCGATTAAAGTATGACTAAATCAGATTAGTCGCCCGACTGCCGATTAATCCTTAGTCAGTGACCCAACCGACCGAGTACCGACTACCGACTTTTGCAACCTTGCCTCCACCCCCAACCTCCTCTTCCATCCTCTCCAACCTCCCTCACCCTAGTTGCCTCCTCCTCCCCCTCCTCCGCCCCCAACCTCCTCCTCCGCCCCAGTCCCATGTTCCTTCCCCTCTCCTCCCTAGCCTCCTACGCCCCCAGCCTTCTCCTCCTCTAATTCGCCCCGACCTCCTCTCCTTTGCCCCCTCCTTCCCAGCCTCCTCCGCCCCCAGTTGCCTCCTCCTCCTCCCCCTCCTCTGCCCCCAGCCTCTTCCGCCCCCCTCCTCCAACTTCCACTCCTCCTTTGTCCCCTCCTCCTCTGCCCCTTCCCCTCCTTGCGCAGAAGAAGCAATCAGATCTGCAAAGCACCACCTCCCTCGTGGATGTTCTGTGCATCGATGAGGACAATGAAGGAGGAGACAAGAGGTCGCGTGCAGCAGAGGAGGATGGGCCGAAGGAGGAGGATGAGTGGGGGGAGTGTTTGGACAGTTATGCCCCTCTTAATCTAACCATGATTTGAAAAAAACATGATTAAGTTCAACTTATTGATGGCTAAAGTAACGAAGGGGCACAAGTGATAGAACAGCAAGAAGTCGGGGGCACAACTGACATTCCAAAAGGGAGGAGCATAACTAATATTGTAATATCTCAGATGGGCACAACTGATAAAAATCCTAAAAATCTTGTTATAATTTATTTAAGAGATTAAATTTTATTATAAAAAAACTACATTAACATGTTCATAATTAAACTAACTCTATGCTCACGGCGATGCACGGGATATTTTTCCTAGTTCTCCTATTAAGAGAGAGACTCATTGATACCGTCCATGTATTTGTAGAGTATGCTACATGCACCTGATTTTTAGATAAACTTATTACCTATCGTCAAATTACCAAAAATATGAATTCCCGTGCCATTTTTTGACACATTTTCTCTTGTGTTTCAAGATATGCTCATGTGTGGAATAATTGGATCGATCGTGAGAAAAGGGGTCTCTACAAAACGATCTAGTCTCCTTATGCTGGTAGTTCTTCTACTCCCGATGGATCAGTCTCTCCTTACATACGACACCTTCAGTTTAGTCATCTTACTCTGAAAAATTTGTGTAAAGTCCTCTCGTGGATTCCTTCTCAATACACTTTCCAACATGAGGTTGCCAGCTTTGGAAGCATCATCATACCAATTTTTCTAGTCATCAGAGTCGTAGCAATAAATCTTTATTTGAGTTGTTGCATTTTCATATTTGAGGTGATATTCATGTTCTTGATCATCAGGGGCACAAGTTTTATCTCATTGTAGATGACGATTTTTCTAGACTTTATTAGATTTTCTATTGAAAAACAAGTATGAGGTTGGTTCGATTATGCGAGATTTCATTTTTAAAATAAAGAACATTTTTTTGCTATTGTTAAGCATCTTCGTTCTGACAATGCCTTGGAGTTTTGTACCATTATGGATTATAAGGCCATGTACTCGTACATGACATAGGAAAACTATTGCGAGTTCATTGAGTCCGCTATCCCCTATGAGAGACAATAGGGCAGGGGGTTGATTTAGATCTGTCGCGGAATTCTTGGTTTTAAGTCATCTCTTTTACAATGTTACATTGATTTGGATATTCTTCATTTATTTTTTTAGATAGATAAATCTTTATGCCAAACAAGCATTGTCTCGTTAATCATAATTGACATGTGTGATCTAAGAGAGTAAGAGTACATTTGTAAGTTATTTAGTGATCAAAGAAGTTGGATGAACTCCATTTTCAATATATATAATAAGTCAACAACTAACAATATCAGCGATATATTCGAATTGATATGACTGATATGTGCAGTATAAGGATCATAGTCCTTATAAATTATCTATGTGTGTTATCTAAGTGTATATTTGTAGTATTTCATGTTATAAGAACTACAATGGAATCCATTTCCAATATTTATAAGTCAAGAATCAACATTAACATCGATATGACCGATATGTGCGATGCCGATATGTGCGATATATGGTCTATAAATGACCGATATGTGTGATATAAGTGTGTATTTGTAGGTTATTTGTTGTTTTAATATCTTGTTTAATTTCTGAAAAAAATGCCAAAAAATTGGCTTTTTTGAGCCATTTTCGACATTTCCACCGATATCGTCGATATATCAGTGATATATCCCGATATTTTCTTTTCTGGGCGGACCGAAATGATATCGATACGACCTTCCTTGTCCTGCCACTACGATATCATCAACATATATAAGAATAACCAAACAACCTTAGTTGGTCCTCTGTATGAATAGTGAATAATATGCAATGGAGCATGCAAATCGTCTCACTCAATCATCTCCAAGAGCTTATAGCCATTCTCTCTTTCTATGTTGTAGCCAATACATGGCCCTTTCTAACCTACAAATTCTCTAGCACTCCTCTCAGCAACAAATTTAGTGGTATCTCCATGTATGCCTCCTTTTATAACATCGAAGAAGGTATTCTTTGCATCAGTCTAGTAGAACGGTTAGTTCTTGTTAGTTGAAACAATAAGAAATATCTTGAGTGTGGCATATCTAGTCACATGTAAGGTTTCATAATAGACCGCCCCCAACCCAATTATAATCCTTAGCTACCAGTCGTGATGTGTAGCGCTCTATACTGTGATACGCCCTACGCTTGATATCAGAGACCAATTTTAGCCCACAATTATGACCTTTCTGAGAAATATAACCACAGTCCGGATGCCTCTAGATTGAAAAGCTGACATCCTGCATCGTTCTTGCATAGTCGAGAGACCTATTATAAATTGTTTGTAGGCGTCTAAAAGTCTATGCAATGATAAGTGACAGAATGCATCATGCAATTCTTTTATCTCCTCAAGGAAATCGGAATGTATGAATCATCCATTATACCAAATTCGTGTATCCTCTGCTTCATAGCATGTTGTGCATGTAGAAATGCATATCACAATATCATCACTAGAAATCAAATGTTTGTGTTTTACTTGGAGCATGGTGGATGATAATGACAAGTTATGACGCAAGTATCTCAAGATCGGCAAGTTGTGTATTTCGTGAATAGCTAAGCTAAAACTTTTTTAAAGGAAATGGGTGTAACTCGAGGAGGTGACCACCCAGAAACTTCTATATATTCACAAAATCAAAACATAAGGTTATAAAGACCAAGAAGCATAAAGGCTTTTGGCATAGTCTAGTACATTTTACCAAATATATTCTCTCTCCCGTGTAATGACCCCATTTCGCACCAGCTGCAGGGACTAGAGGCTGGCGTGGTCCCGATCTTGACAGGTCCAGCCATGTCCCCAAGTCTGTTAATGTGCTCCCATCAAGTAATTGTTGGAGAATGACCTAGGTTGGTAATTGGACCTCTGTAAGTGCCAATTACCATACCATGGAGATTAGTCTCACATCGTCTATTGATTGGACTCTGGAGAGTCAACAGAGCTATATAAAAGCCATACACCCTTGTACTTATTGAGAGAATGAAACATAAGAAACCGTCCTTTAAGGCGTTCTCCCATGGTTTCATCCCACTCCTTAGGGAGTTAAGGTTCCACATAAAATTTTCTATATTCTTCATGTGTATTGTGCTTATTCTTGTATGTCACTTCTGCGTTATCGTTTTCCATACAGTATTAGAGCAAGTCGAATTTTGGAGATTTTGATTTTATTACCAAGTTCAATTATCACTGTGACCGTATCGGAAATTTGTTGTTGGAAGAACTTGCAATATCAGAACAAGTCAGCATCAGGAGATCCAATTGTATTTGATTACCATTTTCATCCAAGATATTGTGATATGTTAGGCTTTTTGGTTCTTAGAGTTTAAGCATCAAAGATTGTGCTTTTATTTTGTGAGATTATGCAATGTCCGAGCTTTTTTTTATTCTCTAAGGCTCCACGAACCTTAATTATGGACGGAGGTTTGATTATGGCTATGCACCAGCAAGGGTTCTCGAACGGGAACCCTAATACCACAATATCGGTGCCACCTTAGTCCTCTACATCCACAACTCCATCGCAGGTGCAAAGGGGTGCCACCTCCAAGTTCCTCCTCTAGGTTGTGTTCCATCAAACTCGTCTCCAGGCATGCAACACCATCCAACCGTCGATGGCGGCACCAACACCATGCAAGAAGGCCCCACTCATCAGGGTACCTTGAACTCAAGGCGAAGCCACCCTTCTATATCGACGGTGATTCAGCACTCGTCCAGAACACATGCAACCATGACGGTGCAAAGGAAAACCCCCTCGTCAGAACAAAACTCCACCCAAAAAAGGGAAAAGAATGAAGAAGATGGCCCCCCGCAGGCCTCCTTCCAATCAGATCAGTGGCGAGAATTTCCCCTCGCACTCACGCTCCGGTCCCTCCTCCCCATAACCATGACAACGACACACCTCCTCCACACTGTGGCACCCAAAGCCTCTCTTCTCGCTCACGGTTTCAGGATTGAAACCCTCATGCAGCGCAAGAACCATCTCCTCCGCACGGGCCGCACCTCCAAAACCTCCGACTCATGCACCAACACGCCTCCATTTTGCACCTCCTCTCCATGGTGATGCAGTACCTCTAGCAAATCGTTGCAGCTGCTCCAGATCAGTTTCATCAACAAGAAATGGAAGGAGGTCTAAACCCATCGATTGGACATCTCGTCAGCATCCACCAAGGTCGTGTATGCTCCAGCCCCTCCCTCATCGCTCCAAATCATCCTCCACGCTCCAGATCGACGATCATCTTGGCGACATTCACTAAGGTCCCACCTCCTCTAGCCCCTCCCTCCCCGCGTGCCTCGACCTTGCACTTTGGCCTCCTCATTGAAATCATGCAGGCGACAATGGGTCTCCCCTTTGGGGAACCCTAGACCAGCGTAAAAAGGGGGGATGATACCCCTTTATCCAATGTATTTCAATTAGAAAAGAGGAGGGAGCATTTTCAGGCCCAACAGGCCCATGAAAAAAAGAGAGAAATCAAAAGAAGATGGAGGATTGTGGGCCCATTAGGTTGCCAATGAACTTAAAAAAGAAAGGCCAAAAAAAGAGGAAGAGGTCAAGTTTTTTTCCGAGCCCAAGTTGGACACCCGCCACAATTGTATGCAACAGAAGAAAATCCAAAAAAAGAAGAAAATAACCAAAAAACCTCTACAAAAAAATGCCATGTGCAAAAAAAAATATAGCACAGAAAATGAAAAATAAAAAAGAGGGAAAATGATGAAGAATTTTGTGTATGCTCCCATCATATGTTTTCCAAACCTGGTCAAGTACCCTCCGAATTCCGACAAGTATGGGAGAAAGAAAGAGGAGACGCTCATCCATGAATTTTCAGAGATTCTACTTAGAGACCAACTCAATGCAGGCAAAAGCAAACTCCAATAACCGTGAACTCTAGTATAAGATCCTTCTGAGGTTCCCAAGAGAGAGAAATAATTTTGATGTCCCAAGAGAGCGACCCATATTTAGAGATATATGTACGGATATCCGCATGGCATGAAGAAAAGGGCATTCGACGATAAATTCCCCATAGGTGATGAGCCAACCCCACGAGTTTTTTCGACAAATCTCCAGTTCATCCTAACCATCAAGGCATGCGAAGATCGCCCTCAGCAGCAATCGACAGAGTACGTGTTAAGTCATTATGGTCAATAGTGTCATGCATTCATCGAGTGAGTTCATGTCTTCTTATTATTTGTCCAAGCTGAGCATTGCATGCTCCAGCTTGAGGGGAGTGTTGGAGAATGATCTAGGTTGGTAATTGGACATATCCATGATCCAATTACCACATCATCAGGAATAGTCTCACATAGTCTATTGATGACACTATGGAGAGTCGGTGGGGTTATATGAAGACCCCACGCTCTTATACTCACTAAGAGAATGAAACAGAAGAATCCACCCTTTGAGGCATTCTCCTGTGATTTCATTTTGCTCCATAGGGAGTAGGGTTCCACGTAAAATCTTATGTAACCTTCACGATTATTGTACTTGTTCTTGTTTATCGCTTCCGCATTATCATTTCTCACAACAACCGAGTCCAAAGTTGACATCGAGTCAATGTGAGATGCCACCCAAACAACTCTTGAAACAGTACATCCAAAGAACATATGCTCAATTTCCTCTATCACTACAACGCACCGTTGACAAATTCTCTGTGCACCTAGGAAAACATGTCCCTCGTCAAAATGAAATGGAGATCTGAACATGCAACAACATGCACGCCTAGCGGTTCGACGACTTGTAGACTGGCAAGCAAGCTGGCCTTGCTCAGGAGGCACTTGATGGAATTCAATAGAGTCAACAGGGCACCTAGAAGTGGCAGGAGGTTGAGGGCCCAGGAGGAGGTGTGCAGGTTGGACAAGCTGGAGGATGAAAGGTTGTTGACGACGAAGGAGTTGGCAGATAGGGACGTGTTGGACTTGTAAGCCCTTGGTGACCTGTTAATGCAATAAAAGTAATTGTACTGATTTCCAACCGACTTCTTGATGCAGGTCTTCTGCATAGGAATGGAGATTCATAAGTGTTGGAATAATCAAGTCAAAGAGTTGACTTGATGAGGTCGATATAAACTAAGACCTGAATCATAACTGTCATGATCAGGCACACATTCGCTGACCTGAGACAGATATGCATCTATAAACCTGATTATACACATTTAACAGACCAATAGGTTGGTGACCTCACCAAGGTCCATATACCGGTGCGTTAGTGTGCATATAAAGTCATGTGAGATGTATGATCTCTCAACATAATTGTTAGAAAATAGGAAGCGGAAGCGGAAATGATGAACAGAGCATAAGAACAGAAATGTAAACATGGAACAAAAGATTTTTACGTAGAACCCTACTCCCTAAGGAGCGGGATGAAACCACGGGATAAGTCCTCAAAGGAGCATATGCTTCATTGCTATTTCTCAATTGTTACAGGAGGTCTGGGGCTCCTTATATAGCCTCCTTAGAGCTTCCAAGTCCCACCACTGGTAGATGTGGGACTACACGCTGGGATGGGGTAAATGGATCCTGGAGAGATCCATTTACCCTCCTACAACTCATATGGCGCACAACCAAATACTCCAACACTCCCCCTCAAGCTGGAGCATGCAATGCTCAGCTTGGATAGACATAAAGAAACTCAACTCACAATACATGACACTACAGACAATATCAACTCAACGCGCACAACTGTCAATTGTTGTCGAGGATGTTGCTTCACATGTCGTGCAGGTGAGGAGGAAGAACGGGCTGGAGTGTGAGTCAAACTGAGGACTCGGAATCTGACCATCGAGTCTGAAACTGTGCCTAACTCTCCTCGTCGGAGAATTGGGTATCTCCCATCTGGCTCAGAAGATGATTCTCTACTCTGGAGTACCTATGATACCACATGAAAACCCTTGCCCACATGGCATAGGGAATGGTCCTTTGCTCTGGAGTCCCTATGGCTCACATGAAAAACTCTGACCGACAAAACAAGAAGAATGATGGGGACAACGACATAAGATGGCAAACATGTGCTCATCTGAAAGAATACCGCATCCATATGCGTCTCTGAAACTGTGGATTCGGAATCAATCGTCGAGTCTGATCAACCGAAGAACTGAAGAGTCTGGAAATCTAGCTGGTCTGAACTCTAACATCTGAATCTGCAACAGACCTGTGACTCTATATATACTCCCCCTTTCTTCCATACTGGTCGGAATGACATTGTTGGCCAAGTTGTGAGAAGAAAAATAATACATAAATATGGGGAAAACATGAATATTCTCAAAAATTCCTTGCGGCTTTTTCGTCATTTTTTTAATAAGTCGTCCAATTTTTTTTAAACATTTTTTTAAGTCGTGTCAATTTTTTTTTGAAATCGTTCTTTTTTTTGAAATAATTTTTTAAGTTGTTTCATTTTCTCTCGACTTTTCTCCTTTTTTTGGAATTGTGTACAGCTTTTGTAGTGTACGCGCCTTTTTTTCAAAACAATTTAAAAAAAATACATGGCCCAAATCACGGCCCAACATCACTTTTCTTTTTTTTAAGACAGAACAGCCCACTAGGGCTCTCAAACAAATAACCCCCTTTTTTTTAACTGGGCCTTTCCCATTTTTTTAATCGGCCGACCAGGTCCTCCCCCCCTTCATAAAAGCAAGTCTCTACTTAGGGTTCCCAACAGGGAACTCTTGGGAACCCGATCTCAAAGGTCTCGCACGTGCGCCACCAGAGAGGGGGAAGTCGATGCCGCGGGATCTGCTTCGCGCGAGGGCGCCCGCCACGATGGAGAAGGGGCTTCGCGCACGGAGGAGGTCGCCATTCCAAGGGGCCTGGAGTGGGGTCGCCGCGCGAGGCTGGTCTGCGCCCGCGCGAGGCTGGGAGTTCGACAGGGGTTTGATCAATGAAGGCGCACCGCCTTTGCCGTCGGAATCACGTGCGCCGCCTGCACACATGAAATGAAGGAGGGGCGGCGATTTGAGAAGATGTGGAGGATTGCCTGGAAGATCTTGCGCCGCTCGAGGAGCTCGCACTGGTTGAGGGCACCGTTTTCCGCAATAAGCCATCGCCTGGAATCTCATGTTGCCTGCGTGAGAGGGGCATATCGACAGGAAGCTCCGCCTAGACTGAAGAAGAACGCTGCGTGAGGGCTTTTCCCATAGTTGCTTCTCGTGCGCTACCTGCGCACATGAGACGATGAAGTTGCGCCTGGACATGGCGGCTGGAGAAGCCGCAGGAGGGGATGGCGGCTTCTAGAGCGAGATCACGCCTAACCCGTGATGATCTAGGGTTTCATAAGAAACTTCGAGTCAACTTAAACATAATATTGATTTTCAAATATAAATCTTCACAACCATTACAATCAAATTTCGAACAAATAAAGGTCTTCAAAAATAAAACCACCAAAATCGAATCTCGAACAAATGGAAAAATAACTCCGCGAGAATCGAACCCGCTCTGATACCATGTTAGAAAATAGGAAGCAGAAGCGGAAATGATAAACAGAGCATGAAAACATAAATGTAAACACGGAACAAAAGATTTTTACGTGGAACCCTACTCCCTAAGGAGCGGGATGAAACCACGGGAGAAGCCCTAAAAGGGGCATATGCTTCATTGCTATTTCTCAATGGTTACAGGAGGTCTGTGGCTCCTTATATAACCTCCAAAGAGCCTCCAAGTCCCACCACTGGTAGATGTGGGACTAAACACTGGGATGGGGTAAATGGATCCTGGAGAGATCCATTTACCCTCCTACAACTCATATGGCGCACAACCAAATGCTCCAACAAGAACATACAGGTTCATAGTTGATGAACCGGGAGACAGAGCTCACTCATGAGATGATTTGGGGTCAAAATGAATTCCATGCATGGTCGTCTTGTTTATAAATAAGACACGAATTCGAGATATTAATATATGCTTTTGGAAAGTATATGATTAAGAGGAAAGGGAGCCTGCTCTTTGAAGGAGGTAACTTGCCTGCTCATGAGTTCTGTACCGTCCGATCACCCATCCTCCAACCGTTGGATCCACTACCGTCGGCCCAAGAATCAATGCCACTCTCACCGCTTCTCCCTGACAGATTCCCCCTCCCGCACTTCGCCTTTTCTCCCATCTCGTCGGATGCTCCCTCTCCGCCAGTCTTTTCTCTCGGCCTCCCATCTTCTCATGATTTCCTCCGATCAACAGCTCGTCTCTTCTTCCCGGCCACTTATTCCTCACCTCCAAAGCCATCAAGGTCAAATCTGGCTTTTGCAGGCAACACGTTGAGGGTTTCTCCATCGAGGGCTGAGACCTTCTGAGATTACTCCCATGGGTAAAATAGTGCTGCCCCAAACGGTGCCCTTCCCCTGGTCAACGGGGATCCACAAGTTACCACGAGTGCTCTTACTTCATCAACATGTTGCATCTGAACCTCATCATGGATACATCGATTACATTAACGACAAATAGACCCACCAACCATTTCTTGAAGAACCAATTTGCTATCTTTATTTTAAATAAAATCATACACTGTGCAGTTTCAGGGTACTTGCAACTGCAGTTCGTTTCAAGTTTTGTACTTATGTTTACTTACAATGTTCCACCCAATTCATCCTTGCAATTTAGATTTAGATCCAGGCGTTCTCTCTAAATCCTATACAACTTTTTTTAGCTTAGATTCCTTTCCAAAAACTATTTCAGATCTGAGTACTTGAAAAGCTACTGAAGAATGGAACGATAAGGCTCAATGAGAAAGCAAAGCAAATGAAGATGCAATTTGAGTCATTGAGATACAATCTGTCGAGAAAATGTATCGTCGAGAAGCAAAGACTCATACAATTGTATACGTCACAGTGAATTGATTGGTATACAACGGAGGTTTCATGCATTTGAGTCATGGAGATGCAATTTATCAAGCAAGTGTAGTCTAAGACTGCTAACATTCAGTATTGTGGATCGTACAAGCATTACCTTGAGGACCACCTTAAACCTACATGGAAAAATATACAAACAAAAGCAGATCAATATAATTCCCCACAACAATAAACAGATACAAAATATAGTTGATGTATGGATCTGTCCAAAGGAAGACAGGTTTAGATCTACCTCATTATGTTCTCTTTGTTCAGAAATGACCACCCGATAAAAATGGTTTTCACGTTACTTGTTAAAACCGTTTAGATCACCATTAGATATTAAAAAACAGATCACGATTTACGTAAGTAATATGTACCAATGTGAGAAAACATGTTTTAAAACACATTATTAAGTCAAATATACAATGGTGCTATTACAAAATCAATTAGATATGTAAACAACGTAGCACATAAGATTTGGCTTTCTCTTCTTTTTGGTTGGCCAACTAATATTGAAATATCGATAACATCCACAACAGACTCCCTGTACAAATATCATTGGAAAAATGACAGAAATAAATCTCTTTATCCCATGATTGTAGGTCAAAAAAAATGATAAATAAAGACTGCATCTTACGTTGTTGACTAGAACATGTCACCTTGAAATAAATGTTGACGTCATTGCAACAAGTTTGGATCGTAATAAAGATCCCCGACACCTATTCGCGATGGGATCTCTGTTGCATATTAGAGGTGCTGTGATTGCGGAGAGCTGTTCGATCACGATCAAGTGATGAGCATGGGGAAGCCCACCACAACCACGAAACCTTGTGTGCCTCATGATTGTGATCGAGCAGCTCCCCGTTATTACAACACTTTGTTGTACATCAGAGAATTCGAGTCTATCCGCGATACCTATCCAACACAACAATTTTGCACCCATAGAAACCAATGTTATATCAGACCACCTGCATATTAGCATAATTGCTTTATACTATCATTAAACATGGACATGAGATAATTAGATGTGTATTAAAATAAGATCTTTAATAAGATAGACATTCTGGATCATGTGGATACTAGAATCTTTTATATGTAATCACCCATGACTGCCTGGACATGCATAAGCTGCTCTTTTCAGGCAGCATAACCCATTAAATAAAGCATTCTTGATTTAGTCTTGCCAACATATTTTTCTTTATCACCTCTGTTCAATGTGATCATCTGGTGTATCGTGCGACCAATTTCAAACGAATAACTCCAATAGTGAGCTTTGAACCTCTGCTCACGGGAGTAATCTCAGAAGGTCTCAGCCCTCGATGGAGAAACCCTCAACATGTTGCCTGCAAAAGCCAGATTTGATCTTGATGGCTTTGGAGGTGAGGAATGGGTGGCCGGGAAGAAGAGACGAGTTGTTGATCGGAGGAAACCATGAGAAGATGGGAGGCCGAGAGAAAAGACCGGCGGAGAGGGAGCATCCGACGAGATAGGTGGCGTAGATGGGAGAAAAAGCGAAGTGCGGGAGGAGGAATCTGTCAGGGAGAAGTGGTGAGAGTGGCATTGATTCCTGGGCCGATGGTAGTGGATTTAGCAGTTGGAGGATGGGTGATCGAACGGTACAGAACTCATGAGCATGCAAGTTACCTCCTTTAAAGAGCAGGCTCCCTTTCCTCTATGATTAATATTGTCGCCCAATTATCAAATAAGAAATCTATCGTATGCTTTGAAGAAGACAGTCAAACCAGGGTTTGAACTTCAGATATCAAAGTCTTCCAGTATGATGGATGAATGAGTATTGGAAATACTCAGGGTTACATCTGTTGTGATGGATCATCTACTATGACACTTCCATTCTGAGGGAGTGATGAAACAGGATGGATTTTACTGACTCCATTTAGCTAGATGATTTGTGATTTAATTGGATTAATCACAATTCATTTGAATTCAATTTCCAATTCCAACTCCAATTTCAATGTCCAAATACCACAAACACAAATGGTCATGGAAATAGAATATACAAGATCCTTGAGCTCATTTCTTAGATCCAAATGGTTTGGACTATGATTAGAAATGGTTATGGAAGATGGATTCAGCTCATTGATACTTTCTCCAACTCATGGAGAGTGTTATGCGTTTCGTTGAATACACTGAGAGTGTAAAGTGTTACAGCTCAAGCTCAACATTCGTAGGTGACGATTTTTTGCTAAAATGGTATAAACCCTGAAATTAGATTGATATCCATTTTTCAAGTCACTATACATGGATAGTATGATCTTCCGGCATTATCTCCAGTATTTGCATTTGTATCTCATTAGTCCTAATTGGATTAGGACTCATACCTATTGATGTCAATATTGCAATAATAATAGTTATTATTGTATAAGGGTAATTTTGTGAATAAGATTCACAAATATATCTCATTAATTAATCTTAATAGTGATTCACAACCACTAATATTTACGTGGATATGAATCATATAAATATTTATGTAAATATGATCTACATAATATTTCCAAGGCATGAAATTGTGAGAATTTGATTCACATTAATTTTGTAGATGTAAATTGAATTTACATTTAATTTTGGACTCGTGAATATGATTCATAAGCTTTGAGGATTAATTCCATAATTTCTTCAATTTTGATAATGGTATTATAAAGTTAATTAATTAATAGATAAAAAGGCAATAACCTTAAATAATTTTAGTTAAGCTAAGTCTTTGCTTATTTATTGTTAATTAGTTAATGTTAATTGGAGATAAAAAGGAGATAATCCATATTGAATTAGGACTTGCTCTAAGCCCTTGATTTAAAATCCAAGGGATTACAACATACATATTGGATATGTGGTGTAAGTATAAAAGGAGAACAATGATCTCTCTTTTGCAACATAACTTTGGAGAGCATAGTCCCGTAGAAATTCCGTGCCCCTTGAGATATAGAAGAGTCTTGAGAGTCTTCATCTCTCATACGTCTCATACGTCTCTTCTTGTTGCTCTGGTCGACGTCCGAGTTCGTGGGAAGCAAAGCGATTCATCTTCGCTCCCACGAGAGAGACTTATGCATATCGAACTTGATTCGAGAGGTTTCTTATTTTAGAAACTCACACTTCAAAGGTGAACCATGATCTATCTCCATTATTCATTGTTAATATCAGAAACTATTTTGGAAATTGTTTCCTTAGAATTTATAATTTCTGAATGCAAAAATTGTTGTGCTACATTTTTTTGTTCACATGATGAATTAACATTGTTTTGGCAAAGATTTGCTAAATATGTTGTGTTTCTGTTATGCGTAGTAAATAAATTTGTATTTACTTCCTTTATAATGTTCACTTGAATGAGATTCTACTTGAAGACAAAAAGGAAGAGGTGGTATGGAGGCAGAGATCTGGGCAATGATGGCTAAGGGAAGGTGATGCGAACACGAGGTTTTTTCATGCCATGGCTAGTGGGATGAGGCGCGGGAATTTGATACACTCGATTGCCGTCGAAGGGGTGGTGGTTGAGGGGGATAGGGATAGGGGGGTCGCACTGAGATCACACTTTTAGGCTTTCGGTAGAAGGCAGACTCGATCCGATTGGGGTTGGCAGGGGAGAGGTGTATAGCAGATCTCCGACTCTGAGGCTGGAGCATTGGTGAGGGGATTCACGGATGTTGAGGCCAAGCGGACGCTTTTTCAAATTAATGCGGATAGGGCACCGGTGTCAGATGGGTTCTCGATATCTTTCTATATGAAATTTCGGGAGACGGTAAGTGTTGGAGGAGTTTCGACAAGGAAACGGGAGTTTCGAGAGACTGAACAAGGCGCTCATTTTTCTACTGCATGTGAAGGGCACGTCAGTCAGGGTGGAGGACTATAGGCCTATCGCGTTGTCAAACTCTATCTATCTCTTGGTGTCAAAATCCTTACTAATCGGTTGATGGAGGTTTTACATCGGATCATCTCGCCTGAGCAGACAGAGTTTATGCCTAGAAGAGCTATGGCGGACGAGTTGGTGATGGCTTCAGATATAGTGACGGACTGGAAAAGAAATAAGACCAAAGATGTACTTTTAAAGGTGGATTTCTCCAAAGCATATGACTGTGTCGATTAGAGATTCTTGTGGGTCTCACTGGATAAAAGGGGATTCCCAGAGACGTGGATTGCTTGGATCAAGCGGTGTATTACAACTGCATCCCATATTGTGCTCGTTAACGGTAGACCGGAAGGAGGTTTCTTCCGTACGCAAAGAGGAATCAGGCAAGGATGTTTGTTGGCTCCGTTCCTCTTTATGATTGTGGTCCATGCATTAACGGTGGTGATGAGGTTGGCAGTTGATGAGGACCGATGTTTTGGATATAGGAGGAGGGCATATCCATCCCGATTCTACAGTATGTTGATGACACTATGTTATTCTTGGGGGTTGAGGAGGAGAAGGTTCGAAGGGCATTGCTTATCATCGATATCTTTTAGGACATTTTCGGACTTCGAATCAATAGGGAAAAGTCGACGGTGGTACCTTTCGACCTTGCGGAGTATGAGTTGCGACGTGTGACTGAGGTGTTGTGTTACCGCATGGCAGCCCTTCCGATTACATATTTGGGGTTCCCATTGGTGGTGGGGAAGCCGAAGTCCGAAGATTGGAGGATGTTGTTAGAAAGAGTGGAGGAGAGTCTGGTAGGTTGGAAGGTGCCATGCTCTCAATGGGAGAGAAGTTGATGCTTTTGAAGCATGTTCTCTTAGCCATCTCGATTTCCTTTTGTTCCATGAGATCGTTGCATGTAGGGTACGTGTTAATATTGAGACATTGATGAAGGAGATTTTTCTGGTCAGATGGACGACAAGGCAAGAAGGGTTTACACCCGGTGGAATGGGCAAGGTGACGTCAGCTAAGAGGAAGGGTGGTTTGGGGGTGTTGCGGTTGGGGAAGATGAATAAGACGTTTATGGCGAAGTAGGTGGTACGAATATGAGGGAAATCACAGGACTTAGTATGTTGCCTGCTCAGGAAGATATATGGTGTGACCATGTCGTTAGAGGCCGTCCCATGGCGTCTTCCATCCTCGTTGTGGAAGGGGATTACTGTGATTCTTCCACGGATTGTTATTAACTAAGACTAGTGCTGGGGGATGGCGCAGGATTTCATTTTTGAAGGGATGACTAGACGGGGAATGGGGTGGTGGGGAAGCGATACCCACGCTTATTGGGGTTGATGGGTGATAGCGAGGTTCAAGTGCAACAGGTATGGGACCGTGGGGCCTGGGCTCTGACGTTTACATATGCATTGTCAGATCAGAGGGTAGAGGAGTTCCTATCTCTACAGATAGAGCTGCTACAGCGACGGTTCATCTTCGAGAAGAGATCACTATGTTCAGGGAGATGAGAGTTTTAGGTGAGGAAGGCATATCATTTTCTGGTGAAGGAGGGTGGAGGTGCAGGAGGAGGTCCGTGTGGACACAGGATTGATATGGTGGTGTAAAGTGCCTATCAGAGTTAAAGTTTTCCTATGGCTCTTATGATTTGGGAGGATCCTCACCAAAGGTCACCAGAGGCAGTTGCTAAGTTTGGAGGATGTTACATGCGATAGATGTGGGTTGACGGAGGAGGATGTGGATCATTTATTCTTTTCTTGCCCATTCTCTGTTGAGGTGTGGACTCGGGCAAACATCACGTAGCTTGCAAGAAGTGATTGCCCCAACTTTTGGAGAGATATTCGATCAGTCCGCCGCTTTGGACATGAAGACGGTTTGTACTTGTTTGCGGTGTGTGGTCGATTCGGTGTGCAAGGAACAAGGTCATTGGGAGGGATATTTTATACCAAAAATATAATGGGGCATTGTAGGGCACTTTATATATCATGGCAAATGTGATGTGATGTAATACCAAATTTTGATATTTTATATATATACACATACACACTGAGGTGGGTCCCAACTTAGGATGCCACCATTTTTCTCAAAAAAAATTTCAGATATCGACCGATATCTTTGATATTTTACCGATATCTATATATATCAATGATATTGCCATGTAAGCTTGATTTCACCACTTATTTAGCTACTCCTAGTATTAAAACACATCATGATTTATATATTGTGTTTCGGATCGAGGGCATTGTCCCGCACACCCACCGGGGGGCGCACCTGCTACCCCTAGACCTCCTCCACAAGCTCGTTGACAGGGCAGTAAGACACCCATCTAGTAAGGTATGGTGCAAGAGGGGGGTATATACGATAGCTCTTCAATTGGTGGACTTCACCCTCTTTGGACAATAGAGATGAAATAAGTCTAATATTGATCAAGCTAGAATCATATGTCCACAACATATCTCAACAATCTGCGGTCATTTGTCAGCATAGACAGCCAGCGATATGTGCGATATAATGTGTATTTGTGTGCTAAATACACATCATTCTTGCATATAAGTGTGTATTTGTATGTTATTTGTTGTTTTGATAACTAGAATGCTCTTAATTCATGAAAATCATTTTTTGAGTCATTTTCGAGATTTCCACCAATATCATCGATATATCCATATATATCCCTGATATATTCTTTTCCGAGCAAATCGATATTGATATCAAAACCTTAACGCAGACTCATTCACCACTTCACCAAGCCAAGGGCCCAATGGTGCGAAATTTTGAAAACCCTTCTACTACAACCACGAGTGCTCAAATCGATAGTCCGGATGGTGGTCATCCACTAAATCCCAGTATATCAATGTGTGGTACGAGTGTGACCAAGGCATCAACACCATAATCACCAAAGGAAAGCTCTCCAACAACTCCACTGAACCAAGAAAACGGTTCCGCCAAAACCTCAACAAGGCGTTTCATTAAGTGTACCTCGAGTTCGCATCATCCAAAACTTCTATCGATATTTGTCCCACATAACCGGCAAAAAAGAGGATCCATGGTTCAAAACAATGGTGAACAATAGCAACACAATACGTCACTAAAATATGTGAAACATGACATATCGAAGAAAAATAATGCACATGCAATTGGGAAAATGTGGTCCTTTGTTCTTCGGACCCAGATGTGAATCTGAATCCTCTGACCAAGGCTCAGATAGCATTTAAAGGAAGATCTGATCTCTCACATCATGGAAATGTTGAACATAGGAATCAAACTCAAAAAACAAAAGGCTCGTTATATGAGCGATATAGCAATCATAAAAACAATCGATTGCAACATGAAACGATTTTCACATCACTTTGTGAACCACGAGGGAAAATGTCACTATTAATGTGTGCAGTCTCTCGCAAAAGAAACCTCATAATTTGAGTCCAAACCAATGACTGACGACTCTTGTACCCATGGGCAGATGATGAATCGTGAGCCTCTCATGAACTAGAAAGGTGATTCTCTCCATCGTTGTCTATACACAAAAGATGATCTGGATTGATCATCATGCTCCGTACTTTGTTTCACGAAATCCACTTCTTCTCGGGCACGAAGCACGAAGAGGAAGATATCTCCTCTTGCAATTGAGTATGCCAATACAGATTGGGAGGATAAGGCGTGGACAAACAAATGTGAAGGTTGAGGGAAAGGGTAGACGACCAAGAGAGAAATAAAAGAAAATGACTCTTCCTCTATTTTCCTTCTTTTGAAATTAGGACACTTTAGGACTTGAAATGGATAAATGATAGAACAAACACCCTTCCTTTTATAGCCTAAAAGTGCACGTCCACTCTGTTGGAATTGTGGGGACTTATCTCCGCAACTAAATCATTCTTAATTCAATTCATATTTAAACTTAATATTTAATAATTGTGGAATTATCTCTCTTGATAATTACTTATTACCATCTTGATAATTATATATTTAATAATTAAAAAATTCAAAATCGACTAATGTTCAACTAAATCTGATTAGTCGTCCGACTGTTGATTAATCCTTTGTCAGTGACTTGATCGATCAACTATCAACTTCTGCAACATTGGTAATGACTCAACTTCTTTAAAATCTATTATATTACACTTTATATTTTATGAGTTTTCACTCATAAACTTTCTATTTAGTTCCAAGTACATAATGAAGCCGTACTTATATCAAGAACTAATGCATGAAATAAGATCAAAAAACAATCCGAAGCAAGAAAAAAGGACACATAATAAGATGATCACATAAGCCCCTATATATTTAAGAAAATTTGCTTATATATTGTACTTTGTTGCTAAAGGGTTATAAATTAGGAACATTGGTGTGTTGATTGCTTATGTTTTGGACGAATGGTACATGTATAATAGATGGATGTCGAATTTTATATGTAATAATGACTAAAAATGTCGTTCAAAAACTTATACTAAGTTGTTTGAGTTATATACACCTCCATTTTAGCATGATGAATCTCGTATTCATCATGCTAAAAGTCACTAATTAAACCCCTAGCTTAAATAAACCAATAAAAATCACCAATAATTCCTCAAAATTATATTGTGTATAATTAGCCTATAATTATTGTATATAATAACTATTATTTAATTTGTAATTATTTTATTATCAAAACCCCATAAAAATCAAGTTGAACAATTGTCTATAATTTCCTAACCCTTAAAAGAAGTAAAAAATACAAAAACAATTCAAAACCCAAAAATCGGTGTTTTTAACCCCTTAAAAATACCCCCAAAAAATATTTTTTTGTATAAATGACCTCTTTTGACTTTTTGTCCAAGATGAAACTTGTAAATCTCATTGAGACGAACAACTTTCATGTTTTGACTTTTTCCTAATTTTGCCTCTAACTAATTCTTTTATATTTTTCTTTATTTTTAACATTTTCGATTTTTCTAGTGCAGCCACGTGGTGCCTTCTGGGTCGCCCACGTGGCTGCCTTCTCCTTCCGCCACCTGGCACCTCCTGGAGCCGTCCGATCGTCTTCCACCCGCCTCCATCTCGGCCCTTCATTTCCGCCGCAACCCCAGCCGTCTGATCTTCCCCCAGATCGAATCCTCACCACCCGTGCTCGCTCTCTCCTAGGCCACTTGATCCCCTCCTCATCCTACGACCACCATCTCTCCACGTCATCCAATCACCACCACCGTAGGATGAAATTCAAACCCCATCCCAACAGTTCGTTATAGCTCTTCTTCACCATCAGATCGATCGGATCGATCAAAATCCGACCTTCCGTCTACGCCTTAACCCTGGCCGTAGGATCGTAAGATTCAACGGCTAGGACTTCATCCCCTACCTCCGTAACCTTCCCCCTCCAGGCGTTACGACGCGTCAACCACCACCCCCCTTTCCATTTTTGTGTCGCCTTCCAATCATCTCTCCCTCTCGAAACACCACCATCATGACGACCGTTCACCCGCCGTCCTCGCGCAACCTTCACTGCCCTCGCCATCACTCCACCATCAACCCGACAGCCGTTCGAAACCGCCCCCTCCACTACGTAACTCCCGCCCCTCCCTTCTTATAAAGTAACCTCCTCCACCACATGTGACCTTCGTCCACCAATCACGGGCTTAGGCCCAGCTTCGCATACCCTCCGTTGACAGCGGAGAGGCAGAAGGCAGAGGCGACCACGACCTAGTGCCCCGTGTCGACCCGCAGCTGCTCCACCGTGTTGCGGTGCCTCTAGCGTCCGCTGAGCTCTCTGGCGTGGCTGACCAGACCGGGCAACGACCCCGTGCTTCCTCGAAGCCCAGCACAAGCCCTTCCTCCACCGGATTCCCCTCTCCGATGAGGTACCCCCTCCTTCCTTCGTTTCTTTGTTTTTCTCCCAATTATTCCGTCACCTATCAACACTACCACCCCCATCTGACTACTTCCGCATCTCCACCACACCACCATCACTCACGCCAACTACCCTCGAGCCCCCCCTCCTCTTCTTCAGAACCTCCCCCGCTCCGACCCCCTTCTTCTCAACTTCGCCGGAGAAGAAACTTCTGAGCCACCACTTCCCGTCGCCCCACAAGGCCCCCCACTCACCTCACATCACTTGCACGCACACGCTTCGGCTATTTTCTAACTATTGCATGTACTCCAAGCTTCAATGGCCGGAGCTCGTATCCCTTCGTCGATCTCAGCTCCATCTCCGACGACGCCCCTCCGCCTTGCTCCTCCAGACGTCAATGCAGCCTCGCCACGCATCCAGCATCTACGCGAGCCCCTCACGATCACTCCTCAACCATCAGGCAAGTCGTTGGTGCACGATGGAGCTGCCAGCAGGTCGTTGGAGCCCCGCCTTCTCCGGTGGCCCGCGGAGGAGCAAGACGGTACATGTGTCGTCCGATCATCTGGATCGGACGAACCAGATGATGACATGTGGACAACCGAGCCTCCAGACGAACCTCCATGCTTGGATCTTCCAAGCCCCCACCAGATGCCACGTCGCCCAAGCAAGCCTAGCCTCCCGAGCCTAGCTCCTCACATACCCAACACGTGAGGATCTAGGTAAATTGCAGAGGACCTGGAAGTTTAGGTACATGCACTTTGGTCCCCAGGCGCGTGCGTCATGTGCGTACCTGGGTATTTTACAGAGAGGCCCAACTGGGTTTCAATATTAACAAAATTGCCCCTGCGCGTATGGAAGAATTACATTGGGACCCAGACGATTTTTGCTAATTGCAAATAGGTCCCTTCAGGGACCTATTTGTAATATTATCTTTTTCTCTTCTTGCATTTTTATTACATTTACGGCCCATGCATTGTTTTCTTCATCACTTGAGCATCGTAGGTCCAAATTGCATGATTTTAGTATAGTTTTGTTCCTTATTTCATCATCTATTTCATGACATGTTTAATTTTCTCATCTGACACCATTTTAAATGAAATGAATTTTTAATGATAGACGATGACTCTTGCTCCAATGCCTTGTCATAAAATAGATGTTTTCTCACGATATTATACTCAAAATGACCCTGATTTCAATTTACTTTCTGTTGCTCAATTTATTGATCTTTTTAGGGTATATTCGTAATAATCACTTGCATACATTTAACCTTGCACTGTTTCATGCGTCACTAAAAAATTGCATCTAAAAATCAACTAAAAATTGCATGCATCACTTTATTGCATTGTAATATGCATGAAGACCATAATGCATCCTGCATTTCTGCATGGAGACCTGTAATTGAGAAATAACTCACACATGCTCTGAAATGATCGAAATTCGATAAAAAGATAGAGCAGCTCGTGTCCCTGTGTTCGACCTTGGTAGACTTGCCAAGTAAAAATAATCCACAATATTCAAAGTGTGTGGTTTTTGATCGAACCAAATTTGCCCCGTATACTACGACAATTATCTGATTATTAAAGAGGCAAATTTCGCATTCATCAAATGGCGTCGTTGCCGGTGATGACGTTCATCAAATGGCGCCGTTGTCGGGGCCCTCCTCCTCAGCTCCGCTATATCACCTATATTTAACCAAGCCATGGCTTCATATTACTTGTGCTATGAGGAAATAGCAAAAAAATTAAGTATAGGGGGTATACCGTATATTACTGTATATTTACTTTAACCATAGCTCGTATTTTTAAAAACTTTTTGAAAATTCTTTTCCGGACTTAGTTTTAGTGATCTTGTGAACTGAGTTCTGTAAAAACCTATAAAAGTGTTTTCTCAAAATTTGAGGGATTAAACTTTGTGTAAATAACCCCTTTCAAAAAAAACTCCATACAAATTTAAAAAAAAAAACTTTCTTTGAATTAGACTTTGACTACTAGGCTTAGTAGATACTTTCAGTGAGGGAACTTCGGTCTCCTTAGCAGAGTGGGTGGTTTAGAGGACAGTGTATATGGCTCCGTCCTCAAGTAACACGGGTCCGTCTAACGGCCCGCACTTACACCCATACTGGGTGAGAGTAGATACTTTTATTCATTTGAGCCTGGGCCAGTTATTGTCTCTCCAAAGAATTTAAAAAAATGAAAATTAAAATCCATAAAAATCTGCAAAAACAAAAATCACACAAAAATCACTAAGGAGTTGGTGTATTCCCGACACACTCACATTCACTCAGGCTTGAGGATTTTGAGGACACTTGATTTCTGTGATCTAAAGAGTCTGAGTTAACATGCCTTAGTTATTAGGGTTTTTAGACTAAATTATCCACATTTCCCTAATTTGAAAGATTTGAGCGCTATATTGCACTCTTCATCTCTACCTTCAAAAGAAATTGATCAGCACAATCACTTTCACTACTGCGTGATTGATGAGATGAGTTGAGATATCACTTGAGGAACTAGGACTAGATATTTGAGTTTAGACCCGATCTAATGATATTCGAGGATGGGACAAAGTTAATGAAGGCTTCAAAAAACCTGAGTGTCAGCAAAACCCTATCCAGTATATGAACAAGTTCATATGATATCTCTTTGATATCTACCTATGTGCCAGGGAGTGATGAAACTTAATGATAATTGTTGATCAGTATGCGCCAACTTTTGGTAAAAGCAGTGAAGCTAGCCAACAAAAGAAAAGAAAAAGAAATATCAAAGAAAAGCTTTATCAACCAAAGTCAAATTATAAAAAGAGCTTCCACCATTGGCGAGCGCTCCCAAACATTTTCAAAATGTCCACTTGGACCAAGCGCTAATTAGGACCAACGAGTCGGGTTGACACCATAAAAGGGCTCTGCATCGTAAGTGATACAAGTCTGGGTGTCGAAGGTATCTTAGATACTCAAAAGAGACACACCCTGGTGTACTCCCAGAAAAAACAAGTGCAGACGACTCCGAACTCTCTTGACGGACACATTGATCAAGAAGCTAAAAATCTACTTGTATTGAGTAAAAAGGCACTCGAGAGGCCCCTTGTTCCAATGTGAGGGAGAGAAAATTAGACACAATCCTATGCCTCCATCTTCTGGCCGTCCATCTACATTTCAAGTCCGACGAACTAATGAGACGGTTGACTGAAGCAAGAATAGACTTGTTCCCTAGTATTGAGGATGAGGTCTAAAGGAGAATCTCTTGGACTGGAACTTCGAGTGATGCCTCGACTCGACTCTCATGAAATGCAGTACACTTAATTCCATATCCTTATATTATAAGTACAAAAAGAGAGTCTGAAAATTAAAGAAGTCAGATTCCTTCTGACTAAAGCATGGATAAGCACGGAATTTTAGGATCGCGTAAGTTGAGGGTCTTTGAAAGATTGAGCCTTGAAATCCTCACTTGCACTGTCAGGAATTAATCCGACTCCTTCATTCTTTAGATGCTCGAGGACGAGCATGGTTTAAGTATAGGGGTATGATGAATCTCGTATTTATCATGCTAAAAGTCACTAATTAAACCCCTAGCTTAAATAAACCAATAAAAATCACCAATAATTCATCATTATTATATTGTGTATAATTAGCTTATAATTATTGTATATAATAAGTATTATTTAATTTGTAATTATTTTATTATCAAAAACCCATAAAAATCAAGTTGAACAATTGTCTATAATTTCCTAACCCTTAAAAGAAGTAAAAAATACAAAAACAACACAAAACCTGAAAATCAGTGTTTTTAAACCCCTTCAAAATACCCCCAAAAAATACTTTTTGTATAAATGACATCTTTTGGCTTTTCGTCCAACATGAAACTTGTAGATCTCATCGAGACGAACAACTTTCATGTTTTGACTTTTTCCTAATTTTGCTTCTACCTAATTCTTTTATATTTTTCTTTATTTTTAACATTTTCGATTTTTCTGGTGCAGCCACGTGGCGCCTTCTGGGCCGCCCACGTAGCTGAAATCTCCTTCCGACACCCGGCACCTCCTGGAGCCGTCCGATCTCCTTCCACCCGCCTCCATCTTGTAGAGATTTATGTTATGTTATGTTATGTTAATCTGTACCATTTCATATTTTCTATCTTTCTTCTGAACTCTTATGTAATTTACCCATGGGTTCTCTCTATATAAGGGAGCCTAGGGTTCTATGGAATAATAGTTTTCTCATTTCCACCAACATGGTATCAGAGCCAAACCCTAACCCTAACTCTCATCACGCCACCGCCCCTCTCTCTCTCGGCGGCGTCGTCAACTCATCCCACCGTCATCCCTCTTCTCTGCAGGCCCCCTCTTCCGCCGCTCATCCCTTTCGCCGGCCCCCTCCAGCCCACAGCCCCCCCCCCCCCCCGCCGGCCTCTTCCAGTCTGCAGGCCCCCACCTGCCCCTTCCAGCGCCGCTTCTCCCGCGGTCGGCCACTATCTCGTCATGGATTTGAGTGCATAAAAGTCTACATATGCACTCAAATCCTATCAAGTTTATGTAGACACTGGTTTCTTGTCTACAAACCCTAGTTTTCGTATCCGGCAAGATGTCAGAAAGTAAAGTCGATATGCCCTCCATAGGCGCCTTCAAAGGTCCAACGCCAATAGTCAAAATGGATGGGACGAACTATGAGCTCCGGGCGATGTAGTTCATGAGTCTCATGAAGTCGAACGGTAAGAAGCATATACTTACCGAGGATGAGCCGGCAGAGAAGACTGGGACCTATGCCTCCTGGGAGGCCGATGATTCTTACGCAAAGGTTTGGCTGTCATGAACATTGTCGATGGAGATTGTCAATGATGACCTCCATCAGCCCACTACCAAGGCGATGTGGGATATTCTGGCCGCCACATATTCACAGGTCCGGAACGAGACCAAGATATTACAGCTCCAGCATGATATTTTTACAATGAAGCAGAATGGGCGGCCTGGCCATGGAAGGCTCGATGAGCTCCTCACAAGAGGTCTTTCCTGCGGGATTGTACATAGCAGAGAGAGAGATCAAAGACCCAGAAAGAATTGTGTAGTTAGACACAGGAAGGGCCTAGACCCAACATTATGGAGAGCTAGACGCAGCACTAGGCATCTTCGAAGATCCTGGTTTATGGAAACTAGACTATAAGAATTGCGGCAGTGCGGCCCGAAAAGAGAGACCGACCGAAAGCCCCTTGTCCCCCAACTATCATATATCGCGAATAAGGGGCCGAAGGGGAGGCCGGGTAAGTCAGAGGTAGAGGTCGACGGGCGATCGGTGAAGTTCTCTTCATCCGTATGAGAATTGCTCCGACAAAGATCTTTGATCATCGAGTTGGCGGTATATGTGGCATCGATTGTACAAGTTCGTGAAGAGGGCTTACAATGAAGCAGAATGGGCGGCTGCTTCACTCGTTGTACACGTCCTTGAGGGGGTGTTCGAGAAACTATATAGCATTACACCACTCACGGTAACTCCAGAGCAGCAGAAGACCTTCCGAAATGCTACCATGGTGGGCGTACTACTAGCAGCACTTGATCTTGAGTATGAGGCAGCTCGCTCTCAGATACTTGTCGATGCTACTATTCCTCCTATGGAGGAAGTTTACCGGAGGCTCAATCGCATCTTTGTTTCTTCCAGCACATCTACTCCACCCCCGTCGGCGATGGTGGTATCGCGAGGGAGAGGTGGTCAGTCTTCCTTTCGTAGACGTGGACCTCGTGGCCGAGGAGGTCGTTTTTGCCAACCGTGTTCTTTCTGTCATTGCACAGGTCACTCAGAGGATACATGCTACTCTAAGCATGGGTTTCCAGCATCGGTGCGTGTAGACGAGCATGTCACATCTCAGTCGACACCCACTACAGATCACCGGTTCGAAGAGCTTGTGGCACGTCTGCGTGATATTATTCCTCAATTATCTACTGATTCTCCAGGCGGATCTTCAGATGTTGCTGCTATAGCATCTGCCAGTTCTTCTGTCGCTGCCAATACCTCAGGTAGTGCTACTGCCTTTACATCTTGTCATGATCTCTTAGATTGGATTATGGATTCTGGCGTCATCCATCACCTCTGTCGTGACAGAGACAGACTTGAGTCATACAGGGACATCCCACCTGGACGTTCAGTGCTCATAGCCGATGGGACTCGTTCCCCCATCGTTGGACAGGGGGAGATTAGCTTGTCACCTTCTATGCATTTATAGAATGTTCTACAAGTTCCTGAGTTTTCCATGAATTCATTATCCATTAGTCAGATTATGAAGGATTTGCACTGTCGCGCTATATTTGACCCATCGTCTCTCATTTTTCAGGACATAATAATGGGCAGGGTGATTGGTTATGGCTCTGAACAGAATGGTCTCTATCGTCTGGTCCGGAATTCATATGCTGGTGTCTCTTCACATTCAGCCGGATCAGTCTCTCCGTACACCTGGCATCTTCGCTTTGGTCACCTCTCGCTCCAGAAAATGCGACAACTTTTGCCTCAGATATCTCCGAGTTCGTCGTTTCGTTGTGAAGCTTATCAGTTGGGAAAGCATCATCGTTCTAGCTTCCCTAGTCGTCAGAATCGGAGCAGTAGCTCCCCATTTGAGTTGTTTCATATTGATATTTGGGGTCCGAGTCATGTACCTGATCATCAAGGACACAGGTTCTATCTAGTTGTGGTTGATGACTTTCCTTGTGTATCTTGGGTTTTTCTTTTAAAGAATAAATCTGAAGCAGGGGATGTTATTAAAAATTTCATCAGTGAAGTGCAGAATGTTTTTTCTTCTACTGTCAAATATGTTCGTACGGATAACGCATTGGAATTATGCACCCGTTCTCTCTCCCAGTTCCTTTCGTCCAAAGGTATTATTCACCAAACCACATGTGCTTACACATCTCAACAGAATGGGTGGCAGAGAGAAAACATCGTCACCTTCTTGATATCACTCGAACCATGCTAATCCAGAGTTGTGCGCCTATCACTTTTTGGGGGGATGCTGTCCTTACAGCCTGCTACCTGGTCAATCGCATGCCGTCCTCTGTTCTTGATGAGAAAATTCCTCTTTCCGTTATTTTCCCTGATAAGGAATTATTTTCACTTACTCCTCGTGTCTTTGGTATTGTTGCCTTTGTTCACCATTTGTCTCTTGGACTTGACAAACTCTCCTCCTAGAGCCGTCAAGTGTGTCTTTGTAGGTTACTCTCGGACTCAGAAGGGTTACCGTTGTTATGACCCCATAAACAAGAAATATTTTGTCAGTGCTGACATTACATTTTTTGAGTCCGTTATATACTTCTCCCCTGCAGGTGACAGGTTGGTCTCTTCCACATCTAATGATGATGCCTATGTTCCTCCTCCTCCTAGTATGAGTCCACTCGAGTCCAATCCAGTTCCAGTTGTCACGCCACCACCATCACCACCACCACCACCACCTCCAAAACCACCTATCCCACCATTACCTAAATTCTATACACGTTGGTCAGGTCCTTCTCAGACTACACGTCAGGCATCCATCACACCTCAGGTATGTTCAGATGCTATTACTAATGATGGGTCAGATAATGTGCATGTGCAGGATTCTTCGTTGTAGGAGGAGGATGCAATATCGAGTACAGTGGACGATGACCTTGATGTCCCTATTGCTATTCGGAAGCAGAAACGGACTTGCGCGTCTTATCCATTTGCTTCCCAGGTTCCTTTCACCGTCCCACAGGTGATTTTCAGAGGTTTGTTGCGCCTTTGTCTTCTGTGGATATACCACGGACTTATCAAGAGGCTATGAAGATTGACTGCTGGGGATTGGCTATGGAAGAAGAAATGCATGCTTTACAGTCCCGAGGTATATGGAGCCTGGTTACCGCTCCATCTGGTGCATCTATTGTTAGCTGCAAATGGGTGTTCACAGTTAAATACCATGCAGATGGCAGTCTTGATCGGTACAAGGCAAGACTTTTTGCGAGAGGTTTCACACAAACCTATGGTGTGAACTATTTGGATACATTCTCTCCAGTGGCTCGGTACTCTACTCTTCGCATTATTCTATCGGTTGTTGTGGTACGTGACTGGTCCATATCTCAACTTGATGTCAAGAACGCATTCTTTTATGGAGATCTGCAGGAGGAAGTCAACATGCAGCAGCCACCGGGGTTCACTGCTGAGGGGAAGAATCAATAGTGTGTAGACTTCATAAGGCGATATATGGCCTTAAACAGAGTCCAAGGACGTGGTTCCAGAAGCTTTCCCGCCTAATTGAAAGACAGGGATTCAAAAGATCAAATGCGGATCACTCGTTGTTCATTCAGAAGACTTCTAGAGGTACGGTTGTCATCATGGTATATGTTGATGATATTCTTGTTACAGGAGATGACGTTCAGGGAGTAGAGATGGCAAAAGCATTCTTAGGCCGTCAGTTTGTCACGAAGGATCTTGGTACCCTAAGATATTTTTTGGGGTTGGAATTCGCCAGGAATGCACAGGGTCTGGTGATGACCCAAAGGAAATATATTACAGATTTTCTGGTTGAAACAGGCATGGTTGGATGTAGACCATCGAGCACTCCCATGAATCCAAGTATGAAACTGTATGACAATGATACTGAAGAAGTGGACAAGAGAAGATATAGAGAGATGGTGGGTAAGCTTCTTTATATCACTATAACTCGACCCGATATTGCTTTTGCAGTAAGTCGAGTGAGTCAATTTATGGAGCAGCCAAGACAGGTTCATATGGATGCCATATACATGATACTGAGATATCTAAAGTGTTCTCCAGGCTCATGGATGTTGTTTCGAAAGAACACAGATTTATCAATTTCAGCTTGTGCAGACGCAGATTATGCAGGGTGTCCTAAAATCGTAAGTCTACTTCAGGCTTTGCCGTTTTTGTGGGGAGCTCTCTGGTTTCTTGGAAAAGCAAGAAACAAACTGTTGTGGCGAGGTCTAACGCTGAATCTGAATATAGGGCCATGGCGCAAGCGAGCACGGAGATGATGTGAGTTCGAGCCGTATTAGAAGATTTTACATATACCCATGCAGCTTCAGTGTGACAATCAAGCAGCTTTGTTTATTGCCAACAATCCAGCATTTCACGAAAGAACAAAGCATATCGAAGTAGATTGTCACTACACTAGAGATATGATCCAGAAAGGCTTGATTTCTACTTTACATGTTAGTTCAGAGGATCAGACTGTCGACATATTTACCAAGCCATTGCTCAGAGAACCCTTTCAGAGATGATCTTCCAAGCTGAGCATGATTGACATCTATGCTCCATCTTGAGGGGGAATGTAGAGATTTATGTTTTTTTTTTGAAGCTCAAAAACGGGGGACGCACTCGTTGGTGCTCGCCCCATAATTATTGAAAAAACAAAGTTGAGAAGAGACTTACAGCGAGTATGCGGAGAGAAAAAGGGAGAGAGAAGAAACCCAAAGAAAAACCCGAAGGTATCACAATACGATACCTCCACTACAGCAAGGACCCCTAGGCAACAGACCAATCACAGACCATACGTGAAGCAGAGATGAGGACGTTTTCCGAGTAGAATCGCTGGCCAGCAAACAGGGCTTCATTCCTAGCAATCCAGATGCACCATAGCCGGGAAATAGAAGTGAGAATGTCGTTCCTACTCCTCGCCCGAGAACGAACCAAGCAACCGCAGAAGGAGGCGGAGTCCGAGACGTCAAGCCAACCCAAGTCCGCCCAAATGTCTTGCGTTTTCCCGCAACGGAAGAACAGGTTGTCAATAGACTCGTCCTCCAGATTGCACAGACCACAGGTAGGCGAAACCGAAGGGAAGAGAACAGAACACCGGCTGCGAGTTAAGAGACGCCCTCGACGGAAAAGCCATAAGAAGATGCCAATTCGTTCGGGAACCCTGAGGCCCCAAAAGAATTGACAATCCCGAAGCAAAGAAATCATCAGCCACAACCAAGGGCGGAAGAAGAGCCCGGTAAGCCTCGCGAATGGAGAAGGAGCCGTCCTTCCAACATAGGTGATCGCGACCAACAGAAGGCGAGGGCGATTCCGCAAGAACCTCCAATAAAGCCATGAATTCCAATTGGCGCTGATCGGAAAGGTTGCCCACAAATCTGGGCCCCCAAGTAGCCCCATCCCAGTAAGAAGCAACCCTCGCGTCTTTATCATCCACCAACGCGAAGAGGCGAGGAAAAACATCCTTAAGAGGCCCCCTACCAGTCCAATCATCGCCCCAAAAGCGGATGAGCGAGCCATCCCCCAACTTAGTGACGAAAAGAGCACTGTTACGGACCATAATATTCCCAATATCACGAGCGAAGTGAGAGGGAGAGCCCAATAGGCGAGCATCCAAACCCAAACACCGGTCGACCCCCACAGCCAACCTCAAGAAGTTAATCATTAGATTATCCTCCGGACCCCAAAGGCGAGTCACCCATTTGAGGAGAAAAGCCTCGTTCACGACATCGAACCGCCTCACCGCCAGCCCCCCCTCCTTCTTTGGCCGAGCCACATCGTCCCAAGCGACCAAAGGAACGCCGCTACGCGCAGCCCCCTTCTTTCCCCAAAGAAAAGTCCTCAAACAAGAGTCCAACCGCCGACGGACCCCCTTAGGCATACCTTTCACAGAGAAAAAGTAGATTGGCATAGAAGAAAGAACGGACTTGAGAAGAACCAAACGACCTCCCCGAGAGAGGATAGCGGCACGCCAGCCAGCCAAGCGAGCAACCATGCGATCCACCAGCGGCTGCCAATCACGTAAGCGTGCCCGTCCCGTAGTCAACGGGAGCCCAAGATAATCCAGCGGAAGAGCACCCACGGGACAGCGCAAGATCCTCGAACAGACCTCAACCTCCTCAGGGGGAATGTAAAAGGGGACCATAGAGGATTTATTATAATTGATGAGAAGCCCCGACGCCTCACTAAAGAGCTCCAAAGTGATAGCCATCCCAGCAACATTCGACGCCCCGCCCTCGATGAAGCAAATGGTATCATCCGCGAACTGAATAATCGGCATAGAGAAGGGCCCAATGGAACAACCACGGGACAGGCCTGCCGCAACCACGTTATGAATCATGCTGGATAACACATCAGCGGCCAGGACGAATAGTAAGGGAGCAATGGGGCATCCTTGTCGAATTCCCCGGCGAGGCTGGAAAAAGCCCCCCGCCAAGCGACCATTGAGAGTAACCGACAGAGAGGCAGTCGAAACGCAACGTCGCACCCACGAAATCCATAACGGTGGGAATCCCCGCCTCTTAAGAACAGACCATAAAAACCGCCAATCCAGAGAGTCATAGGCTTTAGAGAAGTCGATTTTCCATAGAATCCCCCTAACATCGTTTTTGTGCCAAGCATGGATAATTTCGGACGCCACTGCATAGCAATCACCAATTTGCCTACCCTTAATAAAAGCCGCCTGGGAAGGCGAGATGAGCGAATCAAGAAGCGGAGCCAGCCGTCGAGCCAAGACCTTAGCAATGATAAGGTATATGGCATTTGAAATGGAGATTGGCCGGAAATCTTCAATGCGGTTGGCAGAAGAGGACTTGGGAATGAGAGCTATAATAGACTTGTTAAGCTTATTAAAACCGTTGTTGCCAGAGCAAAATTCGCTAGCGACCTCCAAGACATCCTGGGAGATGACATCCCAAAATTCCCGATAGAAAAAAACGGGGAAGCCATCCGGTCCCGGGGCTGCGTCAGAGTTAAGAGCCCAAACCGCCTCTTTCAATTCCTCCAAAGTAATCTGACCAATAAGGAGATTTGCATCCGCCTGAGGGAGCACAGCGGCGCCCCTACCCGACCACCGCCACTGACGCGTAGCCCTGCACCCATACCACTCCTTGAAGTAAGCCGACACAGCTATACCCAACTCCCGCTCCCCCTGCACCTGAGAGCCATTAATAAGCAAAGAAGAGATAGAATTGGATCGCCGGCGACCCGAAGCGACCCTGTGAAAGAACGTGGTATTAGCGTCTCCCTCCTTTAACCAACGCAACCGAGAACGTTGGCGCCATTCAATCACACGCTTCCGATCCTCAAGCCTCACCTTATCCATAGCATTGGCGCGAGCAAGCAACTCTTCCTGATTAAGGTCACGATCATTCTCAATACGGTCGAACCGCAAAATTACTTCATCCGCCTCCACGCGGGTGGCAATGCGGGCTGAACGAATGTCCTTTTTAAAAGACGCCAGCAGCTTCCTGAGGGATGAAATCTTAAAATCAAATCGACTAGCGGCACTGCCAGATGGTGAAAGATGTGACCAATGTTGTCGCACGAGATCTCGAAAGCCGGACTCCAATAGCCAAGAGCGTTCAAAGCGGAACATGCAATGCGGACGGATCTCCTCCCCATTCGACCAAAAAATAGGATTGTGATCCGAGAAAGATCGCGGTTTCGAGGAGACAAAACATAAGGGGAAACAATCCATCATAGAGTTATTTGCCAAAAAACGATCAATCCGCGACCGCGAGGAGCTATTCCGCCATGTGAAAGAAATATCGTTTGGAACCAACGATTCAAAAGCCAGATCGTTAATGAACTCCAAGAAATCCGAGGAACCCGGATCGATACCACCGCGCCCACGTGGGCGATCCTGAGCATGCAATGTTACATTAAGTCCCCGCCAATCAGCCAGGGAATGTCTCCAAAAGCAGCAGCATCCTCCCGAAGGTCCTCCCACAGTTCACGACAGGCAACATGACAAATAGGGGCATAAACACAAGAGAAGGCCATACAAATATTAGTCCGCCCGCAAATTAACAGCAACGAAATAGAGTGACGGCCCAGCCTACACGACGAAAAGGAGAAGCGCGACGATCGCCAGGCCAAAAAAGCACCTCCCCTAGCACCCAATGCATCCAGCGCACGGAATTCGTTTATCTGTCCAGCCCCAAAAGAACGCCACATAGCATCGTCCATAGCCGGCAGCTTCGTCTCCTGTATGAACGCGATATCACAAGACCATTCAACAAGGCGCGCGCCCAGAATGCGCCTACGATCCGCATCACCCAAGCCACGAACATTCCAAGATACAATCTTCATCAAAAACAGGAATGAAAGCCCAAAAACGGAAGACCCCCAAAAAAACACCAAAGTGTAGTGGTGCATTCAAAAACCAGTATGGCGCTGGTCAGCCAAGTGATCAAGGCCAGCCGCCTCCGCAACCGCCTCGCGCAATGATTGGCAAGTAGAAACCACAACGGGACTGGAGAAAAAGTGGCGCCTCCGAGAGTAACTTCGGCCATAGCGGGACGTAGGAGAAAGTCCCACCACCACAGAAGAATCACAAATAGGGGACGACGCCGCGCCATAATCAGAGAAAAGCGGATCCAAGATCGCCGGGATAGGTGGTTGACCCACAGCAACCGGATGGAGGACCACAGCGTCCCCTCCAGCCCTCGAATGGGAAGCATATTCCGAATAAAGAAGCAGCGGCTGAGACACCAGAGATGAAGGCGAAAGCGGACCTTCCAGGTGACCGGAGAATGGCACCGCTCTAATAGGGCGAGGGCATACCACTTCGGGAGCCGGAATAAGATGATCCGTACCGAGAAGGAGATCCGAGCCCGATTGCGGATCCGAAAGGAACTGCTCCGAAGAAACCTGAAGGGGGGCCCAAATAGAATCTACCAAAGGGTCATAAGGGATAAACGTCCTGACCTGGGAGGGGACCACCTGCAATAAATCCGCCGGCATAAAGGAAACTTCATGGGAAGACGAATCAATGTCCAGAACAACGGCATCTGCTGACGAAGGGATTTCTGGGATCTGAACCGCCACCATATCTTGGAAGGTCCCCCTCGATTGCGGGAAACGAAGAGCCTCCTCACACGCACGTGATGAATGTGCCATGCAAGGCGCCGCTTTGGGAAAGGCCCCAGAAAGAACCACGTGGCAAGAAGGAGATGAACCGACACCCGCATGCACCTGCTCCCGGTCTGCCGGAAACGCGTCTGAAAGTCCCTGCCGACCCACCTCCGGAGAAGGCGGAGCCGACCTCACCGGCGAAGGATAAAGAGAAAGCTCCAGGGTAAAAGTCCAGCGACCCAAAGACATCTGATCAAAGCGGGTCTTCCCCGCCAATTCAGCAAAGAATGCTGACGGAGCCTCGACCAGCACGCGGCAGCACCGCCAGTCAGCACCAGGAGCGAGGCCGTCATCAAGGATCTGAAGTACTTGCCCCCAGTTGGAGAAGGCCTTCGAGAGAGCGTGCACCGTCCTTGAAAGGAAAGGCACCCCCCTCACCACAGCAACCCGGACCTCCGTCGAGAAAACACCACCGTCAGAGACCCGCAAGCTACGCCATTGTACCCCAGCAACACCTTGGCAATGAATGAGTCTCTCCCGTTGCTCCGGGGAGAGACCTCTAACACAGCACCGCACGGCATCGAGAGAGAGGAAGTCCCCCCAAAACCATCGCCCAGGGTAACCATCGTAGCAGCACGAATAGACTCCCAGTCAGCAACACTACTCCGAAGCACCCCAACCAGGACCGAGAGTGCAGAGGCCGGGCCCGTACGGGCTGACGAGCCTTCCACTCCCGCCGTCCCCGACACCAAGACCTCCTCAGCAAGCCCAGCCCCCCCCCCCCCCCCGCCGAACCATCCGCAGAAACCCCCCTACCAATGAAAACGAATGCTCCGGCAACTTCGGAAACACCACACCACCCACCAAAGCAGGCTCCGCATCCATGTCCACGACCTCCGGATCAGCAAGAGACGTAACCCCATCCGCCTTGGAGCCATGCAAGGCCGAACCTGAGGAAAAAGTAGGAAGAGCCGAAGGACCCACTACCTGAGCATCACCAGCAACCCCATGCAAGGGAAGGGAAGACCCACCAGCCGCCACCACCTGGGAGAAGGAGCGAAAATCGCGACCACCAAGCTGGCGAGTTGCACCATCACGCACGGGCTGGGCAACAAACCGCGACCCAGGAGCAGTCGAAGAAGACCAGCAGGAAACCCGCCGATGGCCAAGCTTCCCACAAAGAAAACACCGAGGGGGAGCAAAACACTCGGACGCAGAATGGCCCCGAGAATCACAGCGGAAGCACCGCTTACCCGGCTTAGCGTGGGATACCCGGGTCCATCCGCCATCGCCGTCGTCAGCCATTGCACCATGAGACCGCGAGAAAACACGGCGCTCCCCGAAGAAAGGACCCGCAGCACCCCGCGCCTTAGGTCGCCACGCCCTCCGCAGCTCTGGAACCCACCTAGCGCCAAAAGGCCTGCGATAAACATCCACACGTCGCTCGCGACCTGACTCTCGAGACCCATCAGCCGTACGCCCCTGACCATCCCTACGCACTTCGCACGCCCTACGTACCCCGCTCCCCATCCTCTCCACAAAGAATGGCAGTTGCCTGTAGAGATTTATGTTATGTTATGTTATGTTATTCTGTACTGTTTCATATTTTCTATCTTCCTTCTGGACTCTTATGTAATTTACCCATGGGTTCTCTATGTATAAAAGGAGCCTAGGGTTCTATGGAATAATAGTTTTCTCATTTCCACCAACACATTTCGGCTCTTCATTTCCGCCGGAACCCCAGCCGTCTGATCTTCCCCCAGATCGAATCCTCACCACTCGCGCCCGCTCTCTCCTAGGCCACCCGATCCCCTCCTCATCCTACGGCCACCATCTCTCCACGTCATCTGATCACCACCACCATAGGATGAAATTCAAACCCCATCCCAACCGTTCGTTGTGCTCTTCTTCATCGTCAGATCGATCGGATCGATCAAAATCCAACCTTCCGTCTACGCCTTAACCCTGGCCGTTGGATCTTACGATCCAACGGCTAGGACTTCATCCCCTACCTCCGTAACCTTCCCCCTCTAGGCGTTACGATGCGTCGACCTCCACCCCCTTTCCATTTTTACGCCGCCCTCCAATCACCTCTCCCTCTCGAAACACCACCATCATGACGACCGTTCACCCGCCGTCCTCGCGCAACCTTCACTACCCTCGCCATCACTACACCATCAACCCGACAGCCGTTCGAAACCTCCCCCTCCACCACGTAACTCCCGCCCCTCCCCTCCTATAAAGCAACCTCCTCCACCACCGGTGACCTTCGTCCACCAATCACGGGCTTAGGCCCACCTTCGCATGCCCTCCGGTGACAGCGGAGAGGCAGAAGGCAGAGGCGACGACGACCTAGTGCCCCAGTGTCGACCCGCGGCTGCTCTACCGTGTCGCGGCGCCTCTGGTGTCCGATGAGCTCTCTGGTGTGGCTGACCAAACCGGGTGACGACCCTGGGCTTCCTCGAAGCCCAGCACAAGCCCTTCTTCCATCGGATTCCCCTCTCCGATGAATTACCCCATCCTTCCTTCGTTTCTTTGTTTTTCTCCCAATTATTCTGTCGCCTATCAGCACTACCACCCCCATCTGACCACTTCCGTGTCTCCGCCACACCACCATCACTCATGCCAACTACCCTCGAGCCCCCATCCTCTTCTTCAGAACCTCCCCTGCTCCGACCCCCTTCTTGTCAACTTCGTCGGAGAAGAAACTTCTGGGCCACCACTTCTCGTCGCCCCACAAGGCCCCCCACTCACCTCACATCACTTGCACGCATAAGTTTCGGCTATTTTCTAACTATTGCAGGTACTCCAAGCTTCAATGGCCGGAGCTCGTATCCCTTCGCCGATCTCAGCTCCATCTCCGATGACGCCCCTCCGCCTTGCTCCTCCAGACGTCAATAAAGCCTCGCCACGCCTCCAGCATCTTCGCGAGCCCCTCACGATCGCTCCTCGACCATCAAGCGAGCCGTTGGTACACGGTGGAGCTGCCAGCAGGTCGCCTGAGCCCCGCCTTCTCCGGTGGCCCGCGGAGGAGCAAGACGGTGCCGTCCGATCATCTGGATTGGACGTACCAGATGATGACATGTGGACAACCGAGCCTCCAGACGAACCTCCAGGCTTGGATCTTCCAAGCCTCCTCCCGAGCCTCCACTTGACGCCACATGGCCCGAGCCAGCCTAGCCCCCCGAACCTAGCTCCTTACGTGCCCAGCACGTGAGGACCTGGGTAAATTGTAGAGGACCTGGAAGTTTTGGTATATGCACTTTGGTCCCCAAGCATGTGCGTCATGTGTGCGCCTGGGTATTTTTGTTTTAAAAAGAGGCCCAACTGGGTTTCAATATTTACAAAAATGCCCTTGCGTGTATGGAAAAATTACATTGGGACCCAGACGGTTTTTGCTAATTGCAAATGGGTCCCTCCAGGGACCGATTTGTAATATTTATATTTTTCTCTTCTTGCATTTTTATTACATTAATGCCCATGCATTGTTTTCTTCATAACTTGAGCATCGTAGGTCCAAATTGCATGATTTTAGTGTCGTTTTGTTCCTTGTTTTATCATCTATTTCATGGCATGTTTAATTTTCTCATCTGTCACCTTTTTAAATGAAATGATTTTTTAATGATTGATGATGACTCTTGCTCCAATGCCTTGTCATAAAATAGATTTTTTCTCACGATGTGATGCTCAAAATGACCTGATTTCAATCTACTTTTTGTTGCTCAATTTATTGATCTTTTAGAGTATATTCGTAATAATCACTTACATGCATTTAACCTTGCATTATTTTCATGCATCAGTCAAAAATTGCATCTAAAAATCAACTAAAAATTGCATGCATCACTTTATTGCATTGTAATCTGCATGAAGACCATAATGCATCCTGCATTTCTGCATGAGACCTGCATCCTGCATTTCTGCATGGAGACCTGTAATTGAGAAATAATTCACACATGCTCTGAATTGATCGAAATTCGATAAATAGATAGAGTAGCTCGTGTACCTGTGTTCGGCCTTGGTAGACTTGCCAAGTAAAAATAATCCACAACATTCAAAGTGTGTGATTTTTGATCGAACCAAATTTGCCTCATATATTACGACAATTCTCTGATTATTAAAGAGGCAAATTCCGCATTCATCAACTACACAATAGTTTAAATACTAAAGATTAGACTATGAACTTCTATTATAACGCAAGGATGAGAAGCTTCTTCAGTTGAGAAGTTGTGATCTTAAAAACGTTAAAATATCATAAAATTGGTTCACGTTGCTTAAGATTACACCTCACCACCGCCTCATACGCCTCACCAGTACCCTGAGGCTTACGCCTCACAACTTGTAGGTGAGGCTTACGCCTCACCATCTCAAAGTGCACTTTTTAAAACAATGCTAAAGACCTAATCAAAGGTGTAAAGTCCAAGAACGTTCTCAATTTCATCAAGGAAGACAATGGTAAAGCGTTCATGAAGTCCCCAAACACCCTAAATATGTCAATCCTCGGTCTCGAGTATGAGTTCTGCCACGTGAACCTATAACCTTGCACAGCACCAACTCTAACCCGTCCATCATAACCTCGGCTCCACCATCAATGTGTCCCAAGTAGATCATATCTCTGGTTGGTCTCCCTAGTTCAACATGACATTGAATTCACCACAAAGAAGGCATGATACAATGGTAGTCTCATCCACGGTCCTCCGCAAGTCACCATCACCCAACTCGCCTCCCAATATTCAACCAAATCGAGAAGGTCCACCCTCAATAGCTAACCTCCAAACTACCCTACATTGCAAGGAACCCCCTTTGCAAGGAAACCCGACACCAACCCGATTAACCTGTCTCAACTCCACGTCATCACGAGACTCCACATACACATCTTGCAGGAGGACGACACCAACCACCCACTCCAAAATAAATCTTCACATAGGTCTACAGAGGACAACACATGGTTGCACAGGACACATGAATGCAACGGGATCGTGTAGGGTAACCTGGATATATGGGCCTATAAAAACAAGACAGGGTTGCACAAGGCGTGAAATGCATGGGACTGTACAATGCACACTTGGCCTGCAGATTACAAGAAGGTTCCAGAACACATGTCCAGGATTATTGCTCCAATATCACGTCAAAGTAAATAGTGAAGAAAACTCTACCGAGGAAAATTGGCATGTGCGGTAGAATGAAATCACAATTCATCGTATATGGTAACAACACTTTTTTTGTTATTTTCCGTAATAAAGCCATAGGTCAAACTCGCCTCTTGAAGATGCAGCTTTGCCTCCTGAAGAGACGGTTCTTTACACGAAAGATGTCTATCTTTCATTTTAGGCCGAAGGTGCCTTTTGAAGAGGTGGCTCTCTACTTGTGAGGAGCATACATTTTGGCCTAAACCAAAGCCATATTTTGAAAAGGAGAGTTCATTAAAGTAATAACCAAAAAAGGTATTGCCACTTAATAAATGAATTGTGTTTTCCTACTTCTGAAGAATTTTTCTCAAACTTTACGATTTCTAACAGAGAAGTTAGAAATGAAAGAGATGCAAAATAATCCAGCAGAGACAGTGAACTACTAACCGATTGATAAAGATAATTATAATGGATGGAGATAGTTTTTCAAGTGAAGCGAATGGCCTTGCCAGGCATTTAAATTTTTAAAGTCTTCCATGGTTTTTCAAGTGAAGCGAAGGGCCTTGCCAGGCATTTAAACTCTTCCGTTCAATAAGTTTCGAATTTACATAATAACAATTATATCACCAAAATTAAAATCGATCCCTTCAATCTCCTTTGTTTGATCTCCGTTTCCTCCTCAACCCGCCCGCTACGAGAAAGAGAAAACAGATATTAAATGAGCGCAAAGAAAACGCGATTGACCTGGCGAATTGAAGGGACCAGTAGAAGTACTGGCAGATCTTCTCGAGGATCGGAGTGCTGATCTCCGGAAAGGTGACCTCCCCGAGCTGCGCCTCCGCGAATCCGCCTGCAAAGGAGAAGGTGGATAAGGACGGGGTTTCGATGAGGGATGGAGGGAGGGAGGGTAGTTACCTGGAGAGGTGAGCATGTTGCGGATGGTGTGGGAGACCATAGCCGCCTTCTTGTCGATCACGAACTCGAATCCCTCCGCGCTTATTAGCTTCACCGTCTCCTCCTTCCCCATCGTCTTCCCCCGCGCTTCTTCTTCTTCTTCTTCACAACCGCTCCCTCCCAACGGGCGACTTCTTTTTGCCCCTCTCACCGCCCCTTTTTTATTTTAGGGATTTTTACGCGACCGATCTTATAATCTTTTCAAATTACCTTTACCATCTTTGAAACAGCTTAATTCTTATCTTACAGAATATGTGGTTAACCTCCATCCATTTACCCGTTAAAATTAACCAGATTATGTTATGTGCGTTTACATTATACTCATTTGTTTATCAAAATTACATTGAGTGCCACTCCCCCTCTCCCTACTCCTTATCTTCATTTCCCCACCCAGCAACCACCCACCTCTTCGACATCCTTCACGCATTTCCTCTCCGACCTTCGCCACCTCCTCCAGATCTGTCGTCCCTGCCCATCCCCCTCCACCGCCTCCTCCACCCTGCTCTCCTCCTCCCCTACCTTCGCCCATGGGACCCCTGCCCCTTCCCCCTCTAGCGCCTCCGCAACCCCTCGGCCCCCCATCGACGTCCTCTGCCAACCTCCCCTTCCTCCCGACCACCTCCTCGTCCCTTCCTCCCCTCACCGACACCTCCTCCTCCCCTTCCTCCTAGAAGCCCCTCGCCTTTTCCTGTCCCCCACCCTCCGTCGGTACCGTCATCGAAGCCACCTACAACACCCCCCCTCCTCCCGTGTCGGCACCGTCTTCGAAGCCCCCAAGCCACGCGTGCCTGCAAGCCCATCCCTTCCTGCAACCCACAGCCTCCTTCTTGGAAGCCCCTTCTCCCCATGTGCTGGCACCTACGTCGAAGCCTCTGACCTCGCATGGACCCCCCCCCCCCCACGCCACCGCAAGCCCCCCTCCCCCCACGTCGGCACCGTCGTCGACCATCTGATCGTCACTTGAAGTGATCAAGCGCACACCTCTGACATCTACCGCTTGAAATTGAAGCCACCATTTGATTGGGTAGAAGAAGAGGATGGAGGAGGAGGAGGAGAAGGAAGGAGATAGGGAGAAGATTGATGAATCTCATATTCATCACTCTAAAAGTCATGAATTAAGCTCAAATCTCTAAAATTCATTAGCATTTCTTCATTTATTCTGCATAATTAGCATTCATGCATGTATTCATAAGAATTGTATTTTATCACTCATTATTGCACAAATAATAAGCCAAAAATCCCAGTCCAATTGACCTATAAAATAACCTAACTTACTCGATTTCTAATTAATTCATGCTAACTCCAAATGACCCGAAATCACATCCATTGTATACATATTACTAACAAGAATAATGAAAAATAAAAAAATCACTAACCTAAATAAGTGGACAAAAAACCCAAACCCTAGTTATAGGATTTCCAGACAAAAACCTCGAGATCTTCCTCATACAGTATCTGATTTGATCCTACTCACTTTTGAACTAATGTACATTCAATTATCTTCAGAACAAGACTAAGTTTAAGTGAATCAGAGATCATATGTGAAAGTTGGGTTTTGGGCCTCTTTTGTACATTTTGTATTTTGATGACTTTTGACCTATTATTTTATATACATAATTAACTCACTTTATTTTATTCTTTTCATTTATTTCCTTTGATAAAAGTTTTATTAAAATGTTCAAAAATCCAAATCCAAACTGAGCTTGAAATCAAAGAAACTAACTGAGTCTGAGTCCTCACTGACAGTCTGTACAAAAATTGTCATTTTTCGTATTTTATTTTATATCTTCTTTTTCTCATTTAATAAAAATCTAAAAAATAGATTAATGTGTAAATATTTATATTTTATTTTATCATATTTTTACGGATTTTTTATCTGGTTTAAAAATAACAAAAAAAACCTCAAAAATCAAGGTATTCTATGTACATGGGATACCCCAAAAATATCACTTTGCACAAATGATCGATTTTAATTTTGGTCTCTTCATAAAAGTTGTAGATCTCATCGAGATGAGCAACTTTCATGAAGAAAATTTTTCGATCGGAGGTCATTTACTAGTTTTTATTAATTTATTATTGTGTTTATTTTTTGATTTTTGTGGGGCTGACACGTTGCAGCTCTTAGAGTCGCCACGTGTCACCCATTTTATCCTTTATTTTCATTTATTTTTATTATAAAAAAATAAAAAATAAAAAATTATAAAAACCGCCACGTTGCATCTCTGGGACCGTCCGATCTCAGTCGATCGGATAACCCAGAGATCGCCCCCTTCCTCTTCCCCCTTTCCCAATCTAGGCGGCTCCGCCACCCTCACGATTTCCACCATCACCCCCATGAATAACTGACTGTCGCCCCCGCGTATCTCGCGCACAGCCACAACTTCGTCCAAGATCGCACTCCGATCTCTTTCCAAATCAGTCAATCTCACCGCCCACCACGAATAGCGCCGCCTCCTGCATTTCCGCCACCTGCATCCTCTCACATGATTTCATTCCTATTCCAGCTAATTCCCTCAATCATCGATCGATGATCCTAATTGTAATCCCATCTCTGATCTCCTTCCATCATCATCCACTGCGGATCTCGCACGATTTGAAGCCGCATCTCAATCTTCTCTCGCTCTTCCATAGCCGGCCCCGCCCTCGTCCTATAAAATCACACCGTCGTCCCTCGAAAACATTATCCGTCGATAACCCCCAATCTGAGGAGGAGCGGTGGTGACAGCACCTCTCCCCCTCAAATCCGACGAGGTCCGAGGGTTTATCCCTCGTTGTAGAGTGGCAACTTCTGCCGCGACTGCCTCTAGCTCCGGCTTCTTTGGTCGTCGAGCCAACGACCCTTCCACTCTGCCTCCGTGCCATCTTCATCGACAACACCCACTCCAACGTACCACTCCTCCACGGTCAGCGTTGCACCGTCATCTACTCCGCCAGAGGAACTACTTCGCCACCAGCGTCCAAGAAGCATCCCCTTCCTTCTGTCTTCGACCATCAAACCTGTAAGCTACCTCCACTGCAACTCCAACGACTGGAGCTCACCCATCAGAAGAGTCTTTCACCACCACAGCTGCGGCTCAGCCTTCGATGGTCCTCTGCCTTCGACGGCCTATCCCGAGCATCGTCGACAGTCTTCCCGGTCCTCCGCCTTCAACGGTCGGGCTCACTGCCCGAGGCCCTCCCACGTGAGGCGCATGTGTGGGAGGGAACGACTTCAACAAAGGCTCCCCCTCCCCCACGTGATTCTCAAGTGTGCGAGGGGTGATTTGTGCCAAAGCCCCTCGCCAGATCTCCCATTTCGTGTAAAGGTCCCCGACTCACGTGCTCCCTTGAGAATTTTGCAGAATCCCTCCCCCATCATTTAGGTAATTACAGAATAGTCATTCTCTATGGTTTTCTATTTTTTAAATTGTTGTAATTTGCATTAAGACCCTCGTGTTCCTACCATACTTTGATCTTATTTATTGCACCATTTTATTTATCAAAAATAGGAACGATGTTCTACAATTAATTCCCTACCATATGGCATGCTTGTGATATTTTTATAGGCTGTGGTTATTTAAATATTAATATTCTTGTGATAAATTGCATATTTTTCCCATCTTGTGCTTTGAAATGCATAGTAATTAACTATAGCTTTAAAAATCATCAAAAATTCATGGATTGTAGAATTAGTTGTATGTTACATCGTGCCCAAAAAGATTTGCGTTTGCTGCATGGTTTGCTCTGGAAAAATCATTTTGCATATTTCAATCTTTAATTTTTAATAGGCATTAAAACTGATATTTTTAAGGTTCGGGATTTTTCTGAGATCAATCACCCAGTGATAGGATAATTTATCCCTTGAAAAAAAAATAGGTTTAATATTTATTATAATTAATTATTGAAATTCGCTTTGTTTGCATTCATAAAATCATAAAATATTCATCTTGCATCCACAAATTCTGAAAAAATACAGTGACATTTATTTCATCATAGTTAACATCTCATCCAAGTTTTATATTTTCGGACATCGTTTGATTGATCTTTACATTTTAGGTCCCTAAAATTGGTCATATTTGCATTTTGCATCATAAATTGCATTAAAAATACCAAAAAACTGTCTCGAAAATCATGCACGAACTTTGATAGACAAAATTCTAGGTTGTTCCTTTGCCTCCTTGAGTTCAACCTTGGAACTTGCCCAAGTAAAATAAACATTAAACCACTTCGAATAAAATTGAATAACATTTTTTGATTATTTCTTGACTGATTCCGAATTTCTCCCTACACCGAAACGACACATTAAAGCTTAACTCAAGCAGATTAAACAAGGCAATTTCTAGATTCGTCAAAGATCCACCATTGAATTAATTTGGTTTGATTAACTCATGTTTAACTCAAGTAATTGACTCCAATAAAGTTAAATATGACGGCAGTGTCAGTGGGGGTAAGGCGGAGCAAGTTTACGGGGTCGATGGGGGAATTAGGTTGCTTCAAAGGTCGTAGAGGTAATTTGAAAGATTATAGGGGTTGTCACATAAAAATCCCTTTATTTTATCAACCAACATTTCACATGTCAATTCATCCTTTAGAAAAAAACCTTTCTGAAATTTATATTCCTTTAGGGTGGATTGAGCTAACCTCCTGTGAATAGTAATTGTTTGGATGATTACGATGGTTGATAGAGGGTTGAATAAGGAATGTGATGTAATATCACATTGATTTGTGATGGAATTCCAACCCGAGTTTGTAGGGTGGTTTACCGGGTTACCTCGGGGTAACCCGTAGCACACCACCAACCAAACGAGCCATATATGTCTGAGAAACGACCTTTCCCAAGAGGCCACTGCATTTAATTTAAATACAAAATCATTCATGTCAATTTTATTACCACTGAAATTTTAAATAGAATAAATATTAAAAGAGGCACATCAACATTAATAAAATGATATATCAATCAATTGATGATTTTTCACAGATAGCTCTATTATTTGTTTGAAATGTGAAATATTTTCAAAAGAATTTAATTTTGTTAAGAATAGATTTACGTATTTCGCTTATGATGAAAATCAATGCGATAGGTTTTGCGACCAAATCATACTTCCTTCGCAATCATAATTTTTATGTTTCGGTATTGTAGGAATCGACAAACTTTTTGAATGTTTCTAATGATTTTATATTTTATTTGCATTTCTTATCTTTGAAAATATTGAATGTTATGCAAGGAAAATACTTCTTTAGAAGTTTTGTGACATGAAGAGAAAACTTTGATTTAATAACATCAACACCGCTAAGTATTGGAGAAGAGAACATGAAAGCAAAGGAACACATGACCGTAAAGAAGGGGCTTTTACCATGTTTACAATAGATCGTGAAATCTATCTTAAGATAGTCGAGGACTCGATATTTGATGAAAATGTGAATAATGGCAAGGTACCTTTGGTGGAAAGGGACCATTGAAATACAAGGCACGATCCACCATTATAAAAGAGATAGAACATCATCGATGTGTCGAACAGTTGGATCAGTCATAAAAAGATTTGTAGTTTTTATTTAGACTCCTAAACTTGTGTATATGGTACGTACAAGAAGTTTTAAATCTATTTTAATTATTTTTAATTATTTTTATAAGTTTTAAATTATTTTTATAAGTTTTTAGTTTGTTTTAATTGTTTTGCTATTTTAATGTTGTTTTATATGCCTATATGTAAAGAAGTATATCCATTGGTTTTATAATTTAGTATTTGATTTTATCGTTTAAAGTTTTTATGTTTATAATTTTTTTACAATTTTTACGTATTTTTATGCAATTTTAATAATTTGTATTGGATTTTTAAGATCTTAAAGTTGAAATAATATTTTAATAGAAAATGTAATGGTTTTTATTAGTTTTAAAATACTAAACATTACAAAAAAATTATTTATTTTTAATTTATGGAGTAGGAAAATACATACAAAACAATGTGTTGTATGTATTTTTTGTAGTTTTTTATGAATTAGTCATGATTTTTTATAAGTTTTAGTGTGTTTTTAACATTTTAAGGGTTTTAATAATTATATTTTAATTTCTTTTCAGTTTACTGTTTATAAATATAGTAAATTATAAGTAATATAAATTTTGTGGAAATTTTAGGGATGTGTTTGTATTTTTTATGTACTTTAGAAATGTATATATTTTTTTGTATTTTATTTCTGAATTGTCAAAAATAGAAAATATTTTTATTTTTCATAATAATTTGTATATAGTATAGAGTATGCATTTATGTATTAGTAAGTATTTTTATTTGATTTTTATATCATGTATATTATTTAATCCAGATTTTAATAGGTAATATTTAACATATTTTTGTTGAAGATGCATAAGGTCTACTGCCTAACAAGCTAGGCAGGTAATCATTGTGATGACCGAGCACAAATTTAGATAATAGTCAACCCACGATTATATTAAGCGATAAATGTATGTGAGTCAAAAATTATTATACTACACATGAATGTCTATAGGTGTAAGTAGATAGAGTGTCGAACACTAGGACGTGATAGAGGGTAGTAATTATCACTAATTATTATTAGTTAATAATAATAATCATTTTTTATATTTTTCTTATTTTAATGTTTTTGTGGTTTTTAATTATATATTATTATTTTATGGATTTTTAATCATTTTATTTTTTATTTTAATATTTTTATTTTTTATTTCTTTTTAATTTCAAAAAAAAATAATTTCTTTTTATTTTAAAATAAGATATATAATAATAGATATTATATCTTATATATAGATAATATATAGTATATATAAGATAGCCTTTTATATTTGTATTTAAGTCAAGACAAGTCAAAAAATAAAATAGAATGTTTTTGTGTTTTCTATTTCTCTATTTTGTATTTTTTATGTAGTTTTTCCAATTTTATGGATTTTTAAAGTTGAAAATAAGTCAAAATAATGAATATATTAAATATTCAAATTTTTTAAGGGTTTAATATATATATATATATATATCAGTTCAAAATCAACCAAAACTATTTTTAATAGTTACTATGTATAATAAATAAAGTCACAAACAAAAAACAATATTTTTGGATTTTTCTATAATTTTTTGTAAGATTTCTAAGGTTTCTTAATTTCTATGTCTTCTAGTTTTATTAGTGATTTGGTATGTGATAGAATATAATATGATATAGATAATATATATTTTTTGGAGTTTTAGAAGTTATATTTTATTTTTTTTTGATTGTTAACATCAAAATAAGAAATAAAAGCAAGTTTTTATATGTCTAAAGATATGAAAATTAAGTTAGATGCCTAATAAAAATATGCGTGAACAAGCATGATTCCAGGCATCTATCCTATTTTCCTATTTTTCGGTATAATGAAAATATTTAATAAAAGCAATATAGATGAAATAAGAATATACATCAATATAAGGACTTAAATGCAATTTTTGAAAACTAAAACTTCATTCAGTAACATGCCCTTAGAGTGTAGGATAAATATTTGAAAATCACCAGCTCCTCATGTGGGACTGCACGTCAGGTGATCTGGATTGGACTAAAATACAATTACAATAAAGCTCAGGGGTCCAATTGCAATTAAACCTGCCTATTTTACACTTAATATTTAATTAAAAGGCTATTAAGTAAATACAAAATGTAGGGGGATATTATCGCAATATACCCTAGGGGTGTCTCGTGAGGTGCGCGTGCGACTGGATCTGGCGGTTGGCGTGCACCCACATGTCGCCACCTATGATGGGGCGGTCAGGGGCATACAACATTTCGACTTGATTCAAGTACCTAGACTAGATTTGGGCCCGACACTTAATCGGACGGATCTGGAGAGCTCTCCAAGAACAAGGAAGAACATTCCATGTTCCTTACTTTGATCTCTGTTTCATTCTCCTTCCGACGTTCTCTCTCACAATTGATGGGCTCTTCACGCTCCTGGGACTCCTCGCACCAGCAGGGATGCTCAAATGAGTCCAGGCCTCGTTGGAGGAGGTGCGGAGGGTGTTTCTTCTCCAGATATCTAGAGTTCTTATTATTCGATTGATTCCACTCCCAAGCGACTATCATGAGCTCTTTCATGCACAAAAATGTTTAGGGCTCCATGGCAAATATCGTCGACCTGATTTGAAGCTATATTGCACAAAAATGGAATGGGTGGTGGATCTCTGATGAAGGCGCGATGGAGGAGATCTAATTCGTTGATCTATGCAAGATCATGTTGACCTGGGTGTAGGGTGTTGATATAGAAATGATGGGGAAGCTGATTGAGGCATTAAGTGGTTGGAACATAAGGTAAATCACAGGGAAAAAGTGGTCGAATCTCTAAGCTCTGGTGAAGTTCAATCTTGAAATTTAAGGCTAAATTAAACTAAACTACTTGAAATAAAATGTAGGGATAAAGTAGAAATGAAACCACGGAAAGAAGATGCTAAACCTAGTTGCTCGAACCTCGTCGAAAACAAGGAGAAGACCTTCGCCAAAAACAAGCTCGGCGATGGTGGACTTCACTTCAGCCTTCCTTCTCCTTGCTGAGAATCGAAGGGGCTACTTGCTATCACCAGGAGCCTCACTCTCTTAAGGAACTGGGGTTATGGGGGGACAAATATGGATCAAAACCAGGAAAGAAAAGTGAGGTGCATATTTATAGACAATGATGAGGGGTAGTTTTGGGAAGGGGAATGTGTGCAGGGCGATGGAGGTTTTTTAAGACTTGAACTTGGTCATCTTATCATAAGATCTAACTCGTCAAAAGGAAACCAACGGAATTTGTTTCGTATGAATCGGACTTTATTTCGAATTTGTTATGATTTTTTGAATAAAGAGAAGTAAGGTTGCTTAAGATGTCATTAACCCTTAATGATTGTCATTAAGACTAATTAAACATGATTAAAGAATATGACGATGGATTTAGGACTAGTGATGACCATTAGGAAACACTAATCATCGAAAGTTAAGTGTGAGTCACGAAAGTTAAATTACGATGAATGAAAGTTAATTGCGATTAGCATTAATTAAGCGTCATTAGTGAACATAGAATTTTCTGGATAGTTCTAACTTAAGCCTTACGTTTAAGATAAGCTTTGGCCAAAACCATGGACCAAAACCATGAGCTGCTAACTGCAATTAAGGGTTAAACCATGGTTTACTAACCATGGTTAACAGTTTTCTGAAGCCTATAAGTAGCCTCCTACCCTATCATTCTCTGTGATTTCCACTACCACCACTACACCGAGGGCTAGGGTCGAGAGGTTGGGAGGAGGAGAGGGAGGTGGGGAAAGAGCGCTAGCGAAGCGTTGCTAGGAGGATGAGGACGGTACGATCCCCTCCTAGTAGGCTTAGTGTAGGAAGTATCTCTAACTTGATCTAGGTTTTCGATTCATCTTACTTTCCGATTCATTTTGCATTGTGGTTCGAGGAGAAATTTTTGTAACACCCTACTTAGGTGTGGGCGGTTATGCACATCAGTGAACCTTGTGATTTGTCACACGCTTCACTCACCTAAGGTGTGTGGCGCCTACCGATTCTCCATCGCTTGCAGTTCTATTATATTCTTTTTGTTTTCTCTTTTATGGTTGTTTTGATGGAGAAATATATGTAACATCCTACTTAGGTGCAACCGGCTACGCACACCAGTGAACCCTGTAATTTATCACACGCTTCACTCACCTGAGATGCATGGTGTCTTAAGATAGTCGAGGACTCGATATTTGATGAAAATGTGAATAATGTCTAGGTACCTTTGGTGGAAAGGGACCATTGAAATACAAGGCACGATCCACCATTATAAAAGATATAGAACATCATCGATGCGTCGAACAGTTGGATCAGTCATAAAAAGATTTGTAGTTTTTATTTAGACTCCTAAACTTGTGTATATGGTACGTACAGGAAGTTTTTAATCTATTTTAATTATTTTTAATTATTTTTATAAGTTTTAAATTATTTTTTATAAGTTTTTAGTTTGTTTTAATTGTTTTGTTATTTTAATGTTGTTTTATATGCCTATATGTAAAGAAAATATCCATTGGTTTTATAATTTAGTATTTGATTTTATTGTTTAAAGTTTTTATGTTTATATTTTTTTACAATTTTTACGAATTTTTATGCAATTTTTAGAATTTGTATTGGATTTTTAAGATCTTAAAGTTGAATAATATTTTAATAGAAAATGCAATGGTTTTTATTAGTTTTAAAATAACTAAACATTACAAAAAATTATTTATTTTTAATGTATGGAGTAGGAAAATACATACAAAACAATGTGTTGTATGTATTTTTTGTAATTCTTTTATGAATTAGTCATGATTTTTATAAGTTTTAGTGTGTTTTTAAATTTTTAAGGGTTTTAATAATTATATTTTGATTTCTTTTCAGTTTACTGTTTATAAATATAGTAAATTATAAGTTATATAAATTTTGTGTAAATTTTAGGGATGTGTTTGTATTTTTTATGTACTTTAGAAATGTATATATATTTTTGTATTTTATTTCTGAATTGTTAAAAATAGAAAATATTTTTATTTTTCAAAATAATTTGTACATAGTATAGAGTATGCATTTATGTATTAGTAAGTATTTTTATTTGATTTTTATATCATGTATATTATTTAGTACATACTTTAATAAGTAATATTTAACATATTATTGTTGAAGATGCATAAGGTCTACTGCCTAACAAGCTAGACAGGTAATCATTGTGATGATCGAGCATAAATTCAGACAATAGTCAACCCACAATTATATTAAGCGATAAATGTATGTGAGTCAAAATTATTATACTACACATGAATGTCTATAGGTGTAAGTAGATAGAGTGTCGAACACTAGGACGTGATAGAGGGTAGTAATTATCACTAATTATTATTAGTTAATAATAATAATGATCATTTTTTTATATTTTTCTTATTTTAATGTTTTTGTGATTTTCAATTATATATTATTATTTTGTGGATTTTTAATCGTTTTATTTTTTATTTTAATATTTTTTATTTTTTATTTCTTTTTAGTTTCAAAAAAATTTAATTTCTTTTTATTTTTAAAATAAGATATAAAATAATAGATATTATATCTTATATATAGATAATATATAGTATATATAAGATAGCCTTTTATATTTGTATTTAAGTCAAGATAAGTCAAAAAATAAAATAGAATGTTTTTGTGTTTTCTATTTCTCTATTTTGTATTTTTTATGTAGTTTTTCCAATTTTATGGATTTTTAAAGTTGAAAATAAGTCAACATAATGAATATATTAAATATTCAAACTTTTTAAGGGTTTAATATATATATATATATATATCAGTTCAAAATCAACCCAAAACTATTTTTAATAGTTACTATGTATAATAAATAAAGTCACAAACAAAAAACAATATCTTTGGATTTTTCTATAATTTTTGTAAGATTTCTAAGGTTTCTTAATTTCTATGTCTTCTAGTATTTTAGCGATTTTTGGTATGTGATAGAATATAATATGATATAGATAATATATATTTTTTGGAGTTTTAGAAGTTATATTTTAATTTTTTTGATTGTTAACATCTAAATAAGAAATAAAAGCAAGTTTTTATATGTCTAAAGATATGAAAATTAAGTTAAATGCCTAATAAAAATTATGCGTAAACAAGCATGATTCCAGGCATCTATCCTATTTTCCTATAATTTTCGGTATAAAGAAAATATTTAATAAAAGCAATATACATGAAATAAAAATTTACATCAATATAAGGACTTAAATGCAATTTTTGAAAACTAAAACTTCATTCAGTAACAGGCCCTTAGAGTGTAGGATAAATATTTGAAAATCACCAGCTCCTCATGTGGGACTGCACGTGAGGTGATCTGGATTGGACTAAAATACAATTACAATAAAGCTCAGGGGTCCAATTGCAATTAAACCTGCCTATTTTACACTTAATATTTAATTACAAGACTAATAAGTAAATACAAAATGTAGGGGGATATTATCGCAATATACCCTAGGGGTGGCTCATGAGGTGCACGTACGTCTGGATCTGGCGGTTGGCGTGCGCCCACATGTCGCCACCAATGATGGGGCGGTCAGGGGCATACAACATTTCAACTTGATTCAAGTACCTAGACTAGATTTGGGCCCGACACTTAATCGGACGGCTCTGGAGAGCTCTCCAAGAACAAGGAAGAACATTCCATGTTCCTTACTTTGATCTCTGTTTCATTCTCCTTCTGACGTTCTCTCTCACAACTGATGGGCTCTTCACGCTCCTAGGACTCCTCCGCACCAGCAGGGATGCTCAAATGAGTCCAGCCCTCGTTGAAGGAGGTGAGGAGGGTGTTTCTTCTTCGGATATCTAGAGGTCTTATTATTCGATTGATTCCACTCCCAAGCGACTATCATGCACAAAAACGTTTAGGGATCCATGGCAAATATCATCGACCTGATTTGAAGCTATATTGCACAAAAATGGAATGGGTGGTGGATCTCTGATGAAGGCGCGATGGAGGAGATCTAATTCGTTGATCTATGCAAGATCATGTTGACCTGGGTGTAGGGTGTTGATGTAGAAATGATGGGGAAGCTGATTGAGGCATTGTGTGGTTGGAACATAAGGTAAATCACAGGGAAAAAGTGGTCGAATCTCTAAGCTCTGGCGAAGTTCAATCTTGAAATTTAAGGCTAAAGTAAACTAAATTACTTGAAATAAAATGTAGGGATAAAGTAGAAATTAAACGACAGAAAGAAGATGCTAAACCTAGTTGCTCGAACCTCGTCGAAAACAAGGAGAAGACCTTCGCCAGAAACAAGCTCAGCTATGGTGGACTTCACTTCAGCCTTCCTTCTCCTTGCTGAGAATCGAAGGGGCTACTTGCTATCACCAGGAGTCTCACTCTCTTAAGGGACTGGGGTTATGGGGGCCAAATATGGATCAAAATCAGGAAAGAAAAGTGAGGTGCATATTTATAGACAATGATGAGGGGTAGTTTTGGGAAGGGGAATGTGTACAGGGCGATGGAGGTTTTTAAAGACTTGAACTTGGTCATCTTATCATAAGATCTAACTCGTCAAAAGGAAACCAACAGAATTTGTTTTGTATGAATCAGACTTTATTTCGAATTTGTTATGATTTTTGGAATAAAGAGAAGTAAGGAGGCTTAAGATGTCATTAACCCTTAATGATTGTCATTAAGACTAATTAAACATGATTAAAGAATATGATGATGGATTGAGGACCAGTAATGACCATTAGCAAATACTAATCATTGAAAGTTTAGTGTGAGTCACGAAAGTTAAATTACGATGAATGAAAGTTAATTGCGATTAGCATTAATTAAGCGTCATTAGTGAACATATAATTTTCTGGATAGTTCTAACTTAAGCCTTAAGTTTAAGATAAGCTTTGGCCAAAACCATGGTCCAAAACCATGAGCTGCTAACTGCAATTAAGGGTTAAACCATGGTTTACTAATCATGGTTAGCAGTTTTCTGAAGCCTATAAATAGCCCCCTACCTTATCATTCTCTGTGATTTCCACTACCACCACTACACCGAGGGCTAGGGTCGAGAGGTCGGGAGGAGGAGAGGGAGGTGGGGAAAGAGCGCCAGCGAAGCGTTGCTAGGAGGACGAGGACAGTACGATCCCCTCCTAGTAGGCTTCGTGTAGGAAGTATCTCTAACTTGATCTAGGTTCTCGATTCATCTTACTTTCCGATTCATTTTGCATTGTGGTTCGAGGAGAAATTTGTGTAACACCCTACTTAGGTGTGGGTGGTTATGCACGTCAGTGAACCCTGTGATTCGTCACACGCTTCACTCACCTAAGGCATGTGGCGCCTACCGATTCTCCATCGCTTACAGTTCTATTATATTCTTTTTGTTTTCTCTTTTATGGTTGTTTTGATGGAGAAATATATGTAACATCCTACTTAGGTGCAACCGGCTACGCACGCCGCTGAACCCTGTAATTTATCACACGCTTCACTCACCTAAGATGCATGGTGTCTACCGATTCTCCATAGCTTGCCATTTTGTATATTTTTTATGTTTCATTGTTTTTTTCCTCTTGATGATTTTATACATAAAACTATTTCCATTTTTTGTTTTGAAATATATCCCAATATAAGGGTAACTCTGTTGATTTTTCTAGAAATATGTCCCAATATAAGTGATGAATCTCAGATACATCATGTTAAAATCTATTTATTATTCTCCTTACTTAAACAATTCAATAAAAACCACAATTAAATCTTTAATATTAAACTATTCTTATATTGTAAATAATCTGTGTATAATTAACCTATATTTTCTAACCATAATTATTGTCTTTATTACTGACATTTTCTTTATTTTCCTTTATTATAAAAAAACCCTAAAAATTAGGTTGATTATTGTTTATACTTATATTGGCTTTTAAAAGAAATTAAAAAGACAAAATATCAAAACCACAAATTAAGTATTTTTAAGTCATTAAAATGCTTGCCAAAATTCGTCTTTGTGCAATGGATTTTAGACCAACATGAAACTTGTAGATCTCATCGAGTTCTACAACTTTCATGTTTGACTTTTTCCTAATTCAGCCTCCTATTATTTCTTTTCATTTTTTCTTTATTTTCTTATTTTTTGATTATTTTGGAGCGGCCACGTGGCACTCTCTGGAGCTGCCACGTGGCCGCCTCTCTTCTCTCCACCCAAACTCTTTCTTGGCTATTGGATCATCCCTAACCTGCCTCCATCCCGACCGTTGATCCTCGCTTGATCTTCAACCTTCTGATCTCTCCCTAGATCTGATCCTCACCACTCACACTCACTCTCTTCTAGACCACCTGATCGTCCTCCCATCCTACGACCCTAACCTTTCCACGTCATCTCTTCATTCTCCACCATCAGATCACTACCCCGCCTTCATCCTAACCTTCCATTCACACCCTCTCCTCAGCCCTATGATCTGATCCCAGATCATATCCTCACCGCCCATCTCCGCCCACTCCTTAACCATTCGATCAGATCCGAAGGATCTGATCTTCGTCCTTTAACAATGCTCTAATCCCGACCGTTGGATCGCGAGATCCAATGGCTAGGACTTTGTCTCCTACCTTCACCTCCTCCCCTTCTCAGCCATCACACATCGTGAATATGCCTCCCCCTTCCATTTTCAACCATCACGTTGAGCTCCCTCTGCACAACCTAACGCCCGCTCCACGTAGGTCCCGCTTCATTAACCTTCGCCAACCCATCAAAGCCTCAGATCCGACCTTCTCACGCATTCAATCAGCCGTTACATCTTCGTCACCGCCGCCACAAACGACGACCCTCTCCGCCTATATTAAGACTTCTCCACCACCGATACTCGTCGTCCACCATTCCTAGGGTTAAGGCCTAGCCATCCTCCGCCTCCCTGTGACAGATGGGGGTGGGTGGATTGGCTACGATGGCCCATCACCTCGGTGTTGACCCGTGGCCGTCCGGCCATGTCGCGGCTGCCCTAGGCATCGCTGAGCTCTCTGGTGTAGCTGACCGGATTCGAGCAACGACCCTGAGGGTCCCAGGAACCTCAACACAAGCTCCACTTCGTCATTCTTACTCTAGGTTTGCTTCCTCATTTTTCTTGTTGTTTCTCATAGTTCTCCCGCCGCATACAACCATCCTCACTGCTGCCTGATCACCTTACGAGCTCCATCACCCATCCCTCATTTTCGCCAACACTCCCATCCACCCTCTCCCTTCTCCAGGACCTCCTTCCGCTCCGCCCCTTTTCTTCTGAGGCTCGTTGGAGAAGAACCACCAGAGCTCTGCCTCTCATCGCCCGATGCCCTCCATTCACCTCACAAACCTCAATTCACATCTACATGCTTCGGCTATATGGCTACCTCCAGGCACCTTCAATGGCCATATAATTGCACCCATCGCCAATCTCGAGCTCCGCCTCCGGTGACCCATCATGGACAGCCAGCTACTGCTACACTCGCTGCCCCGTCAACTGTCTGCCATCTTCCCCACGTGGCTACGGAGGTCTCGGGACCCTTTACGTGCACGGAGGAGCACGGTGGGAGACGAAGCACATGTGTCATTGGATGGTGCCTCTGTGGCGGCCATCCAACAACCCTGATGGAGCCACATAGCGCCCACCGACCCTGCAGCCATGGAGATATGAGCCAATAGCTGAAGCGCTAGGAGCAGCCACATGGCCTGAGCCTGGGCTGCCTCTCCAACCTAGGCCCCTCGTGTGCCAAGCACGTAAGGGGCTGTGCTATTCGCAGATGAACCCCTGGTCTTTTCCAAAATTACAACGAGGTCCTCAGGCACGTGCGTCACGTGCATGCATGGGAATTTTGCACGAAGGTCCTGGCGATTCTAAGGAATTGCAAAATGTCCCTGTGCGCAAAAAGGGAAAATTTCATTCAAGCCCAAATGGTTTTGCTAATTCAAATGGGTCCCTCCAAGGACCGATTTGTAAAATTTATTTTTTTTTCGTGCATTTTTATTATAGTTATGCCCCTCGCACTATTTCTTGCATATCTTGAGCATTTTAAGTCTAAATTGAATGATTCAGTTTCATTTTGATGCTTGTTTACCCTCTATCTAATGGCGTTGCTAATTTCATGTTTTGACACTGAATTAAAAGGATATATTTTTGTGTGCTCAGTGTTTCTTACTTCTTATTTTAAGTGATATTGTTGATTCTTTAATGCTCGCTTTGACTCTGAAATTGACCATAATTTGTTGCTCATTGATTTGACTTTTGTAGGGCTTATTTGTATATCTTCTTTTGCATGCTTGTCCTTTGCATTTCTTCATGCATTATGTTCATCTCATCCTGTTTTTGCATTTTAAAAAACAAATAAAAATTGGCATGCACCATTTTACTTTGTTCTTGCATCATTATCAGCATCACTTGTCTTGCATTAATTTATCTACGTTGCATGCATACATATTAAGACCTGGGCCTATGAAATAATCATTCATTAATTAAACAATAATTTTCGATAAATAGACGAAGAGGCTTGTGTCCCTATGTTCGACCTTCGTAAACTTGCCAATTAAATTAACTTCCACATATTTGAAAGTGTGGTTTTTGCATAATCAGTTTTACCATCTATACTACGACAAAAGACGATCAATAATGTGATGAAAATGCGGTTCATCATATGGCGTCGTTACCGAGGACATGGTTCATCTTTATTTGTTTATTGAATTTTATTAAATTATTTTTGAAGTGGGAATTTTCGAAATTTTAGGTCCTTTCATCCTTTCATCATGTTGTTTTTGCATCATTTCATGATAAAATTTCTTGATGTTTTTCTGACATTATTCTTTTTGTGGCAGGGCCCATGGAGATTGAGGATGCTTGAGACCCATGGAGGCATGGAGCTGGGAGCTCCTGCTGTGACGAGCCGTAAAAGAAAATCACGGAAGATTCAAGGAACTTTAGTCAACATTTCTTTCATGCATTTTGTTGTAAAAAATTTTTTACAAAAAATTTCATAAATCAGTTCACATGTAAACTTAAACCTAGCTCAAAATGTTTTCAAAAATTTTAACATATGAGCTATGGCTAAAGTGTATATACAATGAAACGAGGGTGATGAACCTATGATTCATCACTCTAAGAATTGAAAATAGAGCTTTGTTCCCGAGTAATTAGCTTCATATTTCCACTTATATTGCATAATTAGCATTCATGCATGCATAAATAATATCTATATTTTAGTACTCATATCTGCATCAAATAAGAAGCCCAATTCACTTGTAAAAATCACCTCTATATTCACCATATTTCACCTATTTGTATCTATTTTTTACTAACTTCAAATCCAATAAAATCAACTCTATAGTGTATATATCACTAACACTAATAAAGGAAAAATATCAAAAAAATACTAACTTATAAAATTGTCCAATAAAACCCAAATCCAAGTTTGAGACCAAGAACCTTAAAATGTGCATATCTCTCTCATACAGTGTCCGATTTAGGTCTACTCACTTTTAGAATAATATACATTCAAAAACCTTCAAAATGAGATAGTTTCATTAAAATTGAAGATCATATGCAAAACTTGGGTTTTGGGCCCCTATTATATATTGTACATATTGACCTTTTTGCCCTTGTATTTTATTTTTTATTTTCTTATTTATTAAAAATCGAAAAAATTAGATTAAATTGTAAATATTTTTTTCACATTTTTCTAACTTTATTTTGATTTTTCTCAAATTAAAAATGACAAAAAAATTAACAAAAGATAAAATGCGGTATTTTATATCTATAAGGTACCACCCAAAATACATTTTGTACATATGACTTCTTTTGATTTTCGGTCCTTCACAAACATTATAGATCTCGTCGAGACGAGCAACTTTCGTGTTGACACTTTTTGATTTAAACCCCTTTGTTATTTATTAATTTTTGAATTTTCTTTACATTAAATTTTTGAAATATCTGGGAGCGACACATGGCGGCTCCTGGAGCCGCCACGGCTCACCTCATTTTCTTATTTTTTTATTATTTCCGTAATTTAATTTTATTAATTTATTTATTTATTATTTATTTTTATTAATTAGTTATTTACATTTGTTTTTTTAATATTTTTCATCCACTTTTATTTCTTTTCTCTTCTTTATTATTAGTAGCCTAATTATTTTTATATTTTATTTTTTAACCCGTTTTTACTTCTTCTTTACTTGTTCCCTACTCCAAGTCTCCACCACTCCGCCACTTCCTCCACCATTCTCTCCATTCTCTCCACGTCTTTTCTATCTTTTTCTCCTCCTTTTTATTCCCATCTCCTCCTCCATTTTTCATCATCTGCCAATTGAGAGACGAGAGCCATCAGCCCCCTCGTGTTGTAGGTGACAGTTGCGACATGTTTAGGTAGACCGACGATAGCCATTCCCTTCGACGAGATCCGTGAATTTTTATTCACGTTGCAGCAGAACTCCACGCCGGCTGCCCGAGCTTCAGAGCATCCGCCATCTCCTTGAAGCGATGACCGGAGTTGAGGTCCACCTCCTCCCAATATCAGCGGATCACATGTAACTTTTTCCCTCTACTTTTCCTTATCATTTTTTTATCTAACGTCATTTGTTTATCTTGTTCAGCATCATTTTTTCATCACCACATAAGATTTTTTATCACACACCATTACCAACAATCATCTCTTTCATCATCATCTCCATCACACACCATCCTCACCACCATTTTATTCCATTTTATTTTTTATTACAAAAAATACCAAAAATACAAAAAATCAGAAAAAAAAGAACATGAGCAGTTGTAGCCCCCCTTCCTACAAGGGCACCGCCGTCCACCCCGATGCAGGCCCCTGCCCCAGCGGCAACCCACCTTCACGGTGCCCTCGTCGTAGCCGCACGCAGCTCCGCCCATAGCCGACCGCCGTGCATGACACTCGTCCGCTGCAGCCGCGCTTGCAGCGGGTTGTTGCTAGCCCCCCTAGGCCCCAAGTTCCTCAGCCGCCACCCTCCCGCGAGACCGCCGCCTGCGTGGCCGCCCTCCCGCAACCGCGCCCTGCCCTCTAGCCTCACGCAGAGTCCAGTCCAACCCGGCTACGCCAACCGCGACGCCGCTCCCCGTTGCGGCTCCCCTCGCGACGTCGTGCCTCGCACCCATCGGTGCTTCGCCCATCGCTATGCCGTGGCTCACCAGTTGCTGCCGCCCAACCCACACCTCCCTCTTCACTATACATCGCCGCGCGCGTGGCCACGACCGTCGACGTCCAAGCGCTGTCTCGCGCGCCTTCGCAGGTGCGCCACCCCCCTCGAAGTCGTCACCGTTTGCCCTAACTTGCAGAAGGAGAAGGTCCATTTCATTCTTTTATTTTTTTGTGAATGTTGCATATTTAGCTCATAACATTTTCTTTAATTGCAAAAGTGCTTCTGTGCACATCTTAATTCATTGTTTTATTTTCTGTATTGTAAGGACAACCCTGACTTTGAGCATTAATTTGGATATTATTTTTGCATCCATTTTTAATAAAAAAATAACAGTTTGTTTAGAAATCAATTCTGTACATTTTGGATATTAATTTATATTTTTGTGAGCATTGGATAATTTATTAAAAATCAGAGTTTGAAAATTCAGTGATATTTTAACCATTTTTGCTCTAAAATTCACACATAATTAAATATTGCTCCAAAAAATTGTGAAAAAATTGTGGATGATGCCTCTAGTTGTGTTTGTGCATAAAATAAATTGTTTAGTGATTTCATTAATTGATTTTTAATTAAATCCACGAATATTATTTTTTACAAAATTTCAAGTCTCTTGGATTGCTAATTAGAATATCTATTTGAGATAATTTTGTTTCTGGATAATTTAATTACGTGGATTAATTAAGATTAAATACTTACAACTGCTCTATTTTCAGTAAAAATTCATAAAAAATCATAAAGTGTAAGGAAAAATTCCAAAAAAATAACAGCTTCATTTCATCATATTTCCCTTCCAATATTTTTTCATAATTTCTGCATTTGTTTGCACGAAAAAATACATAAAAACCTCAAAAAAAGTTTGCATTTTACATTTGTGCATCGTAAGCCCAAAAATTCCAAAAAATATATTTTGCATTCATCGTTGGATTAGGTTTATAAAAAAATATAACTTAGCTGATTTGGATCAATTTCACATTAAAAATTTCTCTAAGTTGGTTATTTCTTACTAACCTAATTCATCTGCATTGTACATTTGGCATTTTTTATCACATAAAAAAATAAAAAATCTCGCTTGGAAAATCATGAGCTGATTCGCCTAATCTGATCCGAAGTTGTTCCTTTGCCTCCTTGAGTCGACCCTGGGGCTTGCCCAGGTTAAAAAAAATATAAAACCACACAGTAATTAATTCGTCGATTCTTCTATCCGTACAGTTAATTTTTGATCGTTTCGAATTTATCTAACTGCAATGAAATTGTTAATTCAACATAATTAAAAGGATAAAATCTGGGTCAATCAAATGGCGTTGTTGCCAGGGAGGCAAATGGCTTGGAATCGCTTTAGAAAACTAGATTTACGTTTCCATTCATTCGGGTTGTCTAACCCCCGAACCACTTTGTGATTATTCCATTTTTCAATTAATTTTCTATTTATTTATTTTTTTGTTGATTTCTCTACATAATTTTTATCTTTTTGTGCAAGGGCCCGGTGGACTTGGAGTGTCTTTCTTGAAGTCGACGCATCTCGAAGTGCATCGAAGGCCGACGATTCGTAGATCAAGTCAGTTGTTGAGACGCCAAAAGATTTTCATTTTTTGTTAACTTGTAAAAAAAATGTGTCTGCATTTACAATGGTTCTCATTTGGGTTCTCGCGCGTGTAATTAAATAATAAAAAGAGTCTCTGTGTTGTGTGGTTGATTGACATAGGATAGAACTTGCACTCGTGGCTCTTAGAGCTTCCTAGGACTGTTTGTGCTCGTAATATCTAGGACCACACTTCACCATTAAAATACACACTTAGACCGCATGACTGTAGCCAAATTTAAACTCGTTCTTCACTTGCTAATAGAACTGACTGTCTAGGAGCAGATTTTCATCGCTTGCATTCCATTTAGTGTAAAAATTTCAATTCATTATTGCATCCCCGCATTGTAGAGAGGTGGAGGCACTGTAAGTCTTCTTACTCAAGCACTCATCATCGTTTTCTCGATCGCATTGGCTTTTTCTGATTCTCTCTCTCTTGGTTTTTCTAACCTAGGATTAAGGAATTGGGACTGGACGGTAGACGTGATTGCTTGCGTGGTTTAATTATAGTGACAACTAATCTCTAAAATCGGGACTATTAATTGAATTGGACCAAAAAATTGACTAAAATTAGTCCTTGTTTGCGGGAGAGTAACCCAGATCTTGATTTCAGGATGAGTGAGGGTACAGAGTGTGTGTGTGCACACCCTAAGATAGAGCCAAAATCCCCGCCTTCCATATCGCGTACCCCCGA